>JAOWAN010000051.1:4891233-4903069 GCA_028566635.1 Lobelia cardinalis | reverse complement strand
AGTAGATGCCTTTATTATACAACAGATTAACAGACCAGGCCCATGCACAAAAAGGGAAGTAGCAAGCTGATTAAGTATAAGAAAATTAAGCTTTTATAAACTATGAAGCAAAAAACATGTATAGACATAGGTGAATGACAAAAAATGTAGGTTGTATGAGTGTATTCTTTGGATTGCTTAGAAGACGCTTAGGGATTTTGTCATTTTGAATCTTAGGCAGCAGCTCCGCACTTAGCCTCACACTGTGTAGTAAGTTAGGTAAGTGTTTTAATTTTAAATATTATTATAATTAGTATTTTAATAATAAATATAATAAAAAAATATAAATATTTATATCCGGTTCGGTTTGGTTAACCGCGGTTTGGTAAACAATGGAACCGGAAACCGATCCAAACATGTGCGGTTTGGTTTGGTTCGGTTTCGGTTCGTTGACTTTTTGGTCAATGCGGTTTTTTTCGGTTTGGACCGGTTTAGATCGGTTCGGTTTCGGTTTTTCTGGTTTTTTTGCCCACCCCTAATGGTCAAGCTGCTCTTATGTGTGTATGTGGGTGTGAATGGTGATAAATATGAAGAAAGGGAATTATACCGTGATGTGAGGTTCAAATCGATCTCAAAAGAGGGAGAGAGAGGTCGAGCTTCACTGCTGCCTTCCTCTTGCTGTGGGCGTCATCGAAAAAGATGAAGAAGTCGACAAAATTCTTCCTCGAACCCGGCGGCGTAAAGATTCGATGGAGAGAAATGGAGGGGGGGGGTAGAATTTTTTCGAAAAATTGGGGACGAAGGTTTGGTCATGTGGTATATATATGTAGGAGAATTGAGCGACTGACTCATGCACTAAATTCAGTCGTTAAATGCACTAAATTCAGTCGCTATTTAACGACTGAGTTAGTCGCTAATCCCAAGGTCAATCGCTAAATATAAATAGCGATTAATATTTATTAGCGACCGACAATCACTCGCTATTTAGAGTGTTAGTAGCTAAAGAGCAACTATGTTTGTCGATCGCTATTTAGTTTGTCCCTATTTTACAGTTTTTTAGCAGTGTTTAACGTGTCGTACTAAATTCACCATGAATTTATATATCCGATGATGCTGAGTTGCAGAGGGGAGAATGATGAGGCGGGAGAAAAGAAGAAGGAAAAAAAGAAGCATATGCTGAAGCCGAAGGAGAAACTGAAAACATCGAGCAAGAGATCGAAAGTAAAGAAATTGATTAGGATTGAACAATATCTCTTTCACAAAAGGGTTTTGACATGTATTTCTTAGTTATCAATGCTAACGGGCCTCAAGAAACCGCTTGTATAATCAAATATTTATAAACAAACATATTTGAATCTACAAAATGAATTATAACAAGCTATAGTAGTTATTTCATTCTTTCTAAATTCTTATGCAATATCAGCGGTCTTAGCCGACTAGACCTCTGCTACATGGGCTCAATATATATATATATATATATATATATTCAGATTAAGGGTGTATGTTCATGAATGATTAGAGGTAGGCAAGTGAGTTGGGTTGCTCGAAAATTTTTGATCGGAGAAAGGCTAGCAGATGATGGTGGCGGTTGAATAGGGGAGGGGAGGGGAGGACGAATATGATGAGTTATGTTTAGTTTTTCTTTTTGGATTTTACAAAAAGTGATTTTATAATCCCTCTATTTTATAAAAGTTGCGGATTGATTTAATACCCGAAAGACTTGGATCGGATAAAATTTAACTTGATGATTTAATAATAATACTAATCTTTTTTTGATGAGCAAATAATACAATACTATATTTTGAGATGAAATAATAGTACGCAATCTATTTTTATAGGTAACCCTATTGGTTGGTATGAGCCCAAAGGACTTTTTTTATTATGAGTAGGGCCTGTTGGCCCTCTAGGTGGTTTTTGGGATAAATTTTCTCGATATTTATGAATGTTGGTGCTTTTTGCTTGAAGATTTTAAGCCTTTGGTGTTGAATTTTTGTAAACATTATGAAAATTTAGCAATATTTTTAGAATAGAGATTTTTTATTTAAAATAATGTTTAAAAGCGATATATATTTTAAATTTTAGTGTTAATTTTAGGGCCATACTTTAAACGGTTGAAATAAATTTTTAGAAAGATGGAACATGGAGTGCAATTCTATTTGAGACCGAACATTCAATTATTCACATTCTCTCTCTCTCTCTCTCTCTCTCTCTCTCTCTCTCTCTCTCTCACACACACACACACACACACATATATATACACACAAAGGATACAAAAGAACAAGCGGCCCAATGGATAGAACCAACTACCAAGTCATAGGAGGCCCGACTCAACAACGGGGGCCCGAGGTCTAGTAATAGGCCCATCGCAAAAAAGCGACAACCAATTTGGCCCATTTTAGGAGATTTTGCGGGAGAGAATACAAAGAAAGAAGTTGAGGAAAATGTTGAATATAAGGTGGAGACACCACCAACAAGTGATGGAAAAGGAGCGATGGAGACTCCTCCTTCCATGAGATTGCTAGTCTAGTCTAGTTTAGTGGTCCGGATCCTAAAAAAGGGATGTTTGCATTTTGAAATTTTGTTGTTGGAAACATTCCTCATGAGACAAATATATAAAAGAGGTTAGCCCATACATATGTAGTCAAACATCAAAGTGGAATGAATATCAATGGTGGAGATTGGAGAAGCTCTGATCTCCATCAAAATTGAAAATAAATTATTCAAAATGGGTAAACAAAAGCAAATACAAAATCATAGGTAAATTAAATTGGTCATATTATTAGTATTGAAAATATCATTGTCAAAACTTCATTTTTTTAACAGAAAAGTTAATTCCATTATCATTTTATTTACAAATAAATATTTACACAGCAAGAAATTACTTATTTGAGAAATATCACATTATTTGAGAAATTCTAGATGTTGAGAAAAATAAGAGAAGTGTTCTAAATTCTTATCTAAGACTCATTTCATTTGATGATGTCATGTGAAACGAGTTCAGATTTTTTTATGTCAAATGGTATGCTATTTTCTATATCATCTTTCTAAAATTTCATATCAACTGTTTAATTTGAACCAAATTGAATCGTGATTATACTAATACTGTATATTTAATTTTATTATACTTAATTAATTATCTATGTACACTTATATTATCAAAGCATTTTATATTTTATAATATTAAATTTTGTGTTTACATGACCTTTTTTTAGGGAAGATTGTTAGTGGCACATAATATATTGAGAATAAATTATGCGTTTTACCACTATACTACACATCATTGTCTGTGTTTACATAACTTAATTTATTCTCATTCTTTCAATTTATTTTCATTTTTTATCATCAACTTTCATAATATAAAATTATGTCCATTGTAATTTTATAAATTAAATTATAAATATTTTTAACGATCAAGGGACCAAAATCGATCAAAATGGAACCATGACCACTACTGTTACGGTAACAGATATGAGGGAAGATGGAGTTACGACAAGTGTCACCTGCATGGCCTTAAACCCATATTTCGAAAAATCCACTTCTACCTCTCTCTCTCTCTCTCATCCAAACTCCCTCCCTCCCTCCAAAACCACACACACACACGCACAAACTCTTTCTGTGTTCCTTCTTTTTTTTTTCTCGCTGCTGCTGCTGCCGCTGCCGCTGCCATGGGGGTAGCAGAGCTAGCTCCGACGTCGTACGACAAAACCAGTTTCAGAACTTCGCAGTCACAGCTCTCCAAATTAGTATCACGTCCCTCAACTCGTCTCTCCAACCATCCCCGCCTCAGCTACCAACACCTCCCTCGGCCGTCTTCAACCAGCAGAATCCACTCCTCTCTTGCTCCCAAGTAATCTTCTTCCCATTTATTTTATTGCGTCATTTCCTCGAGCACATTCCCAGTCCCCTGTCCCCCCCCCTCCCACGCACACCAACACTTCATTCTTTCAACTAATTAAGTATACGTTTTTGTTATTAACGACAATGATGGCAGCCAAGTTCAAGCCCCTGTCTCAGCCGCGCCACCATCCGGCGACCTCAAGAAAAAGCCGGAGTGCTATGGTGTTTTCTGCCTTACTTATGATCTCAAGGCTGTACGATTCTTCTCCTCCCATCAATTAGTAGTCTATTATTACAATTTGATGATTTATTGATTGAATTTTTGTGGGTCGTTGGGTCCCATCAATTGACCCCCCGCCTCATGCTGTACATCCAATCCAACTGATCATACGAGCACAATTAACTGTGGGCTTGGTAAGGGTTGGATTAGGAATACTATATCATGTGATATGGTACTATTTAACTTGTGAGATATTTGGCATCTCATAATTTCGCGATCACTTTAGGATAGTTGTGGAAAGAAAAAAAATTAATGCTTTTTGCCATCAACTTGTAGACTTCTAGGGACCGAATTGCTATAACCTTAGCGTTACTGTTTGATCGTGTTGTTGTTTAATAGTATGTATGGTAGGTTTTTGTAATGATTGGAATTACCATGATAGGGATAAATTGACTTCTCGCCCGAAAGAACCGGTCACTAGCTAGCCGGACTAGTGAGGGCCCTATCTAGAGACATACTGAAAACCATGCCTTTCAAACCAAACGCATTCGAACTTCTCCTAGAATAATTTCCCGTGCGAAATGAAATTCATAGGATATATATGAGTCATGCAAAGGATAAATAGTAAGCCTAGTCCATTTCTCAAACCCCCGCTTATTCCCTTGGTGCAAATACTCTGGAACATTTCGGTGGACATTAAGCATGTCAATATGGGTTAAATGAGTTGAAATGGATTGAATTTCAACAAATAATATGTTTGTAATGAGTTTAACCTTTTATATCCCATTTAATTAATCAATCAACTCAATTTTGTAATAAATGGATTAAGTTAAACTCTAAATCCTGAAGCACTGAAAAATAATTTTTACGCATTCTAATATACAAATTTGTGATTAAATGAGTTTAATTGGGTTGAGCTGTTTAGCAGATTAAATGAGTTAGAGTAGGTCAAATTTTACCTATTTTGACAGGCCTAGTGGACAGTCACACAGATGAGGTGGCGTGATGGACTAATGGGATTCAAAACTTGGGGTAGTGGATGTGATTTGGCCACTAACCGACCCTAAACCGCTCGCCATTCATCATATCGATGGTCACATGGTGACGTAATGTGAGGTTGCACTATATGAACGAAGGAGCTCTAGCTCTACGGGTACTGCCTCATTTCTTTCAAGGGAGAGGTCGGGTCTTCAAGTCTCATGAAGAGCATTATTATTTGCGTTTAAGCTCTACCTCTTAGCTGATAGCATGATAGACATTAGTCTTTAAGTTCGACCTGTTGTTCAACATTAATAAACAAATCAGGGTTGGTAGAGAAAAAAAAAGTGGGATATTGATGATTGATTATGGGGTTTAGTATTGAATACTGATACATCATGACCTAATGTTTCTTTTAGTAGGGAATCATGAACATCTGCTCTAGAATGGGAGGTTATTTCTTTTGGCAATCCATCTTTATGCAAATTTTGATATCCTAATAATTATTTCACTTCCCTATTCTGTACTTCTCTTTACTTCTCTTCAGTCAGCTTAAGAAATGCAAATTCTCTTGAAGTAATTTGCAGGGCCGGCCCTAGGCGATAATTAGTTAGATGGTTCCAACAATTAAGGAAAACTATCAATGTTGGGCGTATTGAGGAGATAAAGATATTTTTTATTCAATATGAGGAGTGGTGACAGTGATGTTAGGATAGCAGAGACACACAAAGACACAAAGATGATTATATGAAGGGTCCCGATGGTGTAGGAGTGAGAAGGGAGGGCTAAATTGGTGGAGTTTGGTGGGCAAGATATTGTTGGGATAGACTGCCATATGAAAGGCCTCAACCGAGTTGGTAAACGAATGAGAAGCATGAACGAGAACTGAATGGACTATGTCGTTGACACGCTTGATCATACATTCAGATTTACCATTTTAAGGAGACGTTTGGGGACATGAAAATCAAAAATCAAGCCCATTTGTGGCAAATGATTGAAACTGCTTGTTATCAAATTCGCGGTCTAGATTACATTGGAAAGAATTGATATTTCTTTGAAATTGGGTACAGAAAAAAGAATTGAATTGTAAAATTTTGGAGAAAACCTCATACTTTTGCTTTAAAGGATACACCCATAAGAATTAAGTATACTTATCAATATAAGAAGCAAAAAGTACTTGAAACCACTCTTACTGAAAACTGGAGATGTCCTAAAATCACTGTGAACAATATCAAATGGGGCAACAATAGATGAATGAGACTCAAAAAATGGTAGGCCATGTTTGCCTAACTGACAAGAGTGGCATAAATGGGAGGTATCCTCCTTATTACAATTAATAAATTGTCTAACATGGAGATTCCTAAAAACAGCTTGGCAATAGGTGGCTATGTCATACATCTGGCGATACGACAACTTAGGAAATAGGAGATGCTGATGGAGGTTTTTTTTTTTTGGGTTGACCGGTATTACTAGTATCGAAAAATTCCGACAAGTTACCTGACTGAAACGTTGTATGGGTAGTTGCCCCGGTGTCCATATACCAATTGTCTTCGGGCTGCTGGAGGGATAACACATGGAACGCCTCATCAGTTGACCCGCCTCATGCTGTACATCCAATCCAACTGATCATATGAGCACAATAAACAGTGGGCTTGGTATTTTTACATGGCAATATTATTTGGCATCTCATAATTTCCCAATCACTTTAGGATAGTTGTGGAAAGAAAAAAAGTTTGATGCTTTTTGCCATCAACTAGGATTTCTAGTGACCGAATTTCTATAACCTTTGCGTTATTGTTTGATCGTGTTGTTGTTTAATAGTACGTATTGTTGGTACACTTGATTTGAGTCTTTTCACGGACTGTTATATATGTTTCTGTTCAGATGCACCATGTCTTTTGTACACGCTTGACTAATTCGATCTTTCTGTTATAAGTTCTATGTCCTCTGCGGTTTTAAGCTCATGTGTCACCATTTTCACTAGTTTAATTCTGTTGTGGATAAGACACGATATTGTGTCCGTATGAATGCAAGAATATAAAGCTTATGCCTGATTGTGTGAAGCCATCAAACCATTGCTTTGTCTCTTTGCTCGACCAACAAGGCAATGATTATAGATTGTTCTGCCTTTAGATGGTTACATCTTCAAACTGCATTTGATTATTGAAAATCCAGAGTTATGCAGGTACATGTAACCTACTTTCTTCAGGAAAGGAACGAACAAAAGAAAAGCTAATCCAAGACTCTCTTTGTGTTTACCATGTAGTTTAAAAATGCGAGTTAGATATTGTATGCTTGACCTAATTAGATATGTTTTCTGTTATTTGCTTACAGGAAGAAGAGACAAAGTCATGGAAGAAATTAATCAACATTGCTGTTTCTGGAGCTGCTGGGATGATATCTAATCATTTACTTTTCAAAGTGAGGAAGTCTTTTAGCCCCTTACAGTTGTTTAGTCCTTTGAGAACATAATTGCCAGTTTGTTTGGTGAAGCCACTCAGGAACTGCCTTAGTCTCATCCGGGAAAAATGGCATGAATATATGTAAAAGAAAATATAAAAGACAAACATAAGAGGGATAAAATATTTCTAATGAGCATAAATAGTAACTTTACAATTCTATGTTGCAGTCCTGTAGAATAGGGAATGACATCGATAATGCTTTTATTCTTTCTTGGTAGGTGAGTATCTCTGAGATATATATTGTCTGGCTTTAAAGGCATTTGAAAAACAATTTCTTCCACTATCCCCATTGGAAAACAAGAGACACTTGGCTACCCTACTTAACAGGGCAAAGGCTGAGTTGGGTTTAACAAGAAAAACTCTTAAAACCTGAACGCTATCAAAGTGGTTTGGTCATTGTTGATGATGGTTACACTCTAGTTTAGAGGCACTATTTATCGATATCAAAGTTACGATGATTTTGTGTTCCCAGTTAAAGTTAGTACTGCATCTTTTCCTCTGTATTTTCCATGCTTTGAATAAGGCACATAACTTGGTTTGTTGTGGCAGCTCGCATCTGGTGAGGTTTTCGGCCCAGATCAACCAATTGCCTTGAAACTGTTGGGATCTGAAAGATCATTTCAAGCTCTTGAAGGTTTGGTTCTAGTTAATGTTGACTAGTGAGAAATCAATTTCATGTATTATATTCGATAGACAACTTGAACTTCACAGGCACCAAATTATGTTATTTTTCTGAAGAATATGGTTTAATCCTAAGGAACTATATTTTACCTGAAATGAAAAATGAATTCTGGTCTACATTCTTCTAATGAAACATATAAGCAGCCAATTTCATATATCGGTTAATTTCTGATGTTTTTAGCAGCTTCCCAGAGGTTGCCAATCCTTCACTACAAATTTTCTTGCTGAAAACCTTGTTTAAAAATTCAAGAAATGTTATCAATGCATCATCAAAAATCTAATGGGATGCTTGAGATGATGTCACAATAATCATTAACTCAATTGGAGGAATCCCATAAATAATTTATATTAATAAAGTTCTTTTGACCATAGCCTGGCAACCTTTGAATCATAGAAACTCTAGCAAGGTATTAGGTCAATTCCGAACAATTTTCACTTTGTCAATTGTATTCAAAGTTCCCATAGTTTCAAGTTCTACGCTTTTTTCTGCTTGAACTTTAAAGATATTGTTTTATAGACTAGATTGTAATCAGCCAACATTAGTGTGATTCTTTTGGTCTTTAACATGCTTTTTGAAATTAACAATTGACTGATATATCTTTATTAGTTTGTTTGTCATTAATATTATATCTTAATTGTGCAGGAGTAGCTATGGAACTAGAGGATTCTTTATTTCCTTTATTAAGAGAAGTGAGTATCGGCATAGATCCTTACGAGGTATTCCAAGATGCCGAATGGGCTCTTTTGATTGGCGCGAAGCCCCGAGGGCCTGGAATGGAGCGAGCCGCCTTATTGGACATAAATGGGCAGATTTTTGCAGACCAGGTGATGCTATTATATATTATCTGAACTTTAACTTCTGTTAGAACAACAGAAAAGTTGACATGATTGTTATGTAATAGGGAAAAGCTCTGAATGCTGTTGCTTCCCCTAATGTCAAAGTGATGGTGGTGGGCAACCCGTGTAATACCAAGTAATTCGGTTTAGTTATCTTGCTTGATTCCCTTGGGCATCTACTTTTCTGTGAAGCTGTTGTGCTAACTTTTTTCTTTTTTCCTTGCAGTGCATTGATTTGTTTGAAAAATGCTCCTAATATTCCTGCAAAGAATTTTCATGCATTGACTAGACTAGACGAGAATAGAGCAAAATGCCAGGTATATGGGCCTAATTATTGGTTTGATATGTAATCATTCGGTTCTTTAATCTGAATAAGTAAATATAAACTAGCATGTGCCTGCAATGCTCTCTGCAGCTGGCTCTCAAAGCAGGAGTGTTCTACGACAAAGTATCTAATGTCACCATTTGGGGCAATCACTCTACTACTCAGGTCAATTAATAGATTTTGTGTAATAACTGTGTAGCCTAGAGATTGGTCAAACTCGTTCTAAAGGTTTGCTTAATCTTGTTCCCAGGTCCCCGACTTTTTAAATGCTAGAATTAATGGAATCCCTGTCACAGAAGTTATAAATGATAGAAAGTGGCTAGAAGAGGAATTCACGGAAAAGGTCCAGAAGGTAAGATTACACAGACTGTCTGTATTCTCTGTAATCTTGTAATAACATACTATTCCTATTTGATGCGATCCTTCTTGTAGAGAGGCGGTGTTCTAATTCAGAAATGGGGAAGATCTTCAGCTGCATCAACTGCTGTTTCCATTGTGGATGGCATAAAGTCCCTTGTAACTCCTACCCCTGTGGGTGATTGGTTTTCAACAGGAGTAAGTACAAGTTAGCTTTGTTGACAGCTATGAAATTGCTTTCCTATTCTTGAAGCACGACATTTATTGCTAGGTGTTCTCTCTACCATCATATCTTTTGGATGCTTTGGTTACTTAACATGGTATCATAGCTCTTGTTTCCTACGGTGTGAGGTTTGAAGCCGGCAGTAGTTTGTCCTGGTATACTAATTACATAAGCTATCTTGTTTGGGTTGTGATGCAAGTTGGTTTATCTTAGATGAGGTTGATTACTTACTTAGCACTTGTGTTTCTAGATGAACAATCATATTTTGTGGACAGTAAACGCACGTGATAGGCACTTGCTTGCTAGGATAAGCCGCATTCATTAGACTCTAATGATTAGTTGGTCATGATAATTACAAACGCATGGACCTCATTTATATTGACGATGGGCATATCACCTGACTGAGTTTGAGTCAGTCAGTGGAACCGTTGTACATTAGTCCAATCAAACAATATCTGCATCAAATTGAATGCACTGAAACAGCATTATCGATATTACATCGTTTTTTTCTTTTCTTCTTACTTTCTCATTTATTTGAATCTTTCAGAGATTTTATTATTGAGGAAATTTGAATTTGGTTATCTTTCAACAACGAGGGCTTAATTTGTTTTTAGTATGAATCTTCTGATGCAATGACCAACATTTTCCACTTTTTCCCTTTCAATATGTTTTCTGTCCATATGAAAGTATCTCAATTTTTATGAAGGTACTCTTTTATTGATCAAAATATCTCAAATACGGTCACCTACTTTCAACAGACAGTATTAAGGTAAACTAATCATCATTTATGTTAACCCCATAGCTGCATCTCCATCTAAGTTAATTGACCTTGGAGGAAGCAATGAAGAAAGGAAATCAAAGTGCAGAAATCCTCCATGGTTTGAGGAACTATATTTCTAGCATTAAATCCCTCCCCACCACCACCGACCCCCCACCCCAGACAGAAAACTTGTGACCTGGTATGATAAAAATAAAGTGGTTATACACAAACGAGCTTATGTAGGAGCATGAGAACCTGATTCATTTGAGGGATTGTTGTCAATGTTGGAGTAATTTATACCATCAAGGCCTATATGTAATGTGATGAGAGGTTCGTTCCGTATGCGAAGCCAGAATCAAGATGTGGTTTTGAGACTTCTGCTGTTTAGCCCATCTATGAAGTAGATCATTATTCTTTGCCCCTTCAGAGAGAATTGTTCATTGCTGGTTCTCTGTCAAATAAGTGTTAATCTCACAGTACACAATCAAACAATTGCGAATACGGTTATTGTGTCATTAATTTGACATTTTTGTTTGCTGATGTAGGTTTATACCAATGGAAACCCTTATGGCATAGCACAGGATATTGTTTTCAGCATGCCATGCAGATCAAAGGTAAGTGAACCATCAGGGAGTCACTTTTATGTACACTGCTGTATTGAAACATATTGGTCACCTTTGTGAAATTACTGTAACTGTCAGGGAGATGGTGACTATGAATTCGTGGAGGATGTTATTTTTGATGACTACCTTCTTAAGAAAATAAGAAAGGTACAGTTTTTATTTGATTTCATCGTGTTTTTAGACCAGTTAAGAACTAAAAATAAAAAGTTCAGTTAAGTGTAAAAGAATACAATCCCCGGTCAAGAATGAGTAATTATTAATTAATTTTTTTGGAAAGAATCTCTACACAATACAAATTTTTGTTGTTCTGCTGCTGAAAAGAAAATAGTCTTCTTCAAATTCGATGCAAGATAAATTACCTTTAGTGATTCATTAGTTTGACAAGAATTGCCCTACTTGTTAACCCAGACTGAAGATGAGTTGATTGCCGAGAAGAAATGTGTGGCACACCTAACCGGAGAGGTCAGTATCATAATGTCCTTATGTCTTTCTATGGCTAATCTTGTTCATAGGTCAAAACACTTTGAAAGTTGTATGTCCTATGTTGTGGATCA
>JAOWAN010000051.1:4820476-4836644 GCA_028566635.1 Lobelia cardinalis | reverse complement strand
ATATATGCTATTTTGAATGTAAGTAACATCTTT
This sequence comes from Lobelia cardinalis, assembly GCA_028566635.1. Taxonomy (NCBI): domain Eukaryota; kingdom Viridiplantae; phylum Streptophyta; class Magnoliopsida; order Asterales; family Campanulaceae; genus Lobelia; species Lobelia cardinalis. The sequence goes on along the minus strand of JAOWAN010000051.1, from coordinate 4,836,611 downwards.
AATTAATGTTACTTTTAATCCTTTATTGAGTAAAACTTCCCGATAAACCCTTTGTTTACCGGGGTCAAAATGGGGTGTCTACAGAATGGTACTTTTATGTGTGTGTGTATTTTTTTTAATATTCATCCATTTTTAAATAGATTTATAGTGTAAATTTTCTTTTTTTTTTCTCTCCCAATAATGTCACATCATCAATTTTTTTGTAAAAATCTTAAAGGATTAGGGACCAAATTACGTTTAAAAGATTAGAGACTACTTATATAATAGGTCTATAGGTCAGGGACCAAATTAGAATTTTTGCTTATTAATAGTAACAAAATTCATTTAATCTCAACTATTGAAATCTTTTATTCTAACGATAAAGTTAATTGGGGGAGTTATGTATCGTAGGTGAGAAAAGGTGTGAATAGTGTGTGAGTGTGGGAGAGAGTGTAAAAAATTTATGGGATTTGGTATTATGCGGATGAAAGAGAAAGTGCGGAGAGTGTGTATTTTAAAACTAACGTTAATAACTTTAATTTAATTTACTACTTTAAAAACAAATAAGTGATATTTTCAAAAAAAAAGTATTCCTTTTTAAAAAATCAACATCATACTCTTGGATACGAGCATTTGATAGTTCTATTCTATTAACCACTTTCTATTGGAGCATATCTATTATATGCAGAAAATCTAGAAAATAACCGTGCTCAAGAACACACAGTCACCAAAAAATATTTACATAAATAATTTTAAATAAAATAAAAATATTTTCATCCGAGAGCATGGAGTGAGAACTTAATTTAAAAAATTAGTAACTTAGTTAAATAATATTATATTTATATAGAAAAATTATATTAATATACAAAATGAGTAAGAAAAAATGTTTAGGGTTGTGTATTGTGGATGAGAAAAAATGTGTGGTGTTGTGTGTAGGTGAAAGAGAATATATAAAGAGTGTGTCTATGGATTGCGTGTGAGTGAGAGAGAAGAAGTGAAGATTGTGGGTGAAGAGTGTGTATTTCCATGTCGACCATTTGATTTGTTACTGTTTCAAGTGTATAATAAATAGTAAATTCTACTCTAATTTATATTATTGATAATAGTCCTAGTCGAAATACTTAAACTTTTAAGAGCATCTTCACCCTTGCTGTTTCGACTTGCTATATGTCATTATTTCGCAAGTCAACACAAAAACAGAGCTCCAATGAGTGAGTCAAAAAATGACAAGCTTGCTATAAAAGAATATGGCTCGCTATATATAGCAAGGCCAGTAAAAAATCGCAAGCCCGAAATATTAATAAAAAACTCAGCCAACCACCACTTCATCAACCCAAAACCCAAAATTAATTTATCAAATCATCAAATTACTCCCTTCAACGGTTATATCGATTCACACAGTCTCCAAATCTTTCTATATGTTCATATAATTTTTACACAACAAATGAGCAAATAGAAGGCAAAATCTACTGCCAAATTAAGATAAAAGAAAATTAGAGAAAGAAGAAAAATAAAATTAGGGGAAGATTGAAGAAAATATTTGGAAAAAGAGTGAGGAACCCGTTGGATGTGGAGATCACCGTTATCATCAAAGTTCGTCCTCTCTCCGTCTAGAGGTGTTGATAAGGACGAATTTCGTTCATGCGCAGCGGAGAATACGCTCTCGTTCTCTCTTTGTATTATTATTATTATTTTTTTTACTACGAGATGTGTTTGCTTGAAAAAAAAAGGAATTAAGAGATTTGATTTCTTATTTTAAAATAAGAAACGTGTTTGTTTTTACTAATCTCCTTCTTCCACGTTTGTAATTCTAGAAGATTCTATTTTTATATGTGTGTTTAATTTATTTAAAAAGAAATTGTTTTGTGTGTGTGTGTGTGTTTAGTTTATTTGTGTTTATATTTTTTTATTGTTATTTAATATTAAGTGTGTTTGTTTTTAAACAATTATTTTAATGATTTGCTACTTGGCATTTATTTTAAATATTATAACACTTAGATAATAATATTAGTGAAAATAAATTAAACATGCAACAATTAAAATGACATAAGATATACACATGTTAAAGTAAACATAAAACAATACATAGGCAAATATATAGCAAATTTTCTATTATCCTTTGTAACTCTGTCACAAGTAATCAACGAGATATGATTGAAGTTGAGAATAATTTTCTCTACTTCTGATTTGATGATGAAATTGAAGAAACTCCAAGAACTCGGGTGTTTGCTCACAAGATAGTGAAAATTCATAAATTGAATCACTTGCATCGTACTCAATATCATTAACACCTCCTTGATCCTCTATAATCATACTATGCATTATGATGCATACATCCAAAATATTTGAGAGGGTTTTTCTGTCCCAAAAATATGCTAGTCCGCAAACAATTGTTCAACGTGATTGAAAAACTCCGAAAGCTCGCTCTACGTCTTTTCTTGCAAACTCTTGTGTTGCAGTATTTTTTTTTTTTTTTGCTTATTACCACGTGGAAGAGGTATTATCTTCGTTGCCCAAGTCGAATATATGCCATTAGCTAAATAGTAATCCATCGTATAATCATGTTCATTTATGGAATAGTTAGCGGGAGGTGCACGCCCCACAACTAATTCACGAAAAATAGGAGATCGATCAAGCATATTGATGTCATTAAGTGACCCCGATAACCCAAAGAATGAATGTCAAATCCATAAATCGTGTGAGATCACTTGTTTGTTGTGTACATACCTTGTCACACGATTGGACATTTTTTTCCATTTTCAATGCATACAATTGATACCTCGTAACATCCCAAGAAAGGCACGTCGTTCACCAATCACTAACAAACGGTATATGTTCTCATTATTTGGTTCCCTTTTATATTGGCAAGCGCAAACAAACCTCTTGAGACACTTTATAGCAGTACTTTCTCCAATACGCACATAATCATCTATATAATCGGCTGATGTTTCGTAAGCAAGCATCCTCATAGAAGCTGTTATCTTTTAAAGGTGAGACAAATTCAGGCCTCTTTGCAAAAAATAACTATCATGAGCTTCAAGCGCCGATTGAATTCGAACAAATAAATTGTGGCTCATTTGAAACCTCTGGCGAAATAAATGCTCTAGATAAATTGGATATATGGAGCAAAATATTCATTCCACATTCTTAAATAACCTCCTTCTCGATCGCGATGAATGATAGAATGATCAGAAACTCAACCACGTCGCCATGAGTGTTGTCGTTACGTACATCGCATTTTCTTCTTCTTCCATAGTCATCGCTATTAAGATCTTGAAGTTGTTTTTCCCATCAAAAAGATCATCAGGAGGAGAAAAGAAATGATTAAAGTGATGAACCATTAGTAATTTGAGATTAAAAAAACAACAACAAGGGTGTGTTCTTGTGCATGACTTTCATTCATGATTTTTGATTTTTAACTTTTCTCTCTCATTGGTCCCACAGTTTTTCTCTCTATCTCTCTCTTACTTTTTACTTTAATCATTACAAAAATCCAAAACCAAATCAATAAAATCACTCACAAGAACACACTCCAAATGATCTGAGTTTTATAGTGAACAATGTACCAATTCGAATAAACCTTATTTCTCATTGAAATATACCCTTTGAAATACATCCGTTGGAATACACTAAAAGATTATACCCTTTTAAAAATATCCTTTCGAATATACTGTTGGAATATACCGTTTAAATATACTCGTTCGAATATACACCCGTTAGAATATACCCCTCGAAATAAAATGGACACTTTTAAATAAAATCATCAACAATATATTAGTTTAAGATATAGCCATTAAAAATAAAATTATCTTTATGATAAATAAATTTAAAATATGATCATTAAAATTAATAATAAAATAATATTTTAACTATGTATGGATAATTCACATTTATAAGATGGAATTATTTTTTATATTTATTTATATATTAAAATAAATAATTATTATAATTTTACTTAAATTAAAATATTATTTTATTTTCAATTATTATTTTTATATTGGAGATGCTCTACATAAAATAGCTCTAGTTTTTCTATACCCGTTTGCGGTTTACCCAATAGTATGGGCTATCCATTCAGGCCAACACCAGTCGGCCCAGACCTCCGAATTTTCAAGTTTGACCTTTAGCGCGAAAATCTACAATAACAAAAACAAACTACCGTGATCTCCACCGTCTACTCTGTATTCCTAAATCAACGGTTCATATAGGTTATCCGCGTCAAATATGCTAACCAATCATAACTAGTTCCATTCCCCTATATAAATCAAACGCATCCTCCACCCCAACACACCGTCAGTTTCTCATTCTTTTCCTTTCGATTTTCAAACTCTCCAAAAAAATCCTAGACAAAATGGCACCAAAGGGGGAGAAGAAACCAGCGGAGAAGAAGCCAGCCGCCGAGAAGGCACCTGCTGCCGAAAAAGCTCCGGCGGAGAAGAAACCCAGAGCCGAGAAGAAACTCCCCGCCAAGGAGGCGTCATCGATGGACAAGAAGAAGAAGAGGGGCAAGAAGTCAGTGGAGACGTACAAGATCTACATCTTCAAGGTTCTGAAGCAGGTCCACCCGGACATCGGAATCTCCAGCAAGGCCATGGGGATCATGAACAGCTTCATCAACGACATCTTCGAGAAGCTCGCCCAGGAGTCTTCTAGATTGGCCAGGTACAACAAGAAGCCCACCATCACCTCTCGGGAGATTCAGACCGCTGTCAGGCTTGTCCTTCCCGGCGAATTGGCAAAGCACGCCGTGTCAGAAGGTACCAAGGCCGTTACTAAGTTTACTAGCGCTTAGAAACATTGGGATTTAGGGTTATGTGGTGTTAGTTATTGAAGTAGTCTGTTTTAGTTATCTGATGGAAATCTATAATAGTTGGGGATTTTGGGGGTAGAGATGTGTTACTAGTTTGGTAGGGCTGTGTGTAATGATTTCTTAATTTGAAATTCTGAAATTACAAGACTATATCTAATTTGTGCTTGGTTTCATTTTTGTTTTTCTTGGGTTTGAATGCAGTTTTATGTTTGTATGATACTGATTCAAAAACAATAAGGAGCTCTTTGGGAACTCCAATTCCATGACATAGAAATGGAATTGAAGCATGGAATTTAAATTTTATTGTTTGGATCCTAAAATTGATATGGACTTGGAATTGAATTATAATTCCATTTCATCCAATTCCATTAAATGATTTCTAAATCAAAAGGAAAGAATTGGAGAATCAGAAAAATACACAATTCTTTTAAAATATCCATAGCAATGATGTTATGTACCAAATTGCTACCACATATAAGTGGATTTTTCTTAGGGCTTCCGCATTCATTATGCATCTCGCTAGCTCTCCCCTCTCTTAGTCTCCACTAGACTGGTGGCGGTGCAATTGATCTCCCCTTTCTTCACTGGTGGTGGTGGCCTCACTCTCTGGCAATGATGATGTCTGCCTATCTTCATCTTTCTCCGACTTCCCTCTCCTATTCTCGCCTTCACACACTCCTTTCTTTCTTTAATCGAGGAAACGGTGACAGCAGCCCGAGGATCTCACCAGGAGTAGCGGTGACCATCTCCGGCAACAGCTCGTAAGTAGTCTAAATGTTGATGTAGGGATTTTATTTTTATGAAAATTGCACAAAGAAATGGTTACACATTGTTGCAGTAGATTGTTGAGGGTTTCTATTAACTGGTTGAGTACTTGCATAATGAAACAGAGAACTTTGCAGTTCTTTATTTTTATAAATCATTGGATATTATTCCAAATGATAATGAATACAACCTTCAGAAGTTTATTTCCAAATTGCATTTCTATGTTATGTTTTCAACCATAGATGGTTGTCTTTTGTATAGTGTATTTAGATATGAATCTTTTCTTTGCTGGTTGGTCACTGGAAATGGAAGTTTCTATATTTTGTATTACAAGGTTCAATTAGTTATCATTTTTTGTTCTTGCTCTTTAATCTTGGAAAAACTTTAGAAGTTGGGGGGCTAGGGGCTAACAGCATCCTGTTACTTGAGTCGTAGAAGGTCAATGGGGCATGAAACAGAGATGCAGTGAGGCAGGGGATAAACTTGTTTATGATAATCTGGATTCTCTTTACTTTGCCATAGACCTCGTACTTCAGCTTATCTGGGTATAATAAGTATTAACTCTATTATATTGTGCCGTTCTGTGAGTTTTGATAGCAGGTTTCCTTTTTGGTAGACATTCTTTCACTTTCTCTATGTGACTTACAGTGTGAGCAACTAGAGTTCTGCTGGTGAGCTTGCGAGCTAGGGTAGCGATGAGCTTGTTTCTTGGTTCATGGACATGGTCTGACAAAAGCGAGTTTGTTCTAGTCTCATTAGTTGAGGGTTTGATTTCCTTCACTTTCCCTATTAGAGTTACTTTGTTATACGGTACGAAAAATTCCGCCACCTTTAAAAGAACACACTCATTTATTTAAGTGAAGTGTAGATGAACATTTTAAGGGGTATTTTATTGACATTTAATATATCTATTTCTCTGTTAAGTACTCAGCTACATGTCCCAGAAATCTGGTTAAAATTGTGGAAACTTGATGTGATGTCCACTACCATGAATGTGACAATAATTTGAAATTCTAGTTGAGAAAGAGTTCTATTGTTATCATATTAGAAAACATAGATCCATTACTTTCTGATGACACAGGGAAGGTAATCTATGACAGGCAAATTCATAAGTCATTCTTTTAGAAGTCAGATTTATTCTTCTTGTGTATGTTGCATCCATTATCTTTTGATATCCAGAAGCATGAATCAGAAATTGAGGCTGCCCAGGTACTGAGCTGTTATAATATTGTACGTTACCACTTTTTATTAAGTTGTATAGGCATACAGCATGCATGTTTTTAAGTTACCGTTATTTGAACAATTGAGATGTAAAACAAAGTTCTACTGACATCCGTTAAGATTAATTATTCCTTGTAATTTTCATTTTAAACCTATGGTATTTAATTTATTGATATCAATTTACATTGATGCTACTTTGCTATAGGATTGGGAATCTATAATGTAACTTTTGTCCTTTGATGTCTCTTCTCTTAGTGTGAATGTGATAGGCACTCAGTAACTAGGGGAATCAAGGGGTGGCTCAGTGGTAGAGGTGAGCTTTACAGTATGTAAGGTCTCAGGTTCGATCCCTTCCCATGCCCCCTTGGGGCCTAAAAAAAAAAAAAAAAAACTCAGTAACTAGTCTGTGGTAAGATTATTTTGCCAGGAAATATAGCTGTAGGTGTTTTGTAGCTTATCTATCTGGATCTGTTAGAAACCAAGAGGGGATTAAGGTCATATGTCAGTTGTGCTAATGCTCAACAGCCAAAGCTCAGAATTTAGAAAAAAAATAGATTCTACTTGCCTTTATAATTGTCCATATGTTTAGGATCATATGCAGGTAAGTTCAGCCTAAACACTACTTGTCTGCTACGATTGTTTGCTATGTGGCAGCGGATCCTGGATAGCTCTACGAAAGGTGAAGATCGACCAAATTGCAGTGTGAACTTCAAATTGGTTCTATACTGAAAATTTTCAGTTCTTTTGGTTTACTTGTTTGAAAGATGGAGTGACATTCTTGAAAATTTTGACATGGAAAAGTAATTTCTTTGATGAATGATAAATAATGTGCACATCTTATTTGGGAATTGATTGCCTGAAAAATTGATTGTGTAGGGTTCTTAGGAGATCATGGAATAGACAAAAGTGGTGTAACAACATTTTTGATACTCTGTATATGCTCTCCTTTCTTTTGCTCATACAGTAGTCTCAATTACATCAGGGTTGGTCAACTAGAACTTGAGAGGAAGATCTTACAGAAGTTTTGAATTATAGACGGCATATCTAGTTTAGTTTAATGAAATCGAGGATTGTGTAAGGAGGTTCTGAGTTTTATGCCATCAATAAGAGCTTGTACATTTAAGCGATGCAAGGAGGTGTACGCAAGGACTTAATTGTCTAAATCCCTGTGTGGAAGTCAAATGAGCATGGACTATAATTAATTAATTAGATTTGCGTCCCTTGTAAGTGAAATCAGTCGTTAAGCCCAAGTTCCTTGCTTCATCCACCATTCCCGAGGGCACAGGGGTAGAGCATCCCGCGATTTGTCATTGCTGTAGCACCTTTGGTTCCTTTCCTTTCAAAAAAAAAATTGTGGGATGTGCCTTAGCTGACTATCCTAATTGTTAAGACTAAATGGTCACAGTATAATCTTAACAGTTGAGATAAATCCACCAAATTAGTTAACCAAACCTACTACTAATTAAGTGATTATTGATATTTATTGTCATTTTTTGATTCCGAGTAAAGTAGAATGTAGACGGCTTTAGTAAAAGAAATAAAATGGAATCAATGAGATAGAAATAGTCAAAAAGCACGAAACTAGCAAAATAAATACAAATGCATTCAATTTCAAACATAATTGAGACATCCTATAATTTATATTAGCCTAAAACTCATCACCAAAACTAAGCTTAACTATAAAATTCTATTAGTATATACTCTCTCGTTTCAATTTAAGTGACCTGAAAGCGATATTTTGATCCTTAAGACCATTAAAAAACAGAGGTAAATAAGAAAAATAAGGCTCATATATTGAAAAAAAAGTTCAAAAGGTTATCATACATTTATACAATTACCTTCTTTATCTTGAGGTTTTTGTGAGGTTCAAGAAGGCAAGGTCTTATTAACCTGATACAACAGTTCCCAACTCAAGACAGATGGTACATACAGAACACTGAGACTTAGTTTTTAGCTTCGAGGCTCCACAAACACGGCAGTTGTTCTTGGAGGCACTGTGAAGCAACCAGATGAGGCATTGAAAGTGGAGTTTTTAACATCATCATCAGTTGACATCATCTGCTAGGTCAAATACAAAGCAGAACTCATTAGTGTTTACAGGAGATCGATCACTTGGTAATACAGTTTGAACATATACTAATATATTTGGGACAATGAAAATCACAAGGAGATGGGAAAAGACATAGAGAAACCGCAAAATGTATGACTCAGGTGAGCTAGTGTACTTATATTCTGTTGTGGAAAGTGGCGCATGGATGATCCTAGTGTACCTGTATTATTAATGCATGCATCATATGACTAGGTTGGCCAAAGGTCACTTGGCACAACTTGTGCATGGGACAGAAAACTCCTCCAGGAGGCACCCTGAACCAAGACCATTGTTGGTCTACAAAGTCACATCCCCTCATATAGTACACAGAATCTAAGGCAAGGAGACTGCAATTTCAATCACAAGATTAACTCAACCGTGCATTCCCTGGAAGCTTAAGGGTGATGGGCTTTACTCCAAGTATTCATGCTCCAGGATTACATCTAAAAGGACTCCACTAGATTACATTACCTTAGACCTCACTGAGCGTGTCTAGATCATTAATTTGAAAAAGAGAGAACTATAAAGGGACTCCAACAGGCAACATGAGCTCCTATGCTAACCAATGGTTTACTATGATTTAACCAACAATGGTAGAATTCCCCACGAGCTCATTACTAGAGTAGAGGGGACACCTCTGTTCACAAGAAGAAGTGAGCTTGCCTCATTCATGAAAACTGAGTCGTATGATTGAACGATGGAGCTTAGCTCTGACCCCTGTCAGGATTTTCAAGAGAAATTCAGAACTTATCCCCTCTCTGACCATTTATACCAAAGTTCTACCCATAGACCAGTAGTGCGCCACAGTCCCTTTTTTCGTCCTGTCCGCTGCAGTTGATAGCGAAGCATTGAGCAGGGAGTCGAGATACATTTAGCTAAGATTTTACATTCTCAAAGGAAAACTTTCTATCTCCTACAGCAGCAAAATGACGAGAAATCGGCCGAATAATTCGGGTCAAATCCTGAAGAAAGCTAAAATGAGTTAGCAAAATATTAACCAAATCAAACCAGATTAGTAACTCTAGGAGTACCCGGGGTCATGTCTGGAGTGTGCCTTGGACCCTCTAAGGAGCCAATTAGACATCTGCTAGTGCTCCTTTATGAAGTTACTTTTATTTGTACAATGTCAACTATAAAAGGTACAATCAAGCACCACAGGCAAACTTTAAACTGCTAACTGAGTTTGATAGCTCTTCTTAATATGCGAATCAGATATTCTGCTAGTAGTAGCACTTCATAATTATACAAATATGATCAAGGAAATAGTAGTTAATCCCAATGAGCAGCTAGAAGCCAGTATCTAAGTTCAACATTGTGTTACAACAGTATACCATACCTGTACTGGATGCAACTGAAGTACTTTCTTTGAGAGTGCACTGCTGGTGAATGAGACACCATTGGGACAGGCATTTATGAGAACAACAATATATGAGTAGCTGTTGAAAGGAAATAAGCTTGTCATCCAGTCATATAACTCATATCAAGTCAAGAAGCCATATAAATGTCAATCAAGACTACTCACATTGCATCTAGTTGAGATAACCCAGGAACACCTTCATGGCCATCTTTAATGGTCATCACAATGAGACCAGGGACACACGATGGACCAGTATTGAGGAATCTTACTCGTTCCTGAATGAAAATGACATTAGTGTTACAATGAAAAATTGACTTGTGCAAATAGGACATTTCTCTAATCCCAGCAAGTTTTAGTTGGCTAGGATTCAAACTGAATTAAATCCGTGATAAAAGAGGATTTTCTTTGATCAAAAATTCCAAGTTTTTATCTTCAAAGAGGAAGCAATCGGTTGAAACTCCAAAGACACAACCATCAGAAAATAGGATAACTAATGGCAAAAATATATCAAAGCTAACGGATCCACAAGCAAAAGGGAACCAAGGAGTTAACATGGTTTCATCCACACCAAGGGATGCAACTTATCAGCCATAATCATTAACGAATTTTACCAAGCGAGTTCCCAACGTACCCTTCCTAGAAAAGAGTTACAAGGATTTGATAAATCCCTGTGAAATACTACAACTCTCACGGCCGGAAATAGCCGCCTACAATTTTATCCTACATACACCAAAGTCTAGACTCTCAATTTTGTTCTTCCTCCAAAATAAATAAAAGAGCTCCTTTTATGGACCAAGTAGTTAAGATCAACCCAATAGGAAAAGAAACAACTATTCACTTCCTTATTGACTGGGAACCCCAAGACTGATTTCTTAATAAGTCAACTAACCAATTAGAATCCGAGCGATATTAGGAATCAATTACAAAGTCTCTAGCAATAAGACATGTAGCCCACTACTACTAGGTATGAGACACCTCGCAACCACCAAGCCATGCATTGGAAGTGCATGGCTGCGATGAACCACATCAACCTTGTGAAGAGGGATCATCCCACCGAGTAACTTTTCTTGGAGATGAAAGACGATTGTTGCATTACAGTGGCCTAGATTAACGAGATAATAAGGTTAGGAGGGCAGCAACAATAGTAGCACTGTGAGCATGAACCAGTGGGTCTGATATATAAAAGGTTATAACTCGATAAATTATCTCATTGTCTGATTATATATTATAGGAAAAGAAAAAAAATGCTCACAAGTTCATGTTTGAGTACGTGCCTAGGTTTCCTCTAATTTCTCTCTTGTCATACCATGTTCTTGGTATTTGACTTTCCTTTTCTTTCTTTTTATCATTGAAAAAAATTAGCATGAGAGAGATAGCGTTGTCCCCGTTAACTCTGCGTGAGCGTCCCCGCACGGGCAAGACACAAGTGCTGCTAGATCACTGGGCAAAGACCCCTCAACCACCGGCTATTTGCTCCAGAGGTGGTAAGTGACAGCTTCAGTCGCTAATGGTAAACTCAATGGAGACCTTTGGGGCTCCATTAGCATTTAGCACACATTCCCCTATTGAATCGGTATGAAATTTCCCTCAAACTTTAAGAAAGGAAATGCATTTTGCACTCCATGTTATGGGTTGTGGAAACAAGAAAAAATTGAGTTGCGCAGATTTGTCATATAAAGGAATTATTGGTTTTGTATAAACAACGATAATTAATTTGAATGATGATGTATTACATCTTAATGCAGTAACAATTGGTTGGATCAGCAAGACCATATTCACTTCAGTTCTCTCATTTCAATTTACAATCCAACATTATACTACATGTTAGCATATCTGTTCTGACCTGAATTGCTTTTGCAGTCTGTAAACGGAAGAGAGGTGAAGAGTATCTGATAAGCAACAAGTTTGTAAAATTTTCTACAGTAGCAATGATGTGACTTTTCTGAGGTTTGAAAGAAGGATTTGCCAATCTTGATTTGATTCTGCAGAAGAAAATGAGCATTTAGTTACTTCCAAGATTATATCAAACAGATACCTGAAGAAAAACTGCAGAGAAGAACTCGTCTTTTATCTCTGTATGCATCACAATACTGAACTTTGCAAGAACTACAACACAATGTGACTTGATGAATACAAAAGTAAGAAAATAACAACTCAATCAAAGAATCTTACAGGGGCCAACTCTTCTCATTCTTTTCCTTTGGTGGAAGACCAACCCCCCAGTTATTTGAAGTGTAACTAAAATCTAACCTGAAAAGGGATTGTACGTAGATATTAAATTTGAGGTTCAATATCATAACATAATGACCAAACCATAATAAATTGTTTTTAAAGAGGGATTTCATAACAGATACTGAACCTGTTGAACCAATCACCAGAGTTATATGAATCACGGTCTAGTGACTTCGAACGTAGCATCTCATCGCCAGCATGAAAGAAAGGTATCCCCTGCAAATAGTTAGTTCAATTAATACTGGTATGAGAATATCAGACAAACATTAGACCCCAAGAAAGTATCATTAAACCTGAGAAATATTGAAAGAAGTTGAGCCATCTTCCATAATATAAAAAAGTCAAATTGGTACTTGGCAAATAGATGCCATCAAAAGGAATTTACGAGGGTATATTTACATAAGCTGAAATCTAGTTTTCCAGGGAAACAGTTGATCTCTTCAGGGTTCTTTTTTCTTCTTTTTCCCCTAGGCTCAAGAGTTTCCCAGATGATGTAAGAATAACCAAGTCTAATTGGCCACAAAAATGAGGAAAATTTGATTGTAAATGGGGTTTCTCTGAATATGCTAAATAGCATTTCATTTGGAGAGTGGATATAGGTAGACTATAGTCACTGGGATATGGGTAGATAGAGGCATGCACACACCCAAATATGATGTGAATAAAGAGAGAATCTACAGAGAAAGTGGTAATGGAACCAAACATGATCAACCAAAATACAACTGCTCAGCATACTACTTTAGAGGTGGGACATACTTTCAGATACTTATTCATGCTAGATCATATCATAAAAGTTATCAAATAATGAAATTAGGAAATGGAGATCAACAAAGCCATAACAAGTTTTGTTTTCCTCTTTCTAATATTTACTGAAGGGTAGGTCCTGAACAAGTTAATTTTTGATACAACCAGATGTTCAGCAACTCAAATTCAGGCTTTGGCACGATGAAAGAATACATGTAAGACAATCACTTTGCTCGAAAATGAAAAACAAGAATGATACCGAACCAGAACAAGAACCAGGACCAGGACCGGTAACAGAAACAGAAATGAAAACAAAACAAATGGACATAGCATATAATACTACAGACGACTCAAAAAACAAAAAACCAGAAACAAACGTACACATCATATCATTAGTTTTTTTTGTTTGGTTCTGTGATGATGATATTGAAAAGTAAAGAAATATGGACTGGAAGATTGTGGGACGAACGAGAGTGAAAATCAAAAAGTACAAAACCAGGCCAAAAGCCACCTTCGCTGACGGACCCCTTAGAGTCTATACTTGGCATTACTGAATACAAGGATTAAACATCTAAATCAAAATAGCACCATTAAACATGAAGGTTAAGACCTGAGAAAGTGCTATCACACTGGTTGCTAAATGGTTTATCCTGCATCGATCATCTACTGAAATATCCATCGGAGTCTGTAAACTTGACGGGGGCACAGTTAGAATAATATCAAGTATATATCCATCCATTTCTTGAGATTAGTGACAGGGATATGTACCTTCAAACTCACTATGTCAAATAGTGTCTCATTGTCATGAGCAGAAACATAGTTAATCTGGAAATGGTAAATGTTGTCCGCCACAGAGATTGGGCAGGACAAAAACATCAAAATTCACTCAATTACAACACAATATAAGAAAAGGCTCAGACACTAAAAGTTGGAATATAAAGTTCAAATATACAGTCGGACATATATTGGTTGGTGCAAGTGTCGATGGAAAGGGAAATGATCCGGAGAGGGGAAGTGTTTCATCCCCTTGCAGGCTTGCCATTTCTGGTACATAAAAAAGACAGAGAAAGGAAGCAAAGACATGAAGTTTTACTGTTTCAGTGGGGTTTAAAGAATATGCTACAGGAACTCCACCATAAGTCAAAATATCAGATCCTTTAACCTGAAAAAAAAAAGAACCAAAGAGAACCATCCAGTTTCCAATAGTAACATAAATTAAAGAACATTCAAACAACAAGGACATGATCAGCATGAAGAACTGTTCCATGTTGTTCGGTGGAAATGAAATATGGAAGGTATTGTCCATGCAAAAGACGATTAAACTATAACAATGCCAAATGACTAAACCAGACTAATTTCCAATGATTGCAGCCATAAATGAACCATCAAATTTGATTGTGTGGTAAGCTATGGTTTACCTCTTCGCCATCACAATTGGTCAGCATGAAGTTCTTTAGATTTGCAGCCATTCCAACCTGACACCGTGAAAGTACTTTGAGTTAATAACAGTTTCACCAGACAAAGAGTTGTAAAATAGGAGATGTAAGTTTCTCTCTCTCTCTCTCTCTCTCTCTCTCTCTCTCTCTCAAACACACACACATACAAGAACAGACATCCACATTCTTATTTTTAGTTTATTTTTGAAAGAAAAAAAAAGAAGATTTTATAGATTCAAGATAAGAATATGTAAAAGGTGGAGGACAAGCTGGCCTCCAAGAAGAGAAAAAAGGGGAAAAAAAACAAAGAGGATAAGGACAACAGAACTACATAGTAATAGTTTTTTATGATTTCTAATGTGCAAATTATCTTTCTGATCTAAAAGCCTCATGTGCCTTTTGTTTAACAACTATAATTGTGAAGATATCAAGACATTTTACCTGGATATGATCCTTCGCTACAGAAAGCATGTGCGCTGCATTAGCATCACTACCATGATCATGACCATTAGGCTGTAGGAGAAACACAAGTTGATTCATAAAAGAATTAGTACACAGTAGGCAAAACGAACATCATACAATGAGCACATTTTTAATCAAGAAGAATAATAACAATGACAGGTTGACCAATGGCCATTTGATTTAACGGTATCCCCTTCTCTTTCCTAACGGGACAAATTGAGGCGAAATTACAACTTGTTGAAGATATCTCCAGTCTTTAATCCCTACTTGTTACTCTTTTAAGTCCAACTTAATAAATAATAACACAATGGCCGGTTGGACTCATCTGGCCATGGCTAGGGTTTATATAAAGATGGCATAGTTGGCCTTTATTTTTTAAGAAATGATACATGGGAGACTTCTAGTTATTATAGCCACCCCTCCCTGAAATCATGTACAATTTACATTTCAAACTAGTCCATATTAACAATTGCAATTTAAGAGGACAGATATTATTTCACTGCCGGTGGCCAAATGAAGACAGTCTA
This sequence comes from Lobelia cardinalis, assembly GCA_028566635.1. Taxonomy (NCBI): domain Eukaryota; kingdom Viridiplantae; phylum Streptophyta; class Magnoliopsida; order Asterales; family Campanulaceae; genus Lobelia; species Lobelia cardinalis. The sequence continues at coordinate 4,820,989 of JAOWAN010000051.1, read as the reverse complement.
CCATGTTGAGATTTTTCAGTAAAATAATGGCATAGTAGTAAACATAAATTTTCTATAGTTGAAGGACCACAGTGAAACCCATTTAAATGTCTAGTGGCACATGTACAATATGTGAGACATGTTGGCAAAAAGAAGCACGTCTACTGCGCATGCATCAACATGAAATTGAAAGATATTTATAATCCAATTTATGAGAAAAAAAGAGTAGATCTTCGTAGTATATTATAGCTTAGAGTAGATCCTCTTACTCTAGTATGGCTTAAGTTATTTTATTTATTTTTTGTTGTGGTACTATTTTGTTGATGATTTTTTTTGCAATTTCGATAAAAGCCGTACTTATTCCTAATCTCGCTACTTCTTGCTGCAGGATGGTCGAAGGGAATATATTTTCATATTTGTTAATTAGAAACTATAAATACGTCAATCGCCGTGGATTGTGTTAAAGTCTGGGGTTCCATCTCAAAACCAATTGGCAATGGGAGGAGTAGCCCAGGATCTTTATTAAGTGGTTGT
>JAOWAN010000051.1:4803017-4816123 GCA_028566635.1 Lobelia cardinalis | reverse complement strand
TCTCTCTCTCTCTCTCTCTCTCTCTCTCTCTCTCTCTCTCTCTCTCTCTCTCTCTCTCTCTCTCTCTCTCATCCTTATGACCTAGCTTCTACTCTCTGGAGGGAGAGAGAGAGAGAGAGAGAGAGTCAATAAGAGCTCTGGGAGCTGTCAATTATAACAAAAAATGAAGGATTATTTCAATATCCTGGTCCAAATTTCTATAGGAATGCAAACTTGTGAGCCATGATTATATCCCCCTCCCACATTTAAAAAGGCATCAACATATTACATACATCTTCTAAACCACGCATATTGCTATAAACCATAGCTGATACACTGGTAGCAAGGAGCAAGTCATACTTGAGCAAGGAGCAAGTCATACTTGAGCATTCAAATATCAACAATGGATCTACACAATAATCATAGGTACCGAAAAGGAGAGCCGCATACCATGGTGCGCTTCATTATATGACCCATAAGGTCAAAACGGAAGCCATCAATCTGCAAGAATGCAGCATTGTTACTCCTCATGTGATGAATTACACCAATTCCAAATTCTAAGCACTAAAATGATAAAAGGGAAGTAATGATATTTTAGAGGATATTCCTTCCAAACATATAGACACACTAAAGTCTTGAAGTGGCCACACTTGACAGAGATTTAGGCTAGGGGATATTTAGTGTCAGGAAAAAGAGTATTACAATTTCGACGAGGAACAGGCCATCCAAGCAAAAGATTACCTTATAATTAACTGCCCATGATTGAAGATCATCAAGAATCAACCGTTCAACCATAAAGTGCTCACTAGCTGTGTTATTAACACATGTACTATTCTCAATAAGTCCATCAGCATTCCTTCTCAAATAGTAACCTGGTACAATCTGCATTGAAGAGCATTGTGTTTGTGACAGTACAACTGTCTAGATCTTTAAGGAAAAAATGACAGGTGGAAGGAATTTAACAAATATATAAAGAACCATAAAACTATGAACACAGGTTGTCTACTTAAAACTGGTCGAATCAACTAATGACCTTATCAAGAACAGAATTCTCATCAAAAGGGCCACTTGCATGCAAATGATTGTAAACAACATCCAGCACAACTCGTAGTCCCATACGGTTTAGTGCCTGCAGTCAGATATATCGTTTTAAGAACTCATAAATTAAAAAACTGGTAATACCTGAGACCAAGAAATCTTTTGAAGGAGCAATAGAATACAGTGCACATACTAAACGTATCAGACATGTCAAAGACCAGAAGATCAACCTGCACCATTTTCCGAAACTCAAGTGTACGGCATGGACCTTTGGGGTCACTTGCATAGCTTCCTTTAGGAACTCCCCATAAAACAGGATTATATCTTCATACGGGAGAATCAGAAAAGAAATATTTTGATGCCGATGCAAGAAAAATGGAAAAGGGGGGAAAACAGAACACTAATTAGAACATGAGATACAAAGAAATGTCTGAATTGCCGCGAATGAAATTTAGGAGCCTTTATTTTACCCCCAGTTATATCCGTCCTCATTTTGGATTGCAGTTATGTGTTGCTGCTGCTCAGCTGAATCTGATGGTAATGACTCAAGCATCTGTGTATCTGTAAGAGCTTTCATGTCATTCACATAAATACAGCCAGGACACAGAAGATTCAAACATCCAGAATCAAACGTCTATATTGTAGACAAATTAGAAAAATAAATAACACAAACTCCACTGAGCCTTCGACCCTACTACCTGGGCTCAGCTAGATGAAACCTTTTCTCACCTCAGTAACCCTATTCGTCTGTTGTATCGTACTTTGACAAGGGAGTGATCGATGCAACAAAGGCTTTGTACCAACTTTATTATTCCTTTCAAACCATTATATTATGTTGCTTAAGAGAGTTGGAGAATCTGACAATATTTTGGATGAATTGCTCGAGTAAAAAGCACTCAGCAAGTCCTTTATTTATACTACAAGAATAAATACAATTTACATTTACAAGGAGATGAAGGATAATTCCTGCAAAGTACAGGAATGATATTTTCTAGATACATTCATGACTATGTACATGAATGAATTTGTATACGAATCTGAATTTGGACTGCTCCCAAGTCCCAACAGTCCACTAATTCTAACACTCCCCCTCAAGCTGGAGCATATAAGTCAAATGCTCCAAGCTTGGAACAAATATGATAAATTCTAAGCCCCTTAGAGACTTTGTGAAGTTGCCCACTAGTTGATCATTAGAACTAACGGATACAGTGACGATTTCCTTAGAAATTACCTTCTCACGAACAAAATGGCAATCTATTTCAATATGTTTAGTTCTTTCATGAAACATCGAATTGGAGGCTATATGAAAAGTTGCTTGATAAGTATAGGCATACTTCAACAGCAGAAACATGACCGCATAATAGGATAGCTGCCTGCTAGACTCAATGGAACAGAGTGATTGAAGGCCTTTCCTTTCGTCATGAGATATCTCCGCATCTCAAGTCTTCGCTGGATCACAACATAACTTCATCTTTTCGGTGTCTCCAAACTTCAGTTCCTGGCGGAGATGCTTAATCCAAATGAGCTCACAAGCGGCTGCAGCCATAGCCCTATATTCTGCCTCGGAACTAGACCTTGAAACAACCCTTTGCTTTTTACTCTTTCAGGATACAAGTTTCCTCCAATAGAAACACAGTACCTTGAAGTGGAACACATATCAATAGGTGAACTTGCCCAATCTGCATCCAAAGCCCAACTATCTGACTGTTTCCTTTGTCATTATATAGCAATACTTGTCCCGGTGTCCTTTTAATGTACTTCAAAATTCGAATTACTCCATCCCAGTGATCATTATGAGGAGATTGCATGAACTGGCTTACTACTCCAACTGCGAAAGAAATATCTGGTCTTGTAAATTGAAATAGTAAAATAGATGACCCACCAATCTCCGATATCTCTCCGGATCTGAAAAAGCCTCTCCCTGATTAGGTAATAATTTTTTATTCGGATCCATTGGACTATCAACTGGTCAACAATCCAGCATACCAGTCTCCTTAAGTATGTCCAATGCATACTTTTTCTGTAGGAGAACGATCCCGTTCTATGATTGAGCAACTTCAAGGCCAAGGAAATATTTTAGCTTTCCTAAATCCTTGGTTTGAATATGGCTAAACAAATGCTCCTTCAACTGAAATATCTTTTCATGGTCATTTCCTGTGATGACTATATCATCTACATAAACCACCAAGTAGACACATTTGTTTGGGGATATATGGCAATAGAAGACTGAATGATCTGCTTCACCACGCTTCAAACCAAAAGCCTGGACAACAGAACTAAATTTTCTAAACCAAGCTCCTGGGGACTGTTTCAACCCATTTGAGAGATCGTCGTAGTTTACAAACCAAACCAGACTCCCCTTGAGCAACAAAGCCAGGTGGTTGCTCCATATATATCTCCTCTTCTAGTTCGCCATGAAAAAAAATGCATTTTTTTATGTTGAGCTGATATAGTGGCCAATGAAGGATGTCAGCCATTGCAAGAAATAATTGAACATAATTGAATTTTGCAAGCAGAGAAAAAGTATCTCCCTAGTCAAGGCCATATATCTGGGTATATTGGCTACTAGGCGGGCTTTGAGACGTTCAAGAAGTTCATCGGGACAAACTTTAATAGCATATACCCATCGACAACCAAGAGGTTTCTTGCCCAGTGGAAGTGGAACCAGCTCCCAAGTACCACTTTGTTCTAGTGCCTACATCTCATCAATCATGGCTTGTCATCATTCAGGATGATCAAGTGCCTTGTGAACATTTTTAGGAATGGAAACTGTAGATAAAGAGGACACAAACGAAAAAATAGGATGGAAATAAACAATGATAGCTTAGAAAGTTATAGATAAGATGAGGATTTCGAGTGGAACGAATACCTTTCCGAAGGGAAATGGGCAAATGGGTGGAACATGAATCATTTGGATGCTCAACTTCTTCTGAATCTGGGATTGTGTTCTCTACTCTTTGCAGATATGTGAAACGGACAGGCGGCTGAGAGAACTGGTGTTGGCTGTCATTATCTTCAGAAGGAGTACTGGATGTGATTGGTTCCTGTGAAGGAGAAACAGGTGAACTGAAGTATTGAACAGGCAACACATCAAGAACGTCAACGGACATTGGACACATCCTTTGAAGAAGAGAAGAATGGAGTTTCTTCCAAGAATGTGACATCTGCTGACATGTAGTAGCACTTACTGCTGGAGAATAACAACGATATCCTTTTTGCAACCTCGAATACCCAAGAAATACACATTTGATTGCCCGAGGAGATAGCTTATCCAATCGTGGAGAAAGATCATGAACAAAACGAGTAGATCCAAAGACACAAGGCGTAACATGAAACAATGGTTCCTTGGGAAACAAAATTTAATAAGGAAACTTTATTAGCAAGAGACGAAGAAGGCAAACGATTTGTTAAGAAGCATCCAGTCAAGATTGTATCTCCCCAATGACGGGAAGGAACATTTAAATGCATGAAGTAGTAGTGTCCCAGCAGTTTGAACAGTGCCTACTCTTTCTTTCGCCAATCTCATTTTGTGAGATGTATGAGGACAAGTAGATTGGTATAAGATACCTTGTGAAGACAAAAAAATGGATAACAAAGAAGAGAAGTACTCATTGACATTATCACTTCAAAGAACCTTAAGTTTCTTGCCAAATCGAGTTTCAATTTCAGCAAAAAAAGAAGTATAGATCGAAAAAATATCAGAACGATCTTTCATTAAAAATACCCACATACATCGAGAGAATTCATCAATGAAAATGACAAAATATCTAAAACCTAAAGAAGACACACGACTTGAACTCCATATATCCGAAGGGATAACATAGCTATTATAAACCTTAAAAGAGTTGAACCAGATGGCAGGAGACTGGCTATGAGCAGAAGCGAGAGATGAATCTCCACTCTGATACTAACTTAAAAGAGTTGGAAAATCAGGCAATGTTTTGAATGAATTGCTTGAGTAAAAAGTACTCAGCAGATCCTCTATTTGTACTACAAGAAGTAAATACAATTCACATTTACAAGGAGATTAAGGATAATTCCAGCTAAGTACAGGAATGATATTTCCTGGATACATGAATGACTATGTACATGAACCTGAATTTGGACTGCTCTGCTCCCGAATCCCAACAGTCCACTAATCTAAAAAAAATCCAAAGTAAGATATCTATTACGCTTATGATTTCTAGACACATACACAAGTGTCAAAGTGTCAACATAGATAAGTTGTGGTAGACACATTGACCTCCAAAATATACTAGGCATGAAGACGCGTTTCAAAGAGGATAAACTTCATGATGGCAGGGTGTACTTCCGTCTATGAGGGGAAAAATAATACTTCTGTCCAACAGCAACAACAACAACAACTAAGCCTTTATCCCAAACTAGTTGGGGTCGGCTAAGATGAACCATCGATAGTCCAAAAGTCTCAAAGAAAAATAATACTTCTGTCCATGAGGGGAAAAACAATACTCGCATACTACATAAGAAAAAAGACGAGTAAAAGTAAAGAAGAAATTAGCTTACCCACAAACTTCCACTTCTCCTTCTCATCATCAACATCAGCAAAATGGAAGGTTGGCAGTAGATGGACATGCGTCAACCCAGAATTAGATAATTTCTTCAGATGTAGTACACCTGCAGAGCCCTTCAAGGAGAGCGTAGTGTAGTACTTCAGTTTCATACTGTTATGAATTGTAGGGATCTTTTATGGTATTATAGTGACTTTGAGATGAGAGTTGTATATATGTGTGTGATAGTATATCAACCTTGTATATGGATTGAAATTGATAAGATAATATTGTGACTCAATTTCTCTTCTTGGTTCTCTCTCAACCATAGTTATTAAAGGCGCAAGGCGCACCAAGGCACAAAAGGTGTGCCTGGGGCCTAGGTGCAAGGCGCAAGGCGGGCGCACGGGCGAGTGACAAAGCCTAAAAAAATGTTTTAAAATATAAAAATATTCTAATGTGTTCTATTATACTAAAATAATAGATTTTTATAAAAAAATTATAGATATAAATTATAATTTTATGCATAAATGTAACTTGAATAGCTATTATAAAAGAATAAAGATCAAAGAAAGGGAAAAGAACAAGAAAAAAAAGAAGCAAAAAGGCCAAATAAATAACACTTTAAGATAATGAGATTAAAATGTGATATTAAAAACTTTAAGGGCTTAAATGTTTAAAATGTAAAAATAGAGCAGGGGGTAATTTGTTAAATTGAAACTTTCATAGCCGAAGATCTCATTCCCGCAAGGCAAATCGACCGCCAAATACAGATCGATTGCGACGTTACTGCTCTCTCACCTAGGCACACCCGACCAAGGCTCTCGCCTAAGCCCTAGGAGCGCCTAGGCCCGAACCTTCAGAACAGCGCCTCGCCTAGCCATGTCTAGGCCCAAAAGCTGCGCCCGATAAAGTTTAAGTTAAAAATGTAAAAAATAAATTAAACTGACATGTCTTTGTAAAAAATAAATTACATTTGTTAAAAAATAAATTAACATTTAAGCCCTTAAATGTTTCTCAACCAAATCTATTTATATTTTACAAAGACATGTCAGTTTAAGTTCACCTCGACTTGAATTCATCATGATACAAAGTTTCCTGATTTTACTAAAGATTGTGGGCGCTCTAGTTGTTCAGTTTTGAACCAGTTGGCTTATAAGGGACAAATCTCCCTCTGCCCTCAGTGTTTTGGGCAATTTTTATCTCTGGAAGCATTGAACACTATACAAAGTCAACATAACAATAAAATCCCCATGAATCCCATGACTATCGATGATTGATAATTAGATTAAACCACAAATAAATAATTCAGTACAAGAGCAGTGCATCGCCAAACCATCATGACTCCAGAACTCTCAAGAAAATGGTCCAATAACAATAGCTTGCAGTCATTTGACCCAGAGATGAATATCCCATATGCACAATTATTCAGTCTGTCAACTCTTAGATGGACAAAACAATGAAATAGTTACAAGTCAACTAAAACATTAGAAACAGAAATTGCGGACACTGCCTAAGTAGAAGTAGACTCACTTGTCAATGGATATTACACAATTTAGGCCATCAAAAGTTTATTTATTAGTTACTACTTTAGTCTTGCTTCTGTTCTTTTCGCTTCCAATCCCTTATGGGAAGATTTTCTTCCCGAAGGCAAACAAATGATGAACTTGGAGGATACTCAAAAGTCTGATTATATAGAAATGGTGAAACAAATCTAGATCAAGCCAAAGGAAACTTAACATAATTAGCCAAATAGCAAAGAAAACAGAGCAAAACACTATGCCTAATAACTCCATCATAATGATTGAAAATGAAATTACCTTAGTAGTAAAGGCAAGATAACAACCGCGAAAGTCTGGATCCACCGTACTGTCATTAGCACTGCAATAACAACACAGGTTAGTGCTGTGAACAAGAAGCCAGTAGCAGTATCAATCAAAATTCTGCAACATAAGTTTCTATAAATACACCAAATGTATTATTACAAAAATAAATAAATAAATAAAATTAAGGCAATTGGGTGAGGGGGGGGGAGGATTAGCGCACTCAAAGATCGAATGTGCACCAATACGTGGTTGCAGAAGTTTATGATAAATACAACTCTTTTACAACCTTGAGAGACCCTAAATGCATTTAGTATGTCATACATGTCTAGTGGGAGGAAGAAATGCAAATGGTAAGATGATCCATTATTCACCTGAAATCTCGTATATGCAACTCATAGATACTAATGTCAGAAAAGGAAAGAACGGCAGGTTTCTCATTTGCCAAATCATCCCACCCTGGAGGTTTTAAAACATCGGAATCAAGATTGACTAACAATGTCCTCTTGCCATCAGCTGAGAGCCTACATGAACAAGGAAATGGTTGATAACAATGTCGTGGCACATGTGAGCAGATAAAAATGTGCTGGTAGTTGCAATGCTACGTTAGGATATGACGAGACCTCAAACGATTCCAGAGAGCTATGACCCAGATGAACAAACATACCCTCTGGCATATGGATCATTTACGATGCAGTTTTCAATTTGCAAAGTGCTAGGATGGTAGACAGAAACTTCATAGACATAATAACATCCCTCCCAATTTTTTGGTCCATTGACACTCCAAACGCCGCCCAATTCCTTAAGCTGGACAATTTTAAGTGGATGTGCACTATATGGTTCCTTATATATGAGGGCACTTACATCCTGTTTTGAGCACAATGGAACTTGCATAAGAGTGAAATAACTGAATGAGGTAACACAAATGGGAAAAGAATGGCAAAGAGCAAGAGAAGCTCTGAAGCTAGGAACACATTTTACTTGAGCAGTTGGGGCCCAAAGGTGGAGTGAAACAGCTTCATTTGAGAAAGTAGCACCAAGAGGACCGTTATAAGAGAAAAACTCATCAAGAACACCAGGTAACTGCAGACCAGTAACACTGATGCATTCTCCATTGTCTACATATAAAAAAAGCAGAATAATCACCGGCTGATATTTGGAGACTGCTATATCGTATTTACCAACCCAGTTGAGTAGTGGCAAAATGAGTTAAAGTGAGTTTGTAAAACCAATAAAGAAATTCTCAGAAAGAATTAAATAAAAGAATGGATCGAAATAAGGCAACAAATAACACAGAGATCAGATCACAGAACAATAATTCAATCAATGAATTTGATCATGCAGAGGACAGAAGATATAAATTTCACAATCAGAGGGTTCCAACAAATGGCAGAACTTCACAAATATGAACGGATGAGGCTTCTTGTCAGGATTATCAAAAGATATAACTATTAAGTATTGAAGGCTTTTCTTTCCTTTCTTTTTACTACTAGACCCACAAGGCTTTCATCTCAACCAAACACAAAAACAAGCTGTCAGAGTTGGGGCTGTCATATCTTCAGTTGGCTCGTTTTTGGGCAGTTTTGACCAAAATGTGAAATTCTGAACCAAACCAACACTCCAATTTTTACTATTTTTTTAACTGAGACCAAACCAAAGCACGCACTTCATAACTGAGCCCTTGGTTTAGATTTTCCGGTTCAGTTTGGTTAATTCTTTCAATTTTATCGACCATCAGAATAAACCAGAATTTAGTTTTTATGCACAAAACAACAAAATACTCTGCTAAACTGCCAATGTCATGCAATGAAGAATCAAAATGCTACTTGCCAGACTGTAGCTTAAAGAGAGCCGCAATGTGAGCTAAAGTTTTCCCTTGATGAGGGTACAAAACTTTAGCAGATAATGGCTTCCATGGTGGCTTTCGATGTATTACACTTGGAAAGACAGAAACCACGTACGCCATCTCGATCAATCAGTGGAGATGATAGCTCCAATGGTGGAGATGGCAGATAGCAGAGAAGGTGACGGGTAGTGATGTGGACCTGTGGTGTTTGCGAATTGAAAGAGCAGCTTGAAAATGGTAGAGAATATTTTGTGGATTTGTCATAGTGAATAGTCGATAGCCATGGATGTGGGAGATTGGAGGCAAATGGGGTGAGATTTGCAGACTAACACAGAGAGGGAAAGGAGGAAGAGAGAGAGAGAGAGAGAGAGAGAGAGGAGACGTTCTGGAGTCCTGTTGATTACTCTATACAGATATTTTTTAAGTGTCAGACTCTTAAATCCACTAACATGTAAATCTCCTTAGCCCCCCTAGGTTCGGTATAGGGGGAATATAATTGATGTATAGCCGGCCCCAAAGTGAGAGTTCGGGTTTTGAGGTTTCTAAGATTGAAACCAGCACATAATTGGTTTGGTTTTTCGAATTTCCATGCATAGCCCTAGTAAGAGTTACTGAAAGGGAGCAGCTGCAAGTCATGCTAGTTCTTTAAGCTTCCAAAACAAGCAGGATGAATACAAAACCAGTTGTGTTCTGTTTGTGGAAGTGCAACTGAAACAAGGCAAATGCTTACTGTTATAAAAGGCAACAGCTGTTTGACATTTGAGCAGACTTTTTGTATCCAAGGGAGGAAGCTTGAAAGCATTAAATTCTCGTATATGAGGGAACTTTTCAATTACCTGAAATTTAATGTAGTTATGCAAGAAGCTAAAATAGAAGCTATATTGCCTACTATCAAAAAGATGAAAAAGAAAACACAACGAGAACTAATAATAAGGAATACAGTGCTGTGATTAATAGCCCAAAACCTGAAACTAAATGATAGCTTACAGTTTGTGGAAGCCCATCTTCGTCTCTTTCAAGCTCAACATTCACATCATGGCCTGTTTTTTTTTTTTTTTTATCAAAAGTCAAACTTCTATCACACTTTTCGTGTCAATTATAGCAGAAATGTGCTTCTTGAAAGAAAATCGCCATGACTAGGATGCACATTTATAGAGTGCAGACCTTGAATCCCATCTTCAGTAACGTATAAAGCAGCTGATCTGCTGGCGTACAAATAACAGGAACCATTGGCAGCATCCACATCAAATGCAATTATTGAGTTAGAGACCCAGTATGCCCTAGAGTACAGTAAGCTATCCTGCAACTGGTGAAACTTGAAATTTCTTAGTGTTAGACTTGAGTAGACTAGATTTTAGCAGTATCATGATATAGTACTGAAACAAAGACCAGAACTGAAAAGCACCAAGCAACATTATGTTACTTGAACATCTCATAGTGGCGTGACATTTCACAAAGTGACATTATTTCTTTTCTCTATTTCTTCTGGGATTCCTATCCTCCAAATCTGGTGTAACCACGCACCTACCCTAAAATTGTTCTAACTCAGTCTGTTGAACGACTGTTACAGTATCCCCTATTTTACCCAAGCAAAACATTATCAGTATGTGAAAGAGTTCTGAATAAAACTACATACAACAAATCAAAGCAAATGGGAACAGAACTCAGACGATCTAAATGGGGGAAGGTTTGGAGGAAGTCGAGTGGGCAATTACAAGGGAGTCTCCAATTTCAGAGCTAAATATGTTTCCCATGTGCAACTGATGCCAAATAGACTCACACATGGGATGCTAAAGTCAACTGAGGGTAAAACGAAGTGCCATATTCACCAATTCCTTATATTTTCAGCCTCGTTAACACTTCACCTAAAAGCATTAGTAAACAATAGCTATTCTATTCCATTGGTACTCCCTCCGTTCGTAAATGAGTTTCCTTTATGAAAATTCAACCTAATCCATTATTAAAATTACTATTTAACACATATTTATTATGTTTAAGTTTCCAAAAAAATTCGATCTTTGTATGAATATTAGGTAAATTATCAATAACAATTTTGAAAACTTCACAACAAGAAATAAGTTTTCATTCAATTTGGTCAAAGTTTAATTAAGTAGACCAAAAAAAGTCAAAAAAGAGGGAGTAAAATTAATGTGGTAAAGGATCTTATATAGGAACTTGTAAAATTGATGTGGTCAGGGATCTTATAGAATATCAGGAAACTCTTATAAATAGTAGTCTACCAGAAATACTCTAGGCATCCATCTTTTCCCCAAATGGTATCACTAAATTCCAAGCATACATTATACCAGAAGGGACGATATCGTATATAAACATTACCAACTATGTTCTAGACGTTGAGTGCCATGTTTAGAATATCTCATTTATCTTCGAGTGATTATAACTCCTATGTTGTTGCTTCGTAAATCTTGGTCTAAAGAACAGCCTTTCTACTTATAAAAGTGTTTTCTAAAGTCAATAAGTGCCACTTGTCTAGAGTCGAAAGACGCCTAGAATTCCGTAAAGTGGAATTTGAGGCCATTAAGGGAGTCCACTGATTCTATCTCGTACATTGTCCCGAATATACTTGGATAGATTAGCTACAAAGATCATCTAAGACAATTACGATTTGTCCAATGCACAATCATCAATCAAAACACTCACTTAGATCATGTTAAGCATTGTCCATTGATTATATCTCTTCACTCAATGCAACCTTTGACCTGAAAATACTTGAATTGAGCACAAAAATCATCTTACAGCGACTACGATTTGGTCCAATGCACAATAATGAAGCAAAAGACACTCAATTACATCCTGTTAAGCAAAGTCCATTGGTTTTAGCTCTTACTCCACCCAATCCAGCTTTTTTCCCGAATATACCTAAATTTAGCTATAAAAAATCCTCCCACAAGCCATTACACTTTGGTCCAATGCACAATTATCAATCAAAAGACACTCACTTACATCATTAATCTTAATCTCTACACAAATTTCGTCTTTCCCAAAGCCATCAATTTTCTCTCCAATTATGCAAATTGTATTTCCAAATAGTATCCCCAATCATATATACATTAAAGTAGAGCATAATCCAAGACCGCTTATCAAAAATGAATGCCGGCAACTTTTTTCTACTTATATTGATTAACAACATTTTCTTTCTCGGCAATTGAATGAAGAACAATGAAATGTGCGCGTGGAGAGAGAGAGAGAGGAAACCTGAGAGGTTGAAGTAGAGGTTTCCTCAACAGGCATTGCAAAGCAGCGGCAACCGTGTCGATTTGTTCGTAAGAAGGTTCTGCATTCGAATTCGAGGACGGAGTGTGGACGGCGTAACCGCCGGCGAGTCAAGTTAGTCGGCTGAGTTGTAGGAATAAGAGCTCGAGGTATGGGCCTGGAGTGCGTGGAAATTGCAAAAATTGGAGTGGAGGACAGTAAAAAAGACATAGTTAGTTGAGGAGTTCAAACTTCAAAGTGCTCCTCTCATTTCTTTGCAGTGGTATTCTTCCTCCTTGGAGTTGCAGATATTCGGCAACGGTTGTTATGGTAGCTTGCTAACAATCTATTGTACATGTAACAAGTAACAACAGTAAACAGTAATCCGCTCACCCAGCTAAAACTGGTGAGAGAGGTTAATGGCATAACACGTGTATGATTTTAAGTATTCTTAGTAGGGCCGAGAAAAAAAAAATGTAAAATCGAACCAACCGATTCAAATCGATGAAATCGAACAAAAAAATTTGAACTAATGTATTGGTTTGATTTCGATTTCTAGAACTATAAAAACTGAGAATATTGGTTTGGTTGCGATTTTGCCATGGTATTATATTTTTCAAACCGAACCGAACCGAGATAATATTAATACTATATATTTAATTTTTTTACTTAGTTAATTACTTATATACACTTATATTA
>JAOWAN010000051.1:4786524-4802917 GCA_028566635.1 Lobelia cardinalis | reverse complement strand
ATTCCTAACAAGAGATGTCGATTTCTTTAATACAATCTTTATATTTATTTTTTTTAGAAAAATGACACTCCTTACTCTAAGTAATTATTGCTTAAGCTCTTAATATACCAACCGATCTGAATATATGCACAAAAATTCTTAGTGAGTAATTTCTTACGGCATGACTCGGGTCAAACTGAATTAGTAAGGATATAGTTTTTGATACCAGTGAGCAACTGAGCAACCAAAAAAAAAATTATTCTCTTTTCGATCGTTTTATTTTTGGTCACAAATGTCCCAGTATAAAATAATACGAGTAATTTATATATAAATTTTCAATGCATCGAAACGAAGTTCATAATGCAATAATTTCTGTTTTTAAATTATTATCATGTCGAAAATTTTGCTTTGATAAATGTATTCAATCCATTTGGCTTTGGTGTAAAGTCTAGAGTCCAATCATTTGAAACCCAGGAATATGCTTTACATGGATATTTTCCCGAGAAAACACTTCTGATCGACATTTTTATAGTAAAACTATTTGTTATGAATAGGAAAATTAGTTAATTTAGAGGGATTAATTGTATATGTTAGGACAATATTATCAAGGGGGTTAATTATAAGTAGTGGGATATAAATAACCCAATTGTATTAGAAAAAGTCAGTTTTATGCAATTAAAGAATTCCCCAAACCTCTAATGTTCTCTCTATTCCTCTCTCTCGTTCTAAAATCCCTCTCTTCTCTCTAATGAATTCTCGTCGAACTTAACTGATTCACAACACTATTTTCTTGATACTTTTTTTTTTGTTAGTTCTTCGGTCTCAAAATGAGTATTACTGTTTTATTTATTTTGATTAATTTAATAAATTATTAAATAAATATTTATAAGAATATGCTGTAATGAATATGTATAATTAAATATTTTTGATTAATTACCTATTATTTTATAATCACTAAAATATCAAAATCGATATATAATTTGGTAAAGAGGAATATTAAAACATCTAACATAAATTTTGGAGAATGGGATTTAGAACTTTAATTAAACGGTAACATTCGAATTTTGAACAACAACTTGTTGGCTTCTGATACAGAAGAACATGTATTACAAAATCAATTTAGGCTGTAAATCTTAATATATCTCTAAAATAATAATAGTAAATGTAGTACGATCTAATAAGTAAAACTAATTTGATTTTTTAAGTCAGATATATTTGATTTTGACATATATTTATTATATTTTTAGATTTTAAAATTATTAAAAATAGTACTCCATATTTTTCGAACAAAGAGTTCATATTTAAAAGTTAATTTTATTATATTTATACATTTCCTAATTTATATCTTTTACAAACAATATCTCAATTATTATTTTTCTTTGCAATGGATGAGAGCAATTCTAATGGAGAAGGTAAATAAAAAGGTAAACTACCAAACTTTTAAATTTATCTTCCACAATTTTAAAATTTACATTCCGGTGAAAGACGTAAATAGAAATGATTTTAAATTTACTTTTTGAATGAATGTCTCAAAATATAATGATTGACTATTTATTCAGAGCGGAAGAAGTATTAGATAACTAATTAATACGTAAGTAATTATTTTTAAAATATTATAATATTAAGTAGATTTGATATTAATTAAATTTTGAAGTTAGTAGTTGATAAAAAAAAAAAAAATTGATTTTTTCCTTGAGGATGGAGGGAGTATTTGCTTTTCTTTTCTGTTCAGTACTCATCGCTTATTCACTAGTGACGTCTACAAAAAAGAAAAAGGAAATAATTGATAAAAGGAAACAATATGATTTTTTTGTACATTTTAGTTCTAAACAAGGTCAAGATTTATATTTTCAATTTTTAATATGAATATTCAGCAAATAACAGTTTTCTCAAATTAACTTGTGAGTGTCATTCCATTCCTCTACTGTAAATGTGGACGATCATGAGATGGGTGTTAATCATAAAACTGTTTTCTTAATGTCCTTGGGGGTGAAAAAGGATTTATGATTTGGAGAAAATAAATATCGTAATTTACAGGAGGGATAACAAGTTTAATTTGGTGGAAGTAACGGGAATAGGTTTCTCCCGACGCAAATATTTTTGGTCGGACGTGATTTGGGAGAAATTGTTTCTCGCAAAGAAATTTTCAGTCCATGCGTTCCACAACGCACATTTTTAACAAAAATTTTACTTTTTCTTGTAAATTTTTGGTATCCAAACGAACCCTTAGAATAACGGGTTTGAAAATGACTCTTATCATTCATGAATGTTACCTTTCAAAAGAAAACAACAGATGACTTTCGACTTTATATTTACGTGAAATGGGGATGTCAACGATGAGTTATTTAACTGTTCCTATATTATTATTATTCTACATCTTATTAGATGAGTTTATTGCAACTTTATTGTCACTAACAACTTTGATTACTATTTACAGTCTGAGAAAGAATAAATAATATATTTTTTTTATTTATAAAATATCAAGCAATTAAAAATGTTCATACCTAATTTGGGAAAACCTATTTTCAAGTTTAGTCTATATTGCCCTCTAATATTTAATATTATTATTACAAAATTTTCAAACAAATTGTTATTTATTGAATACTAGAAGTACTATATATTGATCATAGGATGAAATTAGTTACTTGAAAGAATATAAATCAGTAGAAAGTACTTATTGAAGATCGGTTATTAGAGTATCAACTGTATTTCACTCGAGAGTACTTACTGAATATCAATTATTAGAGTACCCACTTTATTTCACTCGATACGTCTTTTAAGTAACGTTGAATGCGATAACATAAGAGTCAAGAGAGCAATAGCTTACATCCATCAAAAATTAAAAGTCTTATATTTTTTTTTTTTGTTAAAAAAAAAAAAAAAAAAAAAAAAAAAACTGCGTACCCTGTTGTTGACAAAAGTTTACATCAATTAAAGGGGCAAAACAAGACTTGAGAGTAATAATCAACACCACCTTGCAGATTTTGAGTCCAAATGTGAGGTTATAGACACTTTTAACATTAGTCATTACTCAGCGAGAAGTACTAGGAGAATTACAAAGTCACAGTAAATAAGCCCAATACACATGATAGATGTTCAATTCCAGTTTATGATCATCATAGCATCTGTCTCTATAAGAATTACAAAGTATATCAAAAGTTTCTCCCTTTACCTTGAAAGAGTACATGATGGAGTTAAGAAGACGATTTATGATCAGTTCATAGAGAGGCTTGTTTCCAGAACTCGAGCGGCTTCCGGTGCTGGAAAGGAAAAATTAATTGGAAATGTCAAATTGGAAACCACCATTCTCATGCATTAGACTGTTCATGGAAGCATTGAAATCCTCAATTCCCATGAACAGCTTCTGTAACTGTACAACTAGGGAGATCGGTATAATTGTGTCCACCAAAAGAAGACGAAAAAGAAAGAAATCCAAAAGCATAAAATGCAAGCATAATCAAAGCAAAATGAAAGATGAGGATTATGGCATGTATAAAACAAATACACATTCCAAGTTATAGCATACTAGTACTAAACCAATAAGTCAATAACGTCACTGACGATCCAAAATAGAAGATGTTAAAGACCAAACTCTGCAATGAGTAATCGGGTGTCAAGAAACCATGACTAGAAATATGTGCAATGGAAATAAGGACAGATGCACTTGTTAACGCAGTATAGGCTATGTCCAACTATTTTCTATCGACTCATTTGTCTGTTTATCCAGCAAGAAATTTTTATAGACTTCACCTTGGAAATTGGCATCTTTGCTCGAACCGAATCAATTAATGAGAAGTCAATATCTGCAACAGCAATGCCTGTCGACACTCGGTCTGGAATTGGAAAATACAGCTTCAGTGTATATGGTTTCAAGAACAAAATGAGTATTAAGAAGAGAAACACTAGCTTCTGGAAAGGAAGCAAAAATCCTAATAATGTTTCATAGAGAGTAGCCTATATTAATGAGACGAGACCCTACCATTCCATTAATCAATAATAGAATATCCACAAACAAGAAAATATTAGAGAAGCGCCATAAGCATGGAGTAGACTAGTTCTCACCAGGTAGACGACCGATTACAGTTCCCCATGGATCAATAATTAAAGTTTCACCAAAGCTTTCTCGTTTTTCACTATGCTTCCCAGCTTGTGCAGCTGCTATGACCTGATATAGTGATATGACAGCGATAATTATACAGATGTCAACAACACTTGATCTGTTGATCAACCAACACAAACACAATTATAGGCAGCTTAGTCTTTCGCAACACGCTCCTGCTAACATGTTAGATACTAACTTTTAACAAGCCGTTATCTCGAAATTCATGGGACTGGAAATGGTAAAGTTTGTGAAATAAATGGAAGTTTCTTGGCTAGTGTGCTCAACATGTGCCCATTTTTGCTTTTGGAGAAAGCACTCGTAACTTGTAAGAACTGACCAGATAAGGTAAAGTACAAAATTGCAGACAGGAAAGTTGAGTCAAAAGGTAGAGAGTAGCTATCATACATAACATTGAGTCTCAATTGCACGAGCACGAAGAAGAATCTCCCAGTGGGCCTCTCCAGTTACTTTCGTAAATGCTGAAGGGACCAACAAGACCTACAATTAGGTTAGAAGATGAGCAGAAAAGACTTCCAAATTGTATAACCAAGTTATCACTTATCAGTACCTGTGCTTCATGGTGAAACCTTAGCTGCTGATAAATCTCTGGGAATCTCAAATCATAGCAAACTGTCAAACCCAAACGTCCAATTGGGCTGTCTACAGCGACAATTTCCTTTCCTGGAAAACTTTCAGTTTGAAGTGCTAGACATAAGCAGTAACACAAGCAGATAACTTGACAGCAGAAAGACTTCCACCACGATAATATGAGTACTAAATACTAGTTAATTAAGTCTTAACTGTCCATATAGTAACATTGGTATACAACTATCAAGGAGAAAAAAAGGCCAAAAAAATCAACAAAAATAGGGGTCCTTACTTCCATAAATTAGGATGGCAAGACTGGTTTGAAACTTCTACACTAAGCTTATAACAAATCTCAGATTACCTGCTTCTGTGAAGCTGCTCTCCTTATAAACTGCACCTCCTGGAACGTCGACATCAAATCTTCAAAAATGACAAAAGATGTTATTAGTATAAAAGAAATAGATAACTCAGTCGAAGTGCCCGTATAATATTTTTGAATTATTTTGTCGAACAGAAACTTGCAAGCAAAAAAAAAAAAAAAATCTCACAAGTGCATCTTTCGGTATGTACTTCTAATAATCCCAGCATCATCAATCAAAACATGAGTGTTACACAAGTGTGTGTCATCAGATCCTCTTTCTTGAAACCCTCCAAGAGACAACCAAATGTTTGACTCTCTGAAATCAGGTATAACAAGAAAATTACCATAATCAAAATGGAATCCTCGGTAAAATTGTACTCATGGTTTGTCTAGTCAAGAACAAAAATTGTCACTCATATTGAGACGGAGGGAGTACCTCGCAAGAGAACAATATCCTTTCATTATTGGGCCATCCAAAGGTTCAGCAATCTCAAGACTGTCCCCAGTCTTGGCACCAACGTACGAGAAGTTCTCAGGAAGGCAGAGCAGTTTTGCCCCAACAGAAGCAGCTTCCTACAAGAAAACCCCGTGATTAGAGAAAGAAATTGACATGCATACCTAGATAGCTTTAGATTTAACAGTTACTCACACTTGTGCTATCTATCTGTACACATATAGGGGTATATTAGTGCGTTGGCCAGCCAGTTAGATTACATATGGTTGAAGTCGTATAATTAGGGCTAGTTATTGAATATCATTAGGAATATATTAGTTTCAGTAGAAATGGACAGATAATGTTTGATCATACTATGGTGCATATTAACTTTTGAATTTCCAAACATGTATCAACAATCTAAACTGATGATCAGCAAACAAAGTGTAGATTGTTCTCTTTCAAATTCGTAATTCACCACACAGATTGGTTGTCGGGGATACCTTAACAAGGCGGGAGCAGGTAGCGTAATTGGCGGCGAGATCGTTGATAGAGGTCATCTGAGCGGCGGCGACTCGGACGGAGTTGGCCATGGCTGCTCTGACGTACAACTTCGCTTGGCCGGTGATTTGTTTCGGGTTCAGTTTTGTTAATAGGGGATGGACGTTTGCTGGTTGTTTTACACAAAAACAAAAACCCATTCGGATCATCCAAGTCCCCCAAGTGCATTTGATTGACTATTAGAAAGAAAAACAATAAAAAGAAAAAATCACGACCCAAAAAAAAATTGATATTCAATTTCCACTAAATTTAATATTTCTTTCGTTTCATTTAATTTATTAAAAAAATAGTTTTTTTCGATAAAAATATGAACAATTAATCATGTACTTGGTTGGAGTGTAAATTAGAGGGATAAAAAATGAGTAAGAGAAATTAGAGGTGTCTACTCCTTTTCAAATGTTCCATAGAAGTGAAAATAAGAGGGAGAAAAAAGTGGAAAAAAATAAAAATACTTCATATTTGATTAAAAAAAAAAAATTATCCCCCAAAAATAGAATACACATGGAAAAAAAAAGTGAAAACAATAATGTAATAATTTATTTTTTTTATATTTTTTATATCTTATCAAACAAGTGAAAATAAAACTACTTTTTTTTCCCTTATTCAACTAATAACAGGAAAGAAAAATATTTTTTCTACGCAAAAATTAAAAATAAATTACTTCTATTTTTCATTCATCCAATCAAATAAACCATTAACAAAACGCATGGAATAAATAAGAAGAAAGAAAAAAAAAACAAAAATGGCACGTCTCTTTCTATTTCGTCCTGTGCTACTAAAAGAAGAGGAGGAATGAGAAAAAGTTGCCTAAAAGGGTGGGTTGTTGTAAGTCAAAAAGTCAAACGCTCCTATTCGCACCCATCATTGATATTTTTTTTTTAATTGGTAAACAAACTGAAAAATCTCAAAAGCCCAACAATGGGCACCCACAACTCAACCCCCCACCATTGAGAGAAAAAATAGTTGGTTTGCATTATTCTACTCTCCATAGAAAGACTCCCTTTTTCTTTCCGAAGAAAAATGTACCCAAATTAATTAACAACTCCACCATCAATTTACCCCCCCCCCTCTCTCCCTCTTCGATCTGTACCCGGAAATCCTAAAATCGAATCACATTATTGGGTTTAATTCAAGGTCAGTTGCACCAAATTCTCTCTCATTGTAAAAGTTCTCAACTGTGCATATTAGGTTTAGTTTGTGTTTCTTTTGTTGAACCATATGCCATTTATTGCTTCTGTTCTTTGTTTGTATGTAGAAAGTGTTTCTATGTGTTAGTTTGTCATTTGTGATGAACTTTTTAAATACCCGTTGACTTGTTTGCTTTCTTTTTCTTTATGTGGACACTACAGATAATAGGGTGCCTGCCTTCCTTTGTTTATTCTCAAATTCGGAATTTCTGTATTTTGTGTTTTGAAAGTGAGGGAAATTAAGGCTGGATATTACTGTTGGTGGGTTTGACTTGTTTTGAAAATTTGATTGTTGGGTGAGAATTATTATGTGAGGGATGGTTACAACAACATTGAAGAGGATTGTGTACCCGTGTTGGAAGCCTTCTGTTGAAGGAGAAGGAGAGAATAGTCTTAAAGGGGCGGATGCTAGTGGGATAGGTGATGGATTGTGGTGGTACAAGGACTTAGGACGCCATGTTCATGGGGAATTCTCGATGGCTTTAATTCAAGCTAATACCGTTTTGGAGGATCAGAGCCAACTTGAATCAGGTTCTCTAAGCTCAGTTGAATCTGGACCCCAAGGCACTTTTGTTGGAATCTATGATGGTCATGCTGGTCCTGAAGCTGCTCGGTTCATAAATGATCACCTTTTCAACAATGTTAAGAGTATGTTTACTCCCCTTCTATCAATTACTTGATTCTAATTCAGTGCACTTTAATTTGATGGCCATTGTACTTTTGAGATGCTTGCACTTGGTAACATTTCTCCATGTTTACTGCTTGATGAATGTCCTTATTATGAAGGACTCAGAAAAAAATATTTATTGCCTATGAATGTATATTCATGTATTTCGTTGGTAAAAATTATATTGTCAGAGGTTCCGTGCTTGGTTTGTGCGACAGTCCTATATTGACTTAGTCATTGCAGTTCTGATACTAGCATTAAAGAATAGAAAGAGTTAGTTGACTGTTGTGAACTATGATCACTTTTATGTGCGAGAATCATCGATTGAAGACTGAAGAGAAAATAGAAACAAGTAAGCTGCTTTAATAATGCAGGCATATTCTTGCTGCATGATTTCTATCCATGATTCCATTCTATAAAGTTGCGACTTCTGATTGCTTATTGTCTGGAATAAGTTTAGTTTATGCAGCATTTCAGGATTCTGTGCTAGTTGGGGTAGTCATAACTCAATACAATTTTCTAGTTAGAAGCAATTAGACATGTCAATCTTGACTCGCGACCTGCGCACACGCCTAATTAGCTCGTCACATAGCTGACCCAAACTAGCTCATTAAGACAAATGGGTTAAGATGGTGATTCTCTAAATCCAACTAATTTCATGGGTTACTTCAATCGAGTCCTTGAACTGGTTTTAACCTTTCAGATTACACTCCACTCCAGTCTAGCCCATTTTTACTAACTAGAGAAAACTTTAACTTTTAGTTTTCTGCTGCACGTTTGACGGTTAAATGGTTATTTCTTTTTACTTGATATTTTATGCCACAGACCTCTGTCTTCCATATCTTCAATACATCGCCTTTAGTGCCTTATTTTTGTTAAACATCCTGGGTATGAGTTGTGCTATTCAGTGGAAACTTCAAGCAAGCAGCAAGAACTTTGAATTAATATGGGTAAAGTTTTTATTTAATGGTAGAACCGTAGAAGCAAGAAATACTACCATTAAAGTGGATACTATTGATTTGTAGTCTCTTTTTTACTTTTCTTTTTCTTTTTTATCAGCGAAGAATGTTAATGGTGTGAAGTTTTGTGTATTCGCAAGTGTTGGGCTACTAAGAAAGAACACGCGAATAAGATGAGTGTATCTGAAATGCGAATACTAAAATGGATGTGTGGTAAAACTAGAAGAGATAATATTCCTAATGAACAAATACGAGAAGTGGTAAAAGTCGCTCCTATAGTAGAAAAAATGAGAGAGAATCACCTAGATGGTTAAGGCACATACAGCGTAGGCCCCTTAGAACATCGATTACGTAGTACGATGATTTCAATCTTAATCAACCTAGGGGTAGGGGTAAGACCAAAGTTAACGTGGACATCCGCAATACATAAAAATATGGACTGTGGTCTATGTGGTGACTTGGCATCGGATTGCATGAAATGGAAGAAAATGAGTCATGTACCTGACCACAAAGTGATTGGAACCAAGGCTGAATTGAGTTGAGTTGAAGTTTAGTGTATTTCCCTTGAAATACTTGAGGTGATAGAAAATGAAGAATGTTGGTTGAGTTTTAGTGTCCAAAATAATGCACGAAGTTGTCAGGCCCGTCCCTAAGCAGGTTCAAAGTGAACGCTTGCACAAGGCCTCCAAATTTAAGAGGGCCAATCTTTTTTTCCCTGGATCTAGTACCTAGGTCCATTTCATTGTTTTCATGTTTTCAATTAGGCATTACAAGCGTAACATTGAAATAGAGCATATTATAGCAAAACATTGTGAACCGGAGCAAAACTACAGACACCTAAATACTCTCTCTCTCTAATTTCTGTTTTCTGTTTCTTTTTGTTTGATATTTCTATTTATGTTCTGAAATTTTGATTTTTTTAAAATTTTTTGTACTATTTAATAGTGATTGCAGTCAATTGATTAATTTTTGTTTGTTGAATGTGTATGATTTTTACACCAGCCCAATTGATAGTGTATAATTCTGAAACTTAAATCCTTTTTGTTAAAATTTTTACAACATTTAAATTAATTTTTAAAAAATAGAAAAAATACACATAATGAGTCTATACAGAATAAAAATATAAACAACATTCACTCACCATGATGCTTGAGATTAAAATATTTTATCGAAAGAAGACGATACCCATCTATATAAATGGTTTATCATTATTTTCCTTCATGAATATTTTTATAAGTTTTTTTAAGAGGAGTAAATGTCATCTAGCTCCATCATTTCTGTCGTTTTTTTTGGTTAACTTCTATTTTGTAATTAATCCTTTTATTATTATTTTGTCTTTCTGTTTTGTTAGATTTTTATTGAGTAAATGTCATGTAATAGTTGTCATCCTTCGGTAATCCCGATAAGGTGCTGATTTCATTAAATCTTCATTGGCTTGAGAACTTACATTCTCTGTTGAAATGAGCTGCTCTGAAGCTTTACCATGATTTCGGGATACAAGTAGTCCCTCTACTCCAAAATAAGTGTCCACTATTCCTTTTGGAGTGTTCCAAAATAAGTGTTCATCTATCCTTCGCTTTATTTTGAAGATATGCTAATGCATATTTTTACTGACTTGACGACTATTTGTGATGCAGAAATCATGACAGATACTCAAGGAATGTCAGATGATGTCATACATAAAGCATTCTTGGCAACAGAAGAGCAGTTCCTATCTTTAGTTAAAAAACTGTGGCTAAGTAGGCCACATATTGCCTCGGTGGGGTCATGTTGTTTGGTTGGTGTAATATGTAATGGAGTGCTATATATTGCAAATGCTGGAGATTCCCGTGCAGTTTTAGGAAGATTGGAAAAGGCAGTCAATGAGGTCAAAGCTGTACAAGTATCATCTGAACATAATGCTAGTGTGGAATCTGTGAGGGAGGAACTCCGCAGATTGCATCCTGATGATCCACAGATTGTGGTTCTAAAGCACAAGGTTTGGCGTGTTAGGGGTCTTATTCAGGTGATTTTTATTCCTAAATGGTTTTATCAAGTTATCGGATTATTCTTCATTACTTGTTTCATTCTTCTGCTTGATCGGGAGACTTGTGCACTGAGTCCGACATTTTATTTTTGTTTATTGTTGGTTCTATAAGTTATTCCTTGTGACAATTTGATTTTTTCAATCTATTATGTAGGTTGTCATACTACTTAGATGAAATGATTAGTGGTTTAAAAATGTAATTGGTCAACAACAAGTTTAAGGAAAAGAGATAGAAGAGAGAAGAGAAGAAGAGACAGAGACAGAGAGAGAGGAAAGGGAAAATTGTGTATCTCTTATTGCAGGCTTAATATGTATTTATACTTCACCCCTTATACTAATCCTATTCCAATACCGAATAACTAGTGAGGCCCAAGGCCCATAACCATATTACTAGACCCTTTAACAAACAAAAAAAAGGAAATACAGAGAAAGTGGGGAGAGCCTGATGAAGAATTTATTTTTCAATCTAAACGTGTAGCAGCATCACAAAAAAGGAAATAAAGGAGGCATTTCGCATTCCCTAAAATCAGGAAATCAGGAGTTTTATTTTTGCTTGTTTCCCCAATAATTAGAGCAAGATCCTACTTCTTTTCTAGGCACCCTATATTCATGTCTCCACAAAGGCGTAACAGGATATTGGACGCCATTACCTTAACATAACTTTGCGTGTACCCAGATTTTAGTGAAATTATTTGTATTATATATTAATAAATAAAGCTTCTAATGGTTTCACTAATTCAGAGAATGTAGTTATTGGGCTAACTGAGGCTCAATATTCTTGCAGGTTTCTAGATCCATTGGTGATGCATATTTGAAGAAACAAGAGTTTAACGGAGCACCTTTGTTGCCAAAGTTTAGACTGTCTGAGTCCTTCGACAAGCCAATCTTAAAAGCTGAGCCATCGATACTAGTTCAAAAACTCTATCCTGAAGACCAGTTTCTTATATTTGCATCAGATGGTCTGTGGGAGCACCTTACCAATCAAGAAGCAGTGGATATTGTCAAGAACTCTTCTCGTAATGTAGGATTTCCATCAAAAAAATTGAAGTCATTTATGTATGTGAATTTTATTGTAATGAGTCGCACTCTGACCAAAAAGGAATTTAGACTATTAAAATATTTAAAGTACATTAAAAGAAAAAAGGACAGTCGTACGAAAACTGTTTTTTTTTTTCATTCATTTGCGTGTTCTTTTATAATTTGGTAGTGGGGGATTATACAAACTCTATTGCAGAAAGCAGGTGAAATTGTTTTATGATGTTTTGCACGGTGAATAGGTCTATAAGTTGTCATAGTTTTGCGATTCGTTCATCCATTCATCTTACTTTTGACAATATTATTTATGTTGCTGGGAAAAGGGTGTGGGAGCATCTGACTTTTGTTGGAACATACACTAAGATTTTCTTCTGTTCTCTTTTTTTCTTTTTCCTTTCTTTTTGTGGGCAGGGAGCAGCCAGGAAACTTGTTAAAGCTGCACTTCATGAAGCTGCAAAGAAAAGAGAAATGAGATACTCTGACTTGCAAAAAATTGATCGAGGTGTGAGAAGGCATTTCCACGACGATATCACAGTTGTAGTTTTGTTTCTGGACTTCCAGTTGATACACAGCTCCTCCGCCATTCCCATGCTTTCGGTGAAAGGAGGTGGAGGTATCTCTGCAAATGCCAATACTTAGTTTAGCAGCTTTTTTTAGTGTCTCCACCTAGAGACCTATTTTCTGGTATGTTTTTACGAGACTCTTTCCTTTAAAAAGGAAAATAAGGATGAATATTTACTCTTTCTGAGCACGTGGTAGATGGTTATAGTTAATGATTATGCCAAGAAGATGCTTCGGGAAATTTCTCTCTGCTGATTGGTATATGAAACTCGAAAAGTTACTTCTAGTTGCAGAAGGGGAGTAGTTTATTGCCAAGCTTTTTGAAAATTGTCAACAGGGCAATAGATGCTAGACATAGAATAAGCACGGTTGTGATCAGAATTTACGGACTTACTATGCCACTACTGCTTTTCTATCGAATTTTTAACTGTATGCATCTCATTATGTTAAAATATAAGCAGTGTAACTGTTCTTGTTGTAATAGATATTTTCGCTTCAACATAACTAGAATGCCTCCCAACAAATTCTCCTTGCACCTTCCTATTCTCATCGTGCTCTTGTTTTACGTATTGGCTTATGGATTTTATGAGGGATATAGGGAAACTGATGACTGGAAACTAGTTAAAGGGAACATCTTTTCTCTTGCATTCCTGGCCTCTTTTGTCTCAATTTCCATGGAAACCAAAAATTTTACTTTAGAAATCATTAACTAAACAGAGTTATTTTGCAACTTCCCCCCCCCCCCTCTCTCCCTGGTACGAGTAATTTGTGATTTCCTTGCTGAGTTTTCTTACATGTTGAACTATTGTCTATTTGTCTCGTATATATGAGAGTGGACCTAAATTATGCTTTGCAACAGTTTCTAGTAAGAGAGATGCTTGTTAGTTTTGATTGAAGAAACTAGCAAGTACACCCATCTGTATTTTCGGAGGCAATAGAAGCATTTGTCAGAGGAATGAGGACTTAGTTATACGGGGCAATCGCTGTTAGGTAAATACATTGATACATGTATGGATCATCAATAAGACCTTGCATTTTGTGTTCCTTGTTATCTTCAAAAGGTGTTAGGTAAATACATTGATACATGTATGGATCATCAATAAGACCTTGCATTTTGTGTTTCTTGTTATCTTCAAAAGTAAAAATGGTCTTCATGCTCACAAATGTGTTGATTGGGCGAGTGTGTGCCAATGTGCACATACACAAGTTGGTGTGGTAAATAATGAGCTTCAGTGGCAGCTGAACGGGTTTATATCTCCTCTGAGGTTGGTACCATGGTTAAGTGGCTTGTATTGGGCAGGTTTTTCTACAGATTTATTGAATGCACTTTTGACCATCTTGCTGAAATGTTTTTTTTAGCAAAGGTAGAGTTTGTTGGGTAATTTGCACCGTCCACCTTCGTGGTTTGGTTAAATTTGGTTGCCCCTCATAGTTTGGCCAAATTTGGTTGCCTCTTTGTAAGTTTGGCCATTATACAGTGCCTACCCTTTTATTCATTTTGTCGATTAATTTAATTAATTTATAATTTGTATATAAATATAAGATAAATAAAAAATATTTTAAAGATATTTATTTAGTAAAAATTATCAAACTTTAATATAGTTAATCACAATTATTTTAATAATTAATATATAATTAAAAAAGA
Organism: Lobelia cardinalis; assembly: GCA_028566635.1. NCBI lineage: Eukaryota > Viridiplantae > Streptophyta > Magnoliopsida > Asterales > Campanulaceae > Lobelia > Lobelia cardinalis. The sequence goes on along the minus strand of JAOWAN010000051.1, from coordinate 4,788,813 downwards.
AAAAGAAAAAGATTTTTTTTATAATATTAAAGTTGAATACACACATACATATATATTTTTTAAATATGTATTATATAAATTAAGTCAATCCCTTTTACAAAAATAATTTATAATTTAAAAATATTGTATTATTTCATAATTTATTATTTTTACCACAAAAGAATATTTTTTTTATTTCTCTTTCGATTTCATGATGTTCATATTTCGAAATCAACAAATTCATTCAAGCTAAATTAGTTCATTTATAATTAATATTGAATATATACAAATATATGCGCATATATTCTAATCATATAAAATAGCATTGTTTAAAGTAAAAATTATAATATAATATAATATTAATTTATATTTTATTTTTAAAAGAATGATTGACTTGATGTATATATGCTATGATGTATAATTAGTTAATTATATAATTATGTTATATCAATTTTTTATACATTAATATTTTTTTATGATTAAAGTTAAGATATTAATATACAGATATACATGCACATGCATATAAAAATATACCTATAGTTAAAAAGTAATAAATATAAAATAATATAATAAATTTAAATGACAAATTAATTATTTTCATGATAGAGATTGACTTGATATATATTCTATATATGATACATATTTAATTATATGTGTGTATGTATGTTCAATTTTAATATTAGAAGATTTTTTTTCATTTTCCTTTTATTTTTAGTTTCAATATATATTAATTTTTAATTTAAATACACATAGTTTTAAAGTAATTGTTATTAACTACATTAAAGTTTGAATTTTTTTATTAAATTAACATATTTAAAGTATTTTTATTTATATTATATTTATATTAAAATTATAAATTAACTGAATTAATCAAAAAAATAGATAAAATGGTAGGCGCTATATAATGGTCAAATCTGAGGGGAGGGGGGCAACGAAATTTAGCCAAACTACGAGGATGTGCTATTGGATTTTGTTTGTGAAGCTTTATATAGATAAAGATATAGATATGTAGGAAGGTGCTCAAATGAGAACTAATCCTATATAGGAATCAATTTTGATGGTTAGATTATAAACAGATTAATGGTTGTGATTATATTTATAGTTAAAATATCGATGGCGAATTTGTAATTAAATAGAAAATTTGGGCAATTCTGTCAATTAAAAATTGGCTTAGGTGTGAATACAAATATTTATTTTTCACCTTAAATTTTAAACGCAAATATCTAATGATTTATAACTTCATAATAAAATATAAAAATATGTACTTGCTCGTAATTAAATTTCCTTTAAAATGAGATCCATCATGAATATGTTCTAAGATCAAACAAAAATTCGTTCATAATGGATTCACGTTATTCAAACACAGTATTAAATTAGTTACTGTGTCTTGAGTGATACAATAGCAAATTTATTATCGTATCATGAGTAATTTACAGTTTGATTAGGTTTTTGATCATAAAAATGATATTTACATCAAAGACAATAATTAGAAATAATACAGTAATAAACTTGCTAATAAATTGCGAATAAATCACAAGACACAGTATCTAATAAGTTACTGTGTTTTGACTCTTGAACGACACAGTATCTAATGAGTTACTGTGTCTTCAACGATATAGTGGATAATTTAATATTGTGTTGAAGAAACGTGACAAATTATGAACGATTTTTTTTTCCCGTTTTAGAACATATTGATGATGGATCTTGTTTAAAAAAAAATTAATTACGAGCACGTACATATTTTTAGATTTTATTTTGGAGTATAAATAATGAGATATTTGCGTTTAAAGCTTAAGGTGAAAAATAAATAATTGTGTTCACACTTGGCACAATGACAGTATTACCCTTGTTGTTCAATAAATTGCGTTCAAACTTAATTAAATCTCAGTTGATTATTTTTTTCTAATCTAATGACTAAGATTGGTTCCTATAGTTCTTATTTATTTGAGTCCTCATTAGAACGCGCCCCTATATATGTATATATATATATATATAAGAAAGTGATCGGATACAAACCCCTAATATCATACAAATGTGCCAACTTGTTGTATTTTCGTGAATTTTGTTATATCTTATGGCTAGGTCAGATATGCGATTTATAGCGATATATGTTTTTTTTTTTTTTTACTGTAGATGATATTTAAAATTGTGATATTTGGAGATATATGATATTAACAAAAATACAAAAATGCCCTTAACAAGACAACTGACAACACTTGATTTAAAAAATAAATTATGGCTAGGTCAGATATGCGATTTATAGCGATATGTGATGTTTTTTTACTGTAGATGATATTTAAAATTGTGATA
>JAOWAN010000051.1:4764423-4776463 GCA_028566635.1 Lobelia cardinalis | reverse complement strand
CGACTCTCTCGCATCTCTTTCCCCTCTCTCTTCTTCTCACTTCTTCACCTCTATTCCCCCCTCTCCATCTCAATCTTTCGGTTCTCTCTCCGCCACTGCCCACACTCTTAGTTCTCTCTCCGCTCACCCTCAAGAAACAAATCCGACCACTCCAAGTTTTTCTTCAATCCTCTATCTCTTTCTTAATCTGTGATTAGAACCCTAATTTGTCATCAATCTTCATCTCTTTTCTTAGTTGATGATTCTTGAAATCCTAATTTGTCATTTTAAAACCCTGACGAAAACACACCACGTTCCGGGACTCGCGACATGGGATGCAGTTCGAGGGGGGTAGGGGCGTTCCCTGTAACTAATCCTATCGCTTGTGGTGCTGGCATATGTGTTTGAGTTAGACTCAAGGTGCACCACAGTACTGTGCTCTTGCCTGTCGCTAACTCTTGAGTCTTGATTTTGCTTTTGACTTTTCCAAACTGGATGGACCAACGGGCATATACAAGACGATATATCGGGGTGCAATTTTTTCCTTCTGATGACATTGTTCTTATGGAGGAAACAAGAACTCCAGTTAATGATATGTTAGAAAAGTGGCAAGATTAGATGTCAACAGGTTTTAAAATCGCTGCAAGAACCTTTATTTAGACATCAAACTAGTAGGAGCAAAATACAAAATATGGAATGCAACTTTACTGGTTAAAAGAGTATAAGGGGAGAAAAGTTAGTCTGGATGGATGGCCACTAAATCAGGATGTTTAGGATCAATTATTATTCAAAAGGAAGGAGAAGATTATGTTGATTACGGAATAAAATCAGGACGGAAAAATGGAAGAGTGCAGTTAGTGTGTTATGCGATTGATGTATACCAGTCAAGTTGGTAGAGGACTTTATAAGACACCGATTAGAGTCACGCTAATGTTTGAAAATGCGTGTTTGGAACATGCTAACAAGGTGAGTGTGTCCTTGATGCGAATGTTTAGATGTATGTGTGGTAAAACTAAGAAGATTAGACGTAGAGAACAAATGTGTGAGATGGTAATAAGTCACTTTTATAAGAGAGAAAATGGGAGGGATCGCATAAGATGGTTCGACCACATAGAATGCAGTTCCTCTTGATGCACCATTAGTGAGTGTGATCGTATCAATCTCAATCAAGGTAGAGAGGTAGGGAAGACTAAGCTTACATAAGTTACATGGACTTCCATAAGTAAGAAATATATGAAGAAATGTGGTCTCTTTACGACCTAGCCTTGAGTTCAACATAGAATCTTTAGTGCACCACATTATTTAAGTATTAGTTCCTAGAGTTCTAATTAGCTTGGTTCCTAGTAGAACCACCCCCTATACATATATATATCCGCAAAGCTTTTGTTGTCGTTAATGTGAAATTTTTACTGGCAATACTACATATTGAAACTAAATCGTGTTGGTGATAACTGGAAATTCTGTTGGATCCCTTGCAGGCCATGAATTTCTTTGCGGGCTTATTATTACTTCTGATGCCTGAAGAAAATGCCTTCTGGTGGGTTTGAATTTAGGATTAGATGTTGCCCAAGGGATTGCTATTATTTTTTATTTGCATAATTTGTTGTTAAATTCTCAGGGCTCTAATGGGCATTCTTGATGACTACTTTGATGGCTACTATTCTGAGGAAATGATAGAGTCTCAGGTATAGGTTATTCCGCCTTTGTCTTCTAGCCTATTCGTTGAATTGGGTCTATTTAACTGCATAAATGAATATTCAGATAGAAAGATATAATCTATTGAACTGTTCTTGGTCAGGTCGACCAACTTGTTTTTGAGGAATTGGTGCGCGAGCGGTTTCCTAAACTAGGTTGGTTTTCTATAGTGATTTGTTTGTTACTATCTTGATCGACATATTCCGTTATCTTGATTATTTCCATGGTTTTCTCATTGTGCATTTGTATTTGTGGCAGTTAATCATCTGGATTACCTGGGAGTGCAAGTGGCCTGGGTCTCGGGCCCTTGGTTCCTTTCAATATTTATGAATATGCTTCCATGGGAAAGTGGTCAGGTTCTACGTTTCATCGGCTAATATTCAATTTGTTTGTTTGACAATAGAAATAAGAAAGATCCTTCCGGTTTTCCCTATATATGGGTGTGACTTTGAAGGTCTTATACTCATGATTGGCTATTGTCTCTTGGTTTCAGTTCTTAGAGTCTGGGATGTACTACTGTTTCAAGGGAACCGTGTCATGCTATTTCGCACAGCCCTTTCTTTGATGGAATTATATGGTACCGGACTTTTCCTCCACTGTTCTGGATACTTGATAAGAAGGGCAAATTTCACCTGTTTTCCCTTAGAAAATGTGACTAATGTTGATTCAGTTTTTGTGTAGGACCTGCATTAGTTACAACTAAGGATGCTGGAGATGCAGTAACTCTTCTGCAGTCACTGGCTGGCTCAACGTTCGATAGTAGTCAACTTGTCCTAACAGCTTGCATGGGCTATCAAAATGTAAATGAATCAAGATTACAAGAATTGAGAAATAAACATCGACCAGCTGTCAAAGCTGCTGTTGAGGAGAGATCAAAGGGACTTCGGAATTGGAAGGATTCCCAGGGTTTGGCGTCCAAGCTTTATGGTTTCACGCAAAATCCTGCATCCTTGGTGGCAGAAAGTGATAAAGCAGATCAACTCGGAGGTAAAACTACGAACAGTGAAGTGTCTAGTTTGAATTCTGAAACTTCTAGTACTGATGGTTTCCATTATGGCCTTGCAGAAGATGTGGAGATTAATTCTGTTCCAGATCTTCAGGAACAGGTGGTTTAGTCTTTCTTATTTTCTAGTTTATTTCTTCATTAGTTTAAAGGTTATGTCTATACAAGTTATAATTACTTGTTAAGCTTGAATTGAACTTGATCTTACTATGTTGAAGCTTATGACTTTAATTAGTTGAATTTTGGATCAACTGCTACTTAAATTTCTCTAATAATTTATTGTAGAGCATGTTGATGCCAACAAAGACCAATGAGCCCAAGTAAAGCTCCTGTCTTAAATACCTACAGTATAAGCCAGGCAGAAAAAATAAAAAATAGCTACAGTATAATTATTATTACTGTGGAGGTTTCAGTATTCTTTTTGCGGTTAGTTTATAATTATATTATCCATCATGTTTGAGATTCTTATGGCTTCCACAAAATTATACTTCTTCCAGGTGGTGTGGCTGAAGGTTGAATTATGTAAGTTGCTGGAGGAGAAAAGATCCGCAGAACTCAGGTTAGTATGTGCATTACTTCTGCAGTTTGCAGCCTTTTTCTTATAAATATATGTTGAAAGTAGAGACATCTTCATGCCAGATGTTTGTTCTTTATATATCTTTCTTTTGGTGGTACTTGATTCTCGTTGGACATGGACTGGTGTTCTGCTGTCTGGGGGAAGTTGGCTATATATGCTCCAGTACCTGGTTCACATAAAGTGCCACCTAGGGTAACCGCTCTGCTGTTCCTAGCCCGATCCCTTTTGCTTTTGAAGATTTAGAAGCGCTAAACATAGAGGGATTGAGGTCACAGACGCAGGAGCCGAGGACATATGAGAGATGAGGCAGATGAAAATGAGGGAGGGATGAGAAGAGATGGCAAAGGTATATAGGGGTTGGGGGAAGGGATGAGCAAGAGGGAGGGTTGCCGCTGTACTGTACCTGTAAATGGGTGGTTGAGGGGAGGAGAAGCGGAAGAAGATGGATTGGGTTTTTTATTTTGGGAAGGGGTATATTATGTCAAAATCTACCAGATTCAAGGAATCTTTGACCTTTTTTAATACTATGTTGGATATAGGGCTACTTTTCTTGGTATTGCAAAATAACCCCAAATTGAAAAGAAATAAACAAAGTGATTCCACTAATAGTTACTTCCTAAGTCCTATTTTACTGCTCCTAACTCTCTTGGTCGATACTTGTAAGGTATAAATATGAATTTAAATATGATATGAATATAAACATTAGTAGTAAATATATAAACGCTCCGTGAGCTCTCCCGCTCCGAAGTAATTCCTAATTTTTACGCTTTCGCTCCCGCTCCGTTCCCGCTCCCACTCCAGCACTGTGTGATTAGTCCAGTACTACTACTTTTTTAAAATCTCAATATACTTATTATCTTAAAATGGAATCTGAAATAAAAATAGAAGACAATAGAAACTCACTTATAGTAACCACAATAAGGAGGCACTATTTCTATATTTAAAGAAAATTGGAAAAGCGTTTGACACTCCTTTACCGATTATGAGGTGATCCGCTTTTTCTCTTTTTTTGTTGTCTCCTTGGTTCGTAATGAAATTTGCTCTTGCAACTTCCTTTCCGAGGGATAATTGTTTGGGTGATAGATATAATCACTTTGAGGACAATGACTGTTTTCTATCCTTTAATCCTCGACTCTTTTCATGAAGTGACTAGTGCACCCACCCAGTAGGTACCATGTGGCACTAAGCACCGGGCATAGTTATTAAAGGCGCAAAAAGGCGGGCGCCGGGCGCAGGCGGGCGCACCATCTGTGCCTTGGCAAACCTAGCGGGGCGCTGTTCATAAGACGGGGGAAAAGGCACGCTTTTTGGCTAGGCGGGCGCCTGGAGTAGGTGCGCCTAAGGCTCCAGGCTCACTTTAGGTTTGAAACTACTTAGTTTTGCTCTGGTTTAGGGTTAAATAGGGTAAGTTAAATACCAACCCAATTCAGAAATACCAAGGAAAGAAGAACGAAGGAAAGAAGAAAGAGTCGCTCCTTCAGATCCCCCACCATCGCCACACTCCGGCGACCCTCCTCCACGTTCAGGTATGTCTTTTTTTTCGTTTCAGTTCTTCTCTCTTCTTTTTTTCTCTTCTCTTCTCTGATGTTCTTCTTCTTCTTTCCTTCTTTATGTTTCTTCTTCTTCTTTCCTTCTTTATGTTTCTTCTTCTTCTTTCCTTCTTTATGTTTCTTCTTCATAATTTATATCTATAATTTTTTTATAAAAATCTATAATTTAAATATAATAGAGCATATTAGAATATATTTATATTTTAAAACATATTTTTAGGCTTTCGTCACTCGGGCGCGCGCCCGCCTTGCGCCTAGGCTCCGGGCACACCTTTTGCGCCTTGGGCATTTAATAACTATGGCACCAGGGAGGAGATGGGCCTAATTTGCAGACAGTCTGTTCACCGTCACACTTTTGAGAGCTACTTCAAGAGAATTATTACCGAAGTTTGGTTTACAAAGTACTCTTCTATAGCATGGCCTTGCTATCTACTGTCTTTACAGCTGACTACTGTACCTATATTTGAACACCGGCTTGTGAATTGATAACTGGGTTACCGATAATAGATGGGTTTGAATTAACCAGATAAAATGTTGGGATGGATTAGCATTGTCCCAAGGACTTGTCTCTGGTTTCAGCTGTGCAATGCTTCAGGAGTGTTGCTCGATGATAATTTGCTGAGCGTTGAGTTGACGAGTCAAAACCTCTGTGGTTTATAAGATCTTTCAACACATGTCATGAGTTGGGTCAATGATGTTGGAGTTGAATCTAGTAGGCGCGCGGGCAAGAGCTGAGATGTATACTATTAGATGCAAATATCACACTTCATATGAATGATGTTCTTGATAGACTGGTTGCAAAAGCTCTTCCTAAAGAAAAATTGACTATATTCTGGTTTGAAAATGCACAAGCTTCTGCACAATTTCATATCATACGGACTTTTTTGATTTCTATAGCTCTCAGAAACAATCGATTTTGTCAATGTTGCATTAATATTGTGCATTTTTTTCTTGCCAGAGCGGAAGAGTTGGAAACAGCATTAATGGAGATGGTTAAGCAAGATAACCGAAGGCAGTTGAGTGCTAGGGTAAGCATGTTCTTCATATATGCAGAAGCCTTCTGCTCTAAAGCGAATCAGTTTTGAGAGTTCTGATATTGGTCAATATTGCTTTCACTGTTTGTTTGGTTTTCTCCTTTTGTTTTGTTTTCTCCTTTTGTTTTTTTTTTTTTTAAATGTTTTGATAAGTAGGCTCCCTTGAATTATTACTCTTGTTAAATTTTCTTAAGAAAGATTTTCTGGAGTTCCTTTTAATATTTTTTCGTTCATGTTTGATTTTGAGTTGTTCAGAGTGTGACACATATAAGTGCAACAATTAGTTTGTGTGATTAGAAGACCAAAATTAACCAACCTTCAGAAATAAAGTTATGCATAGGTATGGGGTGTATGGTGACTTGCATTGAACTATCTTGATGGTGGAAAAGGGATTAATATATCTGGCTACAAGTATTTGGGACAAAGGCCGACTTCAGTTCAGCATGTCGAGATGGATATTAGATATTAACAACCAGAGGTGTTGTTTGCTATTAGCAACCACAAGAATATCATGCAGTGTTTATCTTTTCCATGTTTTTGTTGCTGATAATTGGTTGATATGATTTTCTAGGATCTGCCTACACAGTTTGATCTATTAAACCAGGATATTGATGAAATTGCATGATAAGTTTAATTTATATCAGGTTGAGCAATTAGAGCGAGAGATTGCTGAGCTTCAGCAGGCCCTTGCTGATAAGCAGGAACAAGAGAGTGCCATGCTTCAGGTTCAATTCTAGCTTCATTGTAAAATTTTAAGTTCTGATCTTGTATGAGTTTGCTCTAAACTTTAACATTGCTCCATATGAAGGTTTTAATGAGGGTAGAGCAAGAACAGAGGGTGACAGAAGATGCTCGGATATATGCTGAGCAAGATGCAGCAGCACAGAGATACGCTGCTAAAGTGCTAGAGGTTTTCAATCTTCACTTTTTATGCTGAAGAGTTGGTTATCCTAAAATTCAAAGGAAAAAAAAGTGGCAGGAGGAAAGAGTTGCTAAGAGAGGGAGGCCTCTCGACCACTAATAAACCTGAGACAATAGAATATTAACTTTATTCCCCATTATACAGGAGAAATATGAAGCTGCCGTTGCTTCCCTTGCTGATATGGAGAAAAGGGTGGTCATGGCAGAATCGATGTTGGAAGCAACCTTGCAATACCAGTCTGGCCAAACTAAAGCACAGCCTTCTCCACGGTATTATCTCATTCCTTTGTAGCTCAGATCCTTGAGTTGTAAAGTGCAGATACCATCATGTAAAAATGAGTCATGCTTTCCATCACATATATCTAAGCTGTAAATCTCCTTCTAAATTTATCCTCACTTTCCATAAAGTGTCATGAAAATTAAGCAGAATAACACTACCTAAAGAGTACATCCGGAAATGAATTGAAGGGTATGACATTCAGATTTGAACTCTTCCATTGAAACATGTCAATAGGAATTGGATGCTCCTGATTTGATATCAGTTGCTCATGTTTACTGCTGCCACATACCCTTCTTCTGGCATATTATGCCCTTCTGGTTGTTCTGTGGGAAATAAGTTTGCAATATTTCGTAGATCTGGAGATGTTCCAACTGTACGAAGTAGTCAAGAGGCTTCTCAAGATTTCCCCACAAGAAAGATTAGTTTGTTGTCTAGACCATTTGGACTTGGCTGGCGAGACAAGCACAAGGTCAGTTCTTATTTCACCTCCTCTTGTCTTGAAGCCTTACTGATTTATTTCTATTGTTTGACGGAATACACCTCCAAGAATAGTAGTTCTGGAATTTCTGGCAGCCATGGTATGATAAATAACACTTCTTTTTCTTGTGTGATTATTGAATGATATAGGACAAGCCTACAGAGGAGCCACACAATGTGAAGCCAGCTGAGGAGCCACACTTCGTCAAACATAGTGATGAAGGACATAACCCAAAGACATTACAGAAAGAAGCTAATGGTTATCAAATGGAGGAGATAGATTTAGGGGACGAAAAATAAAGGAATATTGTACCTTAGAGCCTCCGATCTTTACTCCAGCTGGTAAGATGTAACCTTTTGTATTCTTGTTGATTGAGAGAGCAAGATAGTCGTCTTCATTCTATTCTCGATTTCCTTTTTCCATAAAGAATAAATATAGCCATTAATTGTTTTTTTGTTCGTCAAATGTTAATAACATTAGTTAGGGAATGTAAAAATATGGGAGTTATTATAGGTGCAGAACTGTATAATCATTGTTTAGTTTCTTTCCTCACTTGATATTGTATTTGACATTGCCTTATATCTGTTAGATGGCAAGATAAATAGCCATCTTTCCTGGTAAAGTCTAAGAAGAAGTGTACTCTTCAATTTCTTTCCAATAAGGGATATGATTTTTTCCATTTTGAATTATGAATGGTTGTTTTTTGTTTTTCTATAATATAGAGCATGGTAGGTATGTTTTTCTTCTTACAGTTGTGCTGTCCTCAACTATCTACTACTATGTTTGGGAACTAAGGGATGGCTCAGTGGTAGAGCTGGACTTTACAGTGCGTAAGGTCTCAGGTTCGATCCCTTCCCATGCCCCCTTGGGACAAAAAAAAAAAAAAAAAAAAAAAAAAAACTATCTACTACTATGGTTAAATACTTAAAGCTGTGTTCGACTTCAAGAGGTTCTTGGCAAAGAAAATAGAGGAGATGATGGCTCATGATGGGTTGATGTTACCAAGGAAAGAATGAAGGTGAAAATTATCGATCTCGAACAGTATGATCAATCAAATTATGAATGAATAGCAACCCGACACTTAACGTTGTGTGTTAGCCGGACCTCCATTCTTTAGTGTGTCACTGAAATATCAACCAGAAAGGGTGATTGTTTTCTTTCGAAGTAATAAGAGATCCAGTTTAAACTAGGCTCTTGACGTATTACTGGTGACAGCAGTCCAAATTTCAGCGCTGAAGGTCTAGAGGAGAGCTCTCATTTAAAAATTGGAAGCTTCTGTTCAAGTTGAGAATCAAAATAGCCAACAAGAGTAGTGGAGTTCACTTTTTCTTTTTTTTCTTCATAGTTCACACAACACAATGATCTGATTGGGGAGTCGCGACAGATATTAGAAGCCTCACCAAGTTGCAAAAAGTTTTCTGGGTACTCTTTGAGCCACCATATGAGATGAAAATGATTTTACTTGGGAGATTTTACACTGCACAGAGATGCAGTTTTAGAACAAGATGATTTGAACAAGTTCCCACCAAAGAGGACGATCAGGCAATTGAAATCCAACAGTGTGATACTCATACCAAATATGGCTGCTGTTTCTGTGTATACATATTAGAAGACACTAATTACAAGACAAACCAATCCTCGAAAAATTAGTAAGAGAAAATAGAAAGAAAAAGAAAACTTCCTCCATTTGTGCATACAATTTGAAAAAGGAAAAAGAAGCTGAGAGTGGAAAAGAATAGACAAAAAACGCCATGAGGTACGGACAGAAAATCTCTTAGCAAGTTGGTGATGGATAATCAACTTGTTTTCTGGGCAACTCAATATCAACCCATGCCGGCAAAGTTTCAATCCATCATCGTCAGATCATGTTTATAGTTGGTAGCAGAACTGGCAGGTGAAACAATCAGAGATATCTCTCATTGGCTCCCTCATCTGGTTCTGGGAGTGGAAGAGCCTGAGCGGGTGGGCTGGGAGCGATGGTCATATCTTTGAGAAGCAAGATAAGTAAGGGCTGTTACAACATCTGCAATAAGGGGGCGCATGTTGGGTTGCTCCTGCACACACATTGCAGCAACAGCAAGAGCTTGGTATAATCCCCTTGCTGGGTATTGGCCCTGCAGCATTGGGTCAGCCATCTGTGAGAATTTCCGGCGGTCTTTAAATAAAGGCCGAGCCTGCAACATAGAGACGACATATTCAAGAAATTGAAAATGGATTACTACAATTTGTGCTTGGAATAGAGCTATAAATGAACCAAGCCAAGTGAAGCTCCAAGTGTTGAGATATTTAATTTTTAATAGAGCTCGAGTAAAGTAGCCTGTGGTTGAGCTCGCCATCATTACTTCATGGAGCAAGTTTTATTCAAGCCAAGCACAAGTGCTGCTCCAACATAAGACAAAATATACTCTAATTCATGTAAACTACACATTAATTGCAGATATCAACGTGACTCCTAAACTCATCCTCTGGAGCCCGCCTTATTATACATCGAAGCTGTTAGAGCTCGAGACTCTAACCCAGCACAAATTGAAACAAGTCGAACAAATTAGTCATGTCCCAGCCAGCTCAACAATTTAACAGTCCTAGCTTAGAGTAAACAATATACAAGTTGACAACTCAAGGAAGAGCTTAAAATAATTTCAGTCGATATAACATTCAAGTGAAGCAAAGAGCGGTTCTTACCCACGCGACCAGATTGTGTTCCCCGCCAGCTTTTGAATTATCAATAGCCTTTCTGCCAGTAATGATTTCGAGTAGAACAACTCCGAAACTGTAAACATCTGATTTTAAAGTGAGTTGACCCGTCATTGCATATTCAGGTGCACAATATCCATAGGTTCCCATAACTCTTGTAGACACATGGGTCTTATCCCCAACCGGACCCAATTTAGCCAAGCCAAAATCAGATAACTTCGGATTGTATGCTTCATCAAGTAAAATATTCGAACATTTTAAATCACGATATATAACAGGAGGGCTAGCTTTGTCATGTAAATACTCCAGCCCCTTTGCAGCACCAGCAGCTATTTTCATTCTTGTGTTCCAATCAAGGTGTTCTTTATCGGGCGGAAGGTCTGAGAAATGTAAACACAATCTATTATTATATATTCCTATTTGTCATCTGTAATTTTTCGTTGTTCTTTTGTTGTTCTTTTTATTTTCTTTTTCGAACACTTTACAAGTAGATTGATTTTTAGATAGTTGTTTCTTGGATAGTCAAGTAGAGTATTTATTCTTCGAAATAGTGGACGGTATGCCATTTGAAAGTTGACTAGTACTTCCTCCGTCTCAATATGAGTGTTGAGTTTGATCCCTTTGTGGAAATTGAAGGGGACTTAAAAGTAATATAAGTGGAAAAAGTGCATAATCTCCCTTAGTGGTATTACCGCCGCATTGCAAGAGGGTAATGAAATACAATGAGTGGTAAAGGTGAAATTAGCAACTCCATTAGAAAATTGGTACTCATTTTCAGACAAGATTTTCTCAAAATTGACAATCATTTGAGACGGAAGGAGTACTATTTTTTGCTCAACAGCTGTTCTGGAAACCCAAATAAGTGTTATAGGGATTCAAAAACAACCTCCCCAATTTATAATATGAAAGATAAGACTATGAATGTAACATACCATGTAGGTGGTCTTCCAAAGATCCTAATGCCATGTATTCGTAAACCAACAGCCTTTGATCTCCATCAGCACAATATCCAATCAAGTTAACCAAGTGTGGGTGATGTAGTAGGCTTAGCATTAATACTTCAACAAGGAATTCCCTATTTCCTTGCAAACCATTGCGATCCAGTTGCTTGATTGCCACAAGCTGCATAAATAGCAACACAGAATTGGTCAAGTTCCATAACAAAGTTAAAAAGTGTCCAAACTCGATAAATAGATCCTAACACAGGAAATCCTATGAACAAAATACCCACCAGAAAGTGCCCAAAACTGTTAGAAGCTGAGCAGAATGAGGATACGAAGAAAAGATGTGAAAGCATACGCTGGGTTGGGTGAAGTATGTTACCTACACCCTCCACTTTCTACTTAAAACTAAACATACCAAAGGTTTTATGGATATATATATATATATATATATATATATAAGAAAATTATCGGGTAGAAACCATAAATATCGTACAAACGTACGAACCAGTTGTATCTTAGTACATTTTTGTTGTATCTTAGTTTTTTTTGTTGCATCTTAGTAAGACCCTGTTGTATCTTATTACAATTTTGTTATATCTTCGTATCATAGTTATTTTGTACGATACAACAAAAATATGGCTAAGATACAACAAAAATATGCTGAGATACTACTGATTCGTATGTTTGTACGATATTAAGTATCGTACAAAATAACTATGATACGAAGATACAATATATATATATATATATATATATATATAGGAAAATGATCAAATACAAACCATAAATATAGTACAAACGTGCAAAATGTTGTATCTTAGTACTTTTTTGTTGTATATTCGTTAATTTTGTTGTATCTTAATTTTTTTGTTGTATCTTAATAAG
>JAOWAN010000051.1:4740395-4752585 GCA_028566635.1 Lobelia cardinalis | reverse complement strand
AGAACCCAAATCGAGAGCAGAGAGAAAAACGATCGAACAGGGGATAGGGTGTTAGGGTTCGATCTTGCTATTCGGCTGTAGGAGATCTGAAGCTGGAGCTTGAAGATAAAGATTAGAGTGGTGGTTGGTGATGAAGATGATGTTGAAGGAAGGATGAGTTCGTTTTCCTCCGGCAGGATGAGTTAGTTTAACTTTTTTTGGGAATTTTTTTTTTTTTTTGTTACGAAGAAATTGTATGGAGAAATTAACAAATAATTAACGGCAGGGACCGTCCATGAGTTATTTTTGCAAACTTTAATCATCCATAAAACGTTTTTAAGCTCGAGGACTATTCATGAAAATGATCAAAGTACATGGACCATTTATGAAGCTGTCCCAAGAAAAAATTATCTTATTGTACCTTGCACCCATTTTAAGAACAAAGCTCTACGTACTTGTACCATTTGTGTGTTTTTTTTTTAGAAATGAAACTATTACTGGGTTTTGGAATGAACAAATAAGTAAAAGTGGAGTATTTTTTGGGGACGGAAAGATCAGAAAATATGCAAATGATCTCCCAATATTCCCTCTCTGATTTAGGTAAAACCGTAGGCAAATGAAGGAAGAAGCTGAGTATATTCCATGGCTGAACTGCTGCAAGCCTGCAAAGTTAACTGGCATGGGCTGAGCAAAAAAAATATAAAATCGAACCAAACCGAAGAAATCAACAACAAAAAATCGAACCAATGTATTGATTTGGTTTCAATTTCTAGAACTATCAAAACCGAGAATATTGATTTGGTTGCAGTTTAGCGTTGATATTACACTTTTCGAACCGAACCGAGATAATATTACTACTATATATTTATTTATTATACTTAATTAATTACTTATATACACTTATATTATCAATGCATTTATATTTTATAATATTGCGTATTGTATTTATATAAAATTTAACCCTTTTCCGTTTACTTTCGATTTTTTCTTATTCAACTTCTATAATATAGAATTATCTTCACTTAAATTTTGTAAATTGAATCATAAAATTTTTCTTTTTTGTGATTAAAAATCTCTACTCTATGCATTTTTTCTATCATCTATTAAAATTTGAGAATTACATAAATTCTTTTTGAAAATCAAAAGTTTATAAAAATCGAACCGAAAAATGTAAAACCGAAGAATGGATTTTTCATATTTTTGGATTGATTTCAATTTTAAAAATGATAGAACCGAACTATTGATTTGGTTGCGATTTTGATCAAAAGTGACCAAAATCGAACCAAACCGAACCATGATCACCCCTAGCAGTTCTTGCCTGAACTTAACAGCAAACTCACCTAAAATGTCTGCCAGTCTCAATAGCATGTTTTCTTTCTAGAAGTTCTAAATCACATGCCAGTTTCCAAGAAGTGCAAGAAAACTGCAATTGTTTGATGGAAGAGATGCAACCAGATAAAATTGCCCTTAGAAAGTAGAAGCCTGGATTAGATCCCAGATGTCGAAAAACTTGGATCATAAATAAGTTGAAACATATGTAGATTAGAACCAATGTGCAGCATTTTGCTGATAACGAACATCTGATACAAAGTAGTTATTAAGACAATCAGACTAGACATGTCAAACTGCAAATCAGATACAACTGAAAGTAGGAAACTGAAATGAGTTATTCAATGAAAACCCACCAGCCCAATTAGGTCCGACCAACTACTAAAAGCACACCAAATCGAAAACTTTATGAGGGAGAATACCCTTAAAGGGGACTGACCTCACCTATCTAGAAAAACTTTTAGACACAAAGAACTCGACACAACAAAGGTACAATCGAAGGGAGGGAACTTTCTTTAAAGTCCTCGGTTGATCCTGTCATCTAAATTCCTCCTACATCATCCTCCATCCCATCATATCCAACTTATGGACCTGAGAATGCTCCCATCCTATCTACATGATAACGGCTAATCTTCATCTACAAATTCACCAGGCGGTGTCCAGCCAAAGAGAACTGTTAGGAATCTGCCTTCTCATTTTTATTTTCTTGCACTCCTTGTCGAACAAATTGCCCACGTATCCGTGGTCTCTGCTCTGCAAGTTTCTTCCTGCTATGGTATCGTACCTAGGAAAGACAACAAGAAGAAACTTTCAAGTCAGTCATGCGGATAGCTCGCCACTAAATTTATTATAATGGCAGCATACTGATCTTTCAGTTATGTATTTTCTGAAAGTGCACCCATTTAGTGAGAAAACAAAAGCTCACTGACAGAGTGACAACGATGGAGGTAGTACCTTCTTCTCAAAGCATCTTTCTTTCCTCTTCTGGCGGAATTTGTGGAGTGCAGCCTGTCGCAGAGCTAACCGGTTTTGATCAACCCCACTCCCACTTCCACTTCCAGCCCCATCACCAGTTTCACATTTCCCAGCGACTCCATTGTCACTTCCCATCTTCACGCCTTCAGCTACTGCAGCAGAGCTGGTTGCTTTCAGCCCAGTACTACCATTTTCCCCATTGCTCCGGGTATTACTTCCTGAAGCACTTCCATAATTGGCAGCATTCCCTTCAATTGACACAGTCAACACATTGGAATCCATGTTTCTCAAAGACCCATCATCATGTTTGCTCATTTGCTTCTGTTGCTGCATGTTATGGACATGATGGTGATGGTGGTGATAATGGTGGTGGTGGTGGCGGACCTGAACCTGCTGGTTTCCTGACTTCAGCTGTGTTGAGTCTGTGTCAATTGCAGCATTATCAACTGGACTTGGAATGTTAGGCTGAAGTGAAGAAGTATGGTCCTGGTGAGACGATTGTAATGCAGAAGAGGGATGGATATTAACAGTGGATTTCAGAGCTGGCTTGTTATCAGCAACATTTTCTGGCTTGGTGAAAGCATTGTTAGTGGTTGAGCCCATATCATCATTGTTACTACTGCCATTGGAACGCTGAATAGGGTTTCCATTGGAGTTGTTGAGACACTGAGTTGACTCAGCCTTTGCACCTTCTGAGCTATTGTCTAGCGGAGAACAGCTGCCCACATTCCCCACTGGAGATTGATTGGCATTTGATGAGGTGTTATACCTGCACATGGTAAGATAATCAGATGACATGCTGGATGACACCATTTCCCTGAAATATTAATCGAGGTGGACTCATCAAAGGTTTCCTGGGCTAGGTTTAGACATCCTCTAGGAACTGTGTTGTGTTTTCATACTCTACTGGTATACCACTGGGGGTAAAATGTGTCTTTATCATTACACTTGAGTATGACATTTAGAATGAGAAATAACATGTTCGTGTAAATAAATAAACATACATTGAGAGCTTATATATAGATACATAAACTGTAATAAAATACAGTAAGTTTATTGAGAACACTGTTTTCTTGTGGCATCATATACCTATACCTTGAGAATGCTGAGAGATCTGAATGTCGTAAAACATTTCGCTGTTGAGCACTGGTTTTGGCATCATCCACTTCTCTCGCTCTCTTTAAACTGAGTTCAAGGACTGGTGATTCCTTAGTGTAACTGATAGTTTCCTCTTTGTTGTTGGCAAGTTTGGACAACTCCTTTGAAACTTCAGCGGCTGAAGATTCTATCTGCCCATTGTTCATTTTAGTGATGGTACCCACAAGATCTGCAATTTCAGTCAGTTCTCCATTGGCTGTTTCACAAATATACTCCAATCTTCCTTTTTGCATTCCCTCGTCAACTTTCTTTGAGCTTGATTCAAACAATTTCTCATTGCTCATACGCGCTCTGCCGCGTGTCACATATTTGCTTGGTCCTACAGGCGGTAGATCTAGATCCCTCGAGACTCCGATAGCCAAGTCTTTCCCCATTGCAAGTGTGTCTGAGCAGTACAACACAAATAGTGATCATGGAACGTGAAGGAGATATAGAACTGCACTAAAGTGATGATGCTCTTCCAATTATTTTGGCAACTAGAGAACAAACCTTGGATATTATCCTCACGAGCACGTTCCCTTGTGGGATTAGTAGGTGCCCGGTAATTGCTAAATGACTCTGGCCTTGAGCGGATTACCTGAGCGCAAGTGCTATCAGTAGGCCCAGCTAATTGATTCCATGATGACATTGCTTTAGAGCTGTCAACTTCTGCAGCCCTTTTTGACCAAGAACTCTGAAAAACAAGAATGTACCTGTGTTACGGTAATGGCTCTGAATGCAAACTGAAAAACATACTAAAACTTCGAGGGGTCAGTTCATGAATAGTCGCTACTTGCCATAAAGCCTCACAGAACAACATAATTGGCCTCGGTAATCATAAATCAGTGAACGACCTATCACCTAGGAAGTAGGAGTTCGACAAGTTTGGAATTCTGGGACTGCGATAAGTACAAAAAAAAAACTAGGATTATCCCTGGTCCATATATGATTGCAATATCTTTCCAATCATTTATAGTATTTATTACTCCCTCCGTCCCAAAATGAGTGTCAATTTTTCTTATTGAAAAGTCAGCATAATAATATTCTAGTCATTACAAGAATAATAAGTAATTATCAGAAACAAATTTTTTATAAATATGTTACGACATGTATGATTAATAAATATCCGGTCAATAGTTAATTAAGTTGACCAAAATGAGGTCAAAATTGACACTCATTTTGGGGTGGAGGGAGTGTGTTTTACTTATTGGTCTGAAGGGAATTTCAGGCTCCTATGACTTTTTCCATCTCATCGGCTCCACAATCTCTCTTTCATAACCCTTTCACTTTAATCATTACGAAACCAAACCCCACCACAAAAACCCACTTCCGAATCGAAGCCTCAAATATTTATAGAAGAAAAACTAGGTATATGAAGACACTTATGCGAAGAGGAGGAAACCGAATAGGCACACCCTTTTTGATAAGCAGAATCCACTGCTAGCTTTCTTGAGTGAAGGTTTCATGATTGGACAATAGGAACCTCTTTTATCGTTTTTATGATAAGTGGATTAAAATAACTAAAAACTTGTAGAGCACTAGACCGGAGTACAATTGCTTGAATCATAATGAATAGATTACAGGACTTGCATCATATAGGTGGCGAGTACCCATAAATGATGGTGAAGAGAAAAAACAAAAACACAGCACCTTAATCCATAAATAAACGTTAATTTTGACAAAATCAAACACATACGGGAAATTTGCTATGCAACTTGCACAATTCAAACAAAAATTAACAATTCTTAGTGACAAATAAATTCTCAAAATGCTAATTCATTTAGAAATGGAGGTGAGTAGGTAAAACTAACGGTTACCAGTCACAACCCTTACATTGATTTGAAAACGTTTTTTATTTAAGATGTTAGGTAATTGCTTATGTGTTTTGTGTGTAATAACCGGAAGAAGCAACTTTGATGCTCCAGCTGTAGGGAAGCTTAGAAATTTTGGTAATTTAACTCTCTCTCTCTCTCTCTCTCTCTCTCTCTCTCTCTCTCTCTCTCACACACACACACACACACACAAACACACAACCAAACCTGTTTTTTTTTTATACAATTTCACACATGTGAAGATACCAATAAACATCTTTCAAACTGAGCCCAATGTATAGAAATTTTGATCACTCAAAAACAAGAAAACCTGATATAAAGAGGCCACATAAAATCTCAAAGTAGAAGCAAGTACTTTAATCTTCATTCTACGAGGCTGAGTAGGTAACTAATCAATTTAATAAAGACAATGAACGGAGTGTGAGGTTGCGTAATGGGATTGTTCAATGCATTGAGATTATGAACTATTAATTTATGGTTAAAATATGTCTAGTTACAATTCTGTCAATTTTCACACTACATTTAAGGAATGGGATAAAAGTATGTCTGCTAAAATTCTCATACGCAATGCAGGTAAGTAAGTAATTCGATTTACTGATGATGGGCAGCAAGTTATACGACCTACAACTAGTATTGCCTTTTTATTTTACGTACATTGCATACCATAGAAAGTTTATGATACTGTCGACTTCGCTGCTGTAAAAAGAGCAATTGTAAGCAAGTTGAATTTATACTCTGACGCATCATTAAAATCATTTCTTCTGGGAAATGTAGAAAATACAATGGTAAAGCTCTTTGGATGTGAAGTGGTTAAAACAGAAATTAATGTAGTTATGGAATTTATCCAGTCAGAAAGAGGCGAAATCGAAAATTAATGTAGTTAATAGTTATGGAATTTATGCAGTCATAAAGAGGCAAAAATCTACTTTTACAACAGCCTGAACATTTAAAGAAAAGCATTCTATTGTGAGTCAATGACCTAGAACAACATCCAGGATAGAGTAATTAACAAGCAATATACAAGAGCTTTCAGTTAATGTACTAAAGGGACTGTTCCCATGGTTGTTACACATTATAGTTACACAGTCGAGTTTTGTGGAATATACCCCTCTCACATCCTGCTGTGCAGGTGACTTGTACAGCCATCTTTATATATATACCTAATTATTAACGAACGACAACTATTAAATATATCACCAGAGTCACCATACATCTATCACACAATCAAGTTGTGCAAAGACGAGAAAGATCTAGCATAAAGATGCACTACTACTACCTCAGTAGCAGATTGTATAAAGCTTGAGTTAGGGGGAATGGGAAGCAAAATATTGTTTAGACAAGAAAGTCTTTAGTTCTTTACCTACATGACCCTCATTCATGGTTTTACTACATCCTATAAAAACAGATGTGTATGGGCATGCATACCAAAAACTACATTCGGAACCAACAATGTGGCAAGCCAGAGCTAATCTTTAGAAAAAATAAGTACCTGAGTGTCACTCCCATTGTCGCTGCCATCCTTAGCAGTTAAACTAATGCTCCTATTTGCATCCTCGTCGTTGCTGCCAGTGTCATTGTCTGACCCTTCAGTGCTTCTCGACTTTGTAGATTTCTGAGTCCGTATACCACTTTCACTCCCACTACCGCTAGACTGATGAAAAGATGAGAAATCAATCCAAGATGGAAGCTTACAAACGTCCTATGAGTTTTCTTTTGACATATAATTGACATGGAAAGACAAGCATATCAGAACAGTAGCAGAAAGATTTTGATAAAATGATTTTAGGTAAGTTGCCATGACTTTCAACCAATAACTGATACCCTCTTCTCTCCAGCATTAGTTACATGCTAAATGATAACCAACCTGACGTTGAAGTCCATAAATTGGAATAACTATATTAACTCACACTGTGACATTTCCTCCATACATGCTGCCAGAGGTTTCTAAGCTCATTCTTTCGAATAGGCTTGACTAAAAAGTCAACTGCACCTTTGGACAAACAGTTAAAGACTATACCCATAGAATCATCAGAAGACATCACTGCACAGAGGTAAAGCAGTTAAAAATAAATACAGTAAAATCTCAAGAAGTGAAGGCGTTCATACTTGAAATTTATAACGGAGAATATGATTAATACTCACTAATCACTGGAATACTCTTGCAGGTAATGTTGCTCATGATCTTGGATAAGAGGCCAATTCCAGATAGATACGGCATGACGACTTCAGTTAAAACAAGATCGATGTGTTTGGTTTGATCAGCCAAGACTTTCCAAGCTTCCAAACCATTTGGTACAGCTGTAACTGCACAGTTCAATTCATAAAGAGTCAAGCAACTAAAAAGCATAAACTAGAATAGACAAATAGAACAACAGCATATATTATTTGAGTTCCTGCTAACGAGTGCCCTAAGGCACCTGTTGAAAGTCCAACAATGGAAATAATTAGCATTGAAACCAACAAAGCATTGGAGAGGTTTCCAGTGAACTTCTCATGATTATCCAAAGCCAGAAGGAGAATAGAAATAGAATGGGCTATTAATGACGCTCCTATTCCATAGTGGGTTTGACACCTTCCTATAATAACAGAATGGGCTGTTAATGACTCTCATATTCCATAGTGGGTTTAATACCTTTCTATAATACTAATGAACATAACTCTACATAATGAATCAACGAAATTCATATTCAATAGTTTGGCTGCATGAAAAAAGATTAGAGGAGATACAATATAAGCTTTATCTTTGGCCACCTGAACCCATGTATAAGATCAGATGCCATTTTCTCTAGCACTCAGACGCGGCAACTCACTTTATCTGTGCAGTTCAGCAAGCACATATCAATATTCTCCGCATGCAATTCTTATCAGATACTGAACCAGGTATCGGTAAAGTTGCCACTGACTACAACTTGTAATATTGGAACTGTTTCTTAATACCATCCGTATTACAATGTTTTCACCCGTATCCCGGTGCCACAGTATATTGGCTCAGGACGCTTCACATTCAATACAAGCTGTGCTTGAGTGATATGAAATTACGGGACCGAGAAACCCCTGCTTCTCTGTTTCTTTTCAGCAGATGCCGTTCTTGGCCTAAATGTCTGATAGCTAATGAATAGCATCTAACATGTATTGTCCAATTAGGACATATGGAAAGAGGAGAATGGAAAAGATGTAGAAAGTGGGAAAGACGTATGATTATCCTTCAATGAATTAGCAAATTTGTGTTAATTCGCTAAAAGTTCAATCGAGAATAGCCTAGCTTATATGATAAAGCAGTTTGGAAATGAATCAAATACCCTATGTATACCAAATTACATCAAATAATCCCCAGTCAAATTAAGATTAGCACAAACCAAACAAATCCCGAAACGTCATAATGGTGGAATACTAGGAGCATTGTGCACTGGGCCATCTTCTTTTACAATTCAAATAACAATCCAATGTGTTCTCCACACCTTGTGCTCGCATTCTGTATCTCTATTGTTGTTATTGTAGATATATCTTGGTGCTCAGCGCCTACCCCTACCTTCTTTCTTCCGTGTATGGTGACTGAATGTATAGATTAAACCTAATTATCTATTGCTTTTAGCTCATTTATTATCAAAATTAGTCTTAGGAACTTACAGATTATATATCCAACATAATTGGTTCATACAGATAAGTTAGTAGCTCATAACTATAGTCATAATAGCTTCTATTACGTATTAGTGTATATGAGGTTGACATCATTTTCACTTACTGTGCCATTTCCACTTCCTTTGACCAGTACTTCGATCAACAAATCATTGCCTCAAATTGCAGATTGCTCGACTGTTTCATGAGTCTGCTCTTTGCATATTACACCACACTACCTTTAAGTACATCTTATCTCATTCTTCCCTACTGTTCTGGATTGGAAATTTAACAACTGCTCAAATACTTCAGTGGAGGTAATGTCCATGTATTTAGCCATGCCGAATAAGATAAGATTTTCTTCCCTAAGGAAAAAGGATAGCCCAATGCTCAAGCGATCTACATAGAGTCTAACACCAACTACAGAATCTTGTTTTCATTGTTCAGAACCATGCAGCTGCATAAAGGCTTGGTCTTCAAGGAAGGTAGGAATTAGTGATTTATTACACACTAATTGAATGTCAGACAAAGAAACATGCTTTGATTAAGATTTTTATTGATTAAGAACGCTACTGACAACATAGCTATCTATGAACAAATTTTTAAATATGTGCGTAACTGCTCTGGGATCAGTAGAACAGAAAGTAGATAGCCTTACTGAACTTTTTGAAGGTAATTTAAGAACGAAAACAGTTCAAGAAACCACGAGCTTTAGGATAACCCGAGGCACAACTTAAGTCACTATGAGTGAATATATATATATATATATATATATATATATATATCTTTTGATTTCTGAATATAAGACTTTATTACCTGGTTTTCCACTAGTCTGATATCAAACAGACAGAATAGAAAAAAATCTATTCAAGCAGAAAACCACTAATATAACTGTGCAAATAGAACGCATAAATATTGCAGTTTGTGAAGATACAACTTTGTAATAAGCTTTCCCCTGGCTTAAGTTGAACCACAGCTGGAAATAATCTGGCACACTAAGTCATGAACTTGAAAGTAAACAATCCCAATGGAAAGGACAGGATTTTGGAATAAGAAATAGCAATAATACCGTTTTATTTACTTGAAAGCATTTTCACTTAAATTTGACACTCTCACTGTCACAGATAAGTATCAACACAAGTAATTTTATCAGTATGTTACAAACTCCTAGAACACTGAAACTACTGTGCTGTCCTCAGGTGATGGAACTGCTGGAATCCAGTGCAAAATTACCAGATACGGGTCCATTTCCAGTCTATCCTTCAGTCTACTTCTAGATAAAAACACTATCAATATACCAAATTAAATGACTCGTCATATATAAACAAAAAGCAGCAACTACATAAGAATTGGCATACAAGACATGCAAGGAATACGGACAAGGACCAAAGTTCAGAAGTGGAATGATAAAAAGTTATCCTGTTTGTGTCCAGGAGAGTGGGAAAGTTCAGACTTCAAGTGAAGAAAAAAATCTTGCGTATGCTTGTGTATGTAGGTTGGAGACTTGTCATGTACCTTCATAGCTGCAATTTCGGAGCAGAGCACTAACCACATGGCGAGTTGAATCATCATTTTCCACGAGTAGAACCTTCAGAGACCTTATAGGAAGAAACCGCTCCCACTGAATGACTGGCCCTTGAGGCTGTCTCGGAGGACTGTCCTGGGTCTGTACCAACTCTATCTGCCTACCGCTAGCTTCCTCATTAATTTTTAACTCTTCTTCCTCAGAAAGGCCCTGACCATCGGGAGCAACTCCATTCCTAACTTTTTTCCGCTCATCCTGTCTACGATGATTTTGTTCCGCCAACCCTTCAGTTGCCGGAACACTATTATCTAACCTAACACTCCTCATTAACCAGATTCGAACAGACCAAATATGAACAAAGCTCTGTATTGGGTCACTAAGAAAAGCTCTTTCTTGGAACAGAAGTTGCACATATCGTCTCCAAGCAACCACCTTCGGAAACAAACTCCTCAACAAAATCCTAAACAAAAAAAACGTAAGACATTACAAAAATATCATGCATCCAGAACCCACAACCATCAAAGAAAACAGAACAAGTTTGACCTAACATAGTTAAGATTACTGCGTTTAAACAAAAACCCAATGAACAACACCCCCCCTACGTTTTAAACAGCGAAAAACGAATCAATTAGCGCAGCCCAATTTCAACATTCAAGAAATGCCCCTTCTTTTACATCTCATTTTCACTTGCTAACACAAAACCACAAAACCTATAAATATTCGAATAATCACACTAACAAAAATATCAGTATGTAATCTCACTGTGCAACCCATTGAAACATATCAAAATCAACAGCAAATCCCACCTATCCCAGCAAGACTCACACTTAACTTAACCACACAATTGTTAAAAACCCAGTAAAATAATTTAAATAAACCTAAAATTTTAAAGCATTTTCTATTTTTAAATTTCAAATTTAAGAAAAGAGATTACCGACTACTCTTCCATTGATGAAAGTGCAAAGCTTTAACTAAGAAGCTCCAAACCTGCGAAATCGGACCCAAATCGTCAACAAAACTAACAAACTATTGTTAAATGATGTAACAATATCAAAACACTAAAGAATCTTGAGATCTCTCAAGAATTTGTAAATCAAAATCTCAAACTATTTCTAGGGTTTGGTTGAACAAAGGTTTTTTTACTGGTTTGCGAGAAACGGCGAAGATAGAGAAAGAAAAAATCAAAGGGGAGGGCGGAGTTGATTTGTGCAGAAGAGATATTAGTAAAATATACGCCGGGAAATGCGTGACGTGGATATAGTGAGGGTCAATAATATGCCAGGTAGGACGCCACATATGCCGGGTTTCGTGGGGTGATGCGGATGAAATCAAAAGACGAACGCTCAGGAGTTTGGGGCGGATCTGAGAGAGATCTTTTTAGATCCGGTTTGGGGTGGCACGTGGCGCGCTGTGGGCGGACTTAAAGGTTCTCTTTGATCATTTCACTTACACCCCTCCATTTTCTTTATTGTAGTCCAGAGCTTCCCTTACTTTCTTATGAATTATTGGGACTACCCCTTGAAGATCATTTGTCCTCCAGTAATAACCTTAATAAGCTTACTGTACAATTGTTTAGTACTCCTCTTAAATACGTGTTACAATTTTTATTAGGGTCATAATAAATTGTTCTTTTACTTAAAGATTATTTGTCCTTATTTTAAGAATAACAATTAATAAGTCCTATTTTTTAAAATTAAATGTCAATGATTCTCTCTAAATACTATATATATATATATATATGGGATTAGCTAATATCCCCACTAGTTGTAGGAGGTTAGCAATGTCCCCATTTTTTCTT
>JAOWAN010000051.1:4716111-4726632 GCA_028566635.1 Lobelia cardinalis | reverse complement strand
TTCAAATCCAGTAATATAAATTAACTGGATTCAAGAAAAATCGACCCATGTATGGCTCCTTTGCCCCCCCCCCCCCCCCAACACACACATAATAGAAGAGGTGAACCAAAGCTATCCCCCCACACACATAATAGAATAGGTGAACCAAACTTATCTCAGGCAGCTGCCATTCCTGTCGTCTTAAAAGAAAATATTAGCCTCAGACCTCTATTACTGTCACTAACATGACAAAGTACCACACTCCCTCCTAAGGATATAATCTACTGCTTCTTCTACAGTGTCAACAACCTGCACGAACAAGGAACCCGTTGGTGTTAATTGGGCTTCAAAATCTAACACCCCCCCCCCCCTCTTTTTTTTTTTTTGCACTTAAGAGCCACCAAATTACATGGATCCATCTGTGTTATAGATGGAAGATTATTTATTGAATGACTGTCATAATCCTCCCTTACCAAATCAGCTGGGAAAACTGCATGGTTTTTGTTTCCTTTAAAAACACCTGTCCTCGTCAAAATTGAAAACCAGGGATGCCCTGCCTGAAATTTTAAAGGAAAGGGTGGACTTATTTTCATTCATGATATGTAAAACTCCAATATATTTCATCAACTTTGTTGCCAATCAATAAATTTTGGAAAGAAGGAAACAGCAAAGCAACGAGACTAACCTGTCTTGCACCTTTGACATCAGATAGAGGATTGTCACCAATCATGTAAAGGGTTTTGAAATCATGTGATTCCATGTCTCCTTTATCCTCAAAGAGATCATCATGACATGAAGAACGAAGTTGTTTCAAGATAGTTTCAGCATTATTGAACACCAAGGGATTTGGTTTTCCAAAAGTTGTATACTCCAAAGGGCGGTGGTGGATTCTGCATGAGTTTCTAGACATCAATACCATGAAAATCCAGAGTTTAACCAAACAGTCTATTATTTAAGGGAAAATGGCCTATATGTATTCATGCTGCCCTTGTATTTCTGGAGTTAGTATTTTTTCTAATGTAGTATGAAAAATGAAACACGTCTCGCGGTGACTTCCAGCATCAATAAATTAGGGTGGAATCAAACACCTGCATTGAACTACTATGCATAGCTAGAGAACTGCTTGAGAGAGATTAGACCTGTCAATATGGGTTCATAACCCATTAACTTACCCAATTCAACCTATTTAAAACCCAACCCAACTCAATTAACTAATAGGTTGAAATAGGTTATAATGGGTAATCTAGGTCAACCTACTAACCCATTAAATATAGGGTTTTAGACATTTTAGGCCCTAAAGTTTTCGTGGGGGTTCAAAACGGACGCCGATGTTCCAAAAAAAAAATTTGGGCCCTGTTGTTTGAAAAATCAATCAATCCAGGGAATTTTTGACGGTTTCGTCAAGAAATGGACGGACATGGACTCACGTGCAAAGCAATTGAGATTTTCAGGGGTGTGAAGGTCATTTCACCATTAAATAAAGCTTGGAGTTTAAATTGAAAATTTTACAAATACACAAAAAAAAAACAAAAACAAAAAAAAACCCAACCCATTCCCCCCACCCTCCCCGCACCCGTCTCTTACTCTTCACCCCCCCTTCCTCACTTCCCCATCACATAACCCACCAGATCGCCCCCCATACCTCCATTAAAACCGGCGGCACCTGATCTCCCATCTGCGTTTGTTCCCTTCCACCGCCGCATCGATTTCGATCTTCTCCACAAATTTGGCTTGAGATCTTCTTCACGTCCTCTCTAGTGACGGCAGCCGGAGATCTACAACAGTTCCCCATCGAAATCCAGCTACTGTTGTTCATATATGTGGGTTCTTAGTTGCTGTTGTTCAGATCTGGATGGTGGTGGTGTTTGATGGGTGTAGGTGGCGATGTTGTTTGATGGTTGGTGGGTGGTGGTGGTGGTGATGTTTAATGGGTAATGGTGATGGGTGGTGGTGTTGGATGGGCGATGGTGGTTGGCTGTAAAGAGATAATAATGATGATGAATTAAAAAGTATACTTCGTCTCATAATGATTTTCAGGTTGTTGATGACGGGGGTGGTGGAGACGGGTGGTTAATTAAGGAATGGATTAATTAAGGAATGAATTAATTAAGATAAAATTAAGTTATTAGTTAATTAATGTATTGTTTAATTAAGGATAATTATGGTATTGATTAATTAGGAAATGAATTAATTAAGATAAAATTAAGATATTAATTAATTAAGGTATTGATTAATTAAGATTAATTAAGGTATTGATTAATTAAGATTAATTAAGGTTAAAATTTGAATTTATTATAAATTATTTTTAATTTAAGCAATTATAATAAGATTAAATTAATTTAATTAAGCTGATTATTATAATTAATATATGATATCATACATAATTTATTATAATTATGTATTTAATTAATATATGATATTTTATATAATATTAACTTTTTTAAAAAAATAAATTACAGTATAATTTGAAAAAAAAAGTTATATTTAACATATTTTCAATTTAAACCCCAAACTTTATTTAATGGCAAAATGAATTTCACACCCCTAAAAAACTCCATGTCCGTCCATTTCTTGACGAAATCGTCAAAAATTCCCTGAATTAATTTATTTTTCAAACAACTGGGCCCAAATTGATTTTTTTGGAACATCGGCGTCCGTTTTGAACCCCCACAAAAACTTTAGGGCCTAAAAATGTCAAAAACCCTTAAATATAAGGTACAACCTAACGTCCCCATTACCCCTTATCTGCAACCTCGTTCCGCCGTCTGCGGTTATGTTACCTCCATATCCGGTGATGTCTCCGCCGTCTCCGGTAATTCTGTCACTGTCATCTTCGGTCGGCTACTGGTACGTACTCCTCTCCCGCTGTTTGCATTTTCTTTTTTGATGAAGCTTCATTTCTCCATCTCTAAAGCAGTCTTCGACAAGAATCAGCCAATGCCTTCGATCAGCCCAGCTCTATTACCGTCAACGACGTGGTAGTGGTTAATTCTAACAGTCAAACATTCAACCTTCTACCAATTTTCGATTTAATTTCAACAAAAAATTTCAAAGTGGGTGGTCTCATCAAGAAATCAAACGGGGGAGGAAGAAATAAAATGGAAATTACCGATGATGTGTCGTCGAAAAATTCTGTCCCGTTTCTGAACATCGGCGCTTCTCTGAACTCCGGGAGGGGGGGTAAGTAACGGCTAATGATGTGTGGAATGTCCGGTTAGTGAGACTAGGACGAGGAGGAGGAGGAGGAGAGCAATGGTGGTCGGTGGCGGCATGATGGAGTGATGATTGGAATTAGGGGTGGCAATTTGTGACCCGATTAAACCCGCGAATTTATAAAATTTGTAAAATTAACCTATTTAAGTGAGTGATAATCAATAAATTTAAATATATTTAGTAAGTTAATGTCAAATAGATTCAAATTTAATGATTATAACTCATTTAAATAGGTTAATTTAAAAAAATATTATAGACCCACGGGTTTAATCGGGTTACAAATTGCCACCCCTAATTGGGATCATGTGGAGCGTATTAAACTTTGTAAAGATGATGCGCTCTGGTCTTGTGGAACTCACTAAAATTCATAGAACGGAGAAGGAATAACCCACAATTTTTTGTTTTTGGATGCCAGACTAGAATGCCGCGTCTTCACGTCTATGAATTACGGGATAAAAAGCTAAAAGTGTTTAATAGGTTGACCCAATTAAACCCAACTTATTTATTACCCAACCCATTATAACCTGTTAGTTTGATAGGTTGTAATGGGTTCAACCCATTTTAACCTATTACCTACCTTAACGCAACCCAACCCAACCCAACCTGTTAGCCCATATTGACAGGTCTAAGAGAGACTCACTTACGGGCATAAAAGATGACCTAAAAGGGCACATGATCCTCCCACAATTCAGTCAAAGATGTGCATAGGATACAATAGTGAGTTTGTTAAGGTTAAGAAGTAGTCACGACTGCAGGTTTGATGCAGCGAGTACAATGGATGAACATAAGGAGGAGTTAATAATAGCTAACTGTCGTGATACCTGTTGAAGACACTCTCTAGAGCAACTCTAAAAGCCCCCGAACCAAGACGTTCATAAGGAAATGCAGCCTGTACTGAGTTGAGACCTGATCAGTACATGCTCAATAATCAATGAAGATCATCAACACCAGTGTTATAAGTAAACAAATTACAATTATCTTTTGGAATGCTAAAATGTTTATTTCAGAAGAAACCAACTTTATTTCTTTTATGCAACTTCTGTCTGCTAGGAGTGAAAAGGCCTGGCAAATGCAATTACTCCCTCCAGCACAAAAATGAGTGACCATTTTATACCAAAATTGGTGAAGGTAATTGTAATTCGACCAAATATTCTAGAAATAAATACTTATTTATTCAAATTTATGAAAATTGTTATTGATAGTTGACTTAATGATTAAAATGTTAGAACATAAAATATAATGAAAATTTTAAAATAATGATATAGTAAAACCTTATGTTGATTTTTTATTTTTTATTTTTGAGGAAAAATTGTCACTCATTTTGGGATGGAGGGAATACTACATTAAGAGAATCTCTACTGTGGCTTAACCTAGTAGCACAGACCAGCTGTGCAGACTGTGCTGGGAGCTCAATGTTACAGGCATAAATAAACTGAATGAGTCCCACGAAGGGGATATCAGTGGAAGCCAGTGGGGAAAGATAATAGACCAGAGGAATTGAGTATTGAGGCTCAAACTAATGTCAACTGCTACAACTAGAGTAGTCTTCAGTTGATTAGCGACAGGCAGATGTAAAAGATATACATAGGGCCATTTTCGCGCCTCATGACATCCAAAAGAGTCTATCACAACATCTTACCTGATATTGAAGGTCATCAGCAGCAAAATACAAATGCGGTTGATGTCCATTCTCCTCTCCAGGAAGACCACCAGATGTCAAAATGTCACAGAGAACCTAAAATAGGGAATTAATAGTTAACCATTAAACTAATCACAGAGGAAACTGAAAAAAAAAATGATAATAAAGCAAAAAGAAGGGACTCTATGAGAATAAAGCATTAGATAAGGGTTGTCCCACTTTCACAAATCTCTACTGAAAAATAGAAAGAGCATAAAAAAAATCAAAAACAACGAAGAATGATGAATTCTAACATTCACCTTTATCACTGTAGAGGGCCAAAACAAACTGCCAGTGGTCCCTCACTCACTGACCTTTGAAGGCACACTACAGCCACAAACTGATTTCTATTATTTAATGCATATTCTAAATTTAATTTGGCAAACCGACAGATCTTGACTCCTTTACGCATAGTAAAAAATTAGCTAAGTAGAGGAAATCATGAGTGCATGTTGATTCCAAATAACACATCTCCATAATACAAGATGTATACTTGGATGAAAACATGGTGCGGAGACTCTTACTTCTTTTCGTTTGACTTTTGAGAAGATCAAAAGTTAATGGATATAATTATGAATCCTTGAATAATACAGAGTAGTTCCCATATGAAAGACACCTTCCTTTCAGTCATGCAAATAATAGTAAACGGGAGTCCTCACTCAAATATCATGGTTATAGCAGAAGTAGCTTGTTATATGCATCAGTTGTCCTCAAAAATCTTCATGAGATAGAAAATGGAATGACATATAATTATGAGAGAGAAACTAAAGTAAGCAACTGCTACACTCAAAGACATGTATTACTCGCTGATTGGCAAGATGCTTACAGCTTTGGCAACATTTGTTGAAATCTCAAAGGTGCATCAAGTGATCCTCTTAGTTTCATCTACCAAATAAAATGAGTAAAAAGGATACTAAATCTCAAAGGTGCATCAAGTGATCCTCTTAGTTTCATCTACCAAATAAAATGAGTAAAAAGGATACCTGCATATCCCTCCCCCAATCAACAGGATCGCTAACTACAAATGCTGCTTTGACTCTTTCAGAAGTTGCATCAAAATGTGGGGTTGACTCTGTGGCGAATCTGTGCCCGTTAGATGGCTGGTTAGAAGTCCAGATTTTATACTGAGATACGGGATCAATGCCATCGAAGAAAGATGCATACTCATCTATTGAGAGTACATTTCTGCACATAGTAGAGTCTTGGTCACCAACATGGTGTATATAGGAGTAAAAGTCTACGATCCCAAATTCAATGATAATCAAGAATGTATCTCACTTGAAACCATACTCAGACATCACCACAGCAGGTTCCCCTTTTCCAGTGGCAACAATTAAATCATTCTCGAATCTGAAAGGAAAGATTACTTATCAAGGTTTAAGATGATTAACAGTCATATGATAATAAAACTTACTCCTTCGTTTCTAAATGAGTGTCTTGTTTGATTTTTAAAAAGTCAACCCAAATATTATTAAGTTAATTATTTTTATTTTTATTTTGATAAAAGAAGAATATCACTGATAGAGAAAGAATGTACAAAGAAAGGCGGACAAGAAATCCACCAAAATCATCCAAAAACAACAAATACACACGAAATTACTCTATAGCAACTTTTCAATCTCTAGCTAAATCTCCCAAAGGCAAATCTTGAAAAGCGCCAAAAATCCTAGCCCAAATGGAAGACTGCACAATAATCTTCTCCCACAACAATTAAAGCGATATATATTTATTATATTTTAGATTCTAAAATTTCAATCTTGGTAAGAATGTAAAGTAAACTGTCGTAACATTTTTATAACTTTCCAACAAGAAGTCAAATTTCGTATAAAACAAAAATAGGTCAAAGTATAAAAATATTGACCAAAAAAAGTCAAAACATGACACTCATTCAGGTAAGGAGGTAGTAGTATCATTTTCAAGAGTTGGTGACACCATTATCAGGGGTAGGATAGTCGGAGGGAAGATATAATCATACAATTTATATCGACAATTTAATCATACGGGCCAGCATGGATAATACTCGATGGCATCACCCAATTCGATACACACAATAGGTACATTACTAACCGATGCTCATGCTTAAGAAATGACAGCCTTCATCCTACAAACTTCATAAAAAGAGACAGTTTAAAGTTTAAAATCATACCCCTTCCCCCCAATTGTTCTCAGCCCAATTTAATCATGGTCCCAGGACATGACCTCATAAAAACTTTATGATATACTATTATGAACTCCATTACACTTTTCAAATGAAAATCTTTCCTGAAAAAGTAATAGTTTTCCATCTTTGACACTTGAAAAATGTTTCGGTAATTGCAACTAATCCATTTAAGAAGTGTTTCTAGCTCGTTGAAATCTGAAATGTAATAAGTAATATAACTTGTTTTCTTAGATGAGTTCCATTTGTTCAATAAAATAGGTTCTCTATTCCAAACTTGTGACTAAAGAGTGAGAGGCAACAACATGCATCTATAATGATATATATCCCTCAATTTCAATGAAGATTTCTAAAATATAGATATACAACAAAAGTAAAGCAAGTCTCCTCTTTTATCAGATGGACATATGTTTAGCTGCTCACATTGTATCAACTTATGCTTGTTCACTAAGAAGTGATATTGTGCAGAAAATGTTGCACTAAAATCAACTGATCCGAGAATGAAATATAATGTGAAAGATATATTATTATAATACTAATAGTTAAATAGAGCAGAACTATCTGATGTAAATACCTCTTCAGCAAGCTTCTGAAAGATGAGTGACCCTGCAACACCTGCATCAGGGTGATATGAATATGATCTCAGGCATTATGATAATGAAACTATAGGTCAAACAGTTGCAAGAAATAAACAAAAGTACACCCTTGAGTTCATTCACCATGTAAGAAGTTAAGAACTACCTGGGAAGGTAAAATGTTTACTCCAAGAAGTTCACTCAATTCAATGGCTCGTCTGGATTCTGGTATGCCTCCTCCTTTTGAATCAGAATATGACACCTAATTAGTTCTTAGTTGTAACTGCATCTGAAAAGCGTCTATAGGAAAAGATAACAAGCACAAGCACAAGCACAAGCACAAGCACAAGCACAAACACAATGGCAGTAGCACCAAGAATGGTGGATGCAACATTTGTTTACGTTCAATTGAGTTTTGAACCATTGCACTAAATTAACAAGTTAAAAACTCTTCATTGATTTTTGAGGCTGATTCACTGGTAGGTGATGTGATTTATTGGAGGTTAAAGGAATAAGCACAGTTCAGAAATTAGAGCATATGCTATTAGAATGAATAAAGTATATCCAGTTTATTTTTTCGATCCTCTTGGTTCGTAAAGAGGGTAAATGCTCGTAAAATGAGCCAAAGAGTTGCCAGGAAAACACTTATTACATATGCATCCATGTAATACTAGAAATTGGAAAAGGTAAGAGTAAGTGACTGTTAGTAAAGGGAGGTATATGATT
This sequence comes from Lobelia cardinalis, assembly GCA_028566635.1. Lineage (NCBI taxonomy): Eukaryota > Viridiplantae > Streptophyta > Magnoliopsida > Asterales > Campanulaceae > Lobelia > Lobelia cardinalis. Next base: position 4,718,303 of record JAOWAN010000051.1, on the reverse strand, counting down.
GGAAGTTTGGCAATAATTGTCACTCTTTATTGAACTATAGAGCTGCGTTATCTGTAAACAATAGATTATGATAACATAGAATAAACCAAATGAATTGTCCAGTTTTACTCACCATTTGTCAGAAACAGATATGGAATCTTCAGCCTACCTGCAATTATGCATCAGTGAGTGCTTGACATAGCAAATTGAAAGCAGGGCTTATGAACTGTCACCCAGAAAACAGCCAATAAGAAAATGAATGGGCTAGTATCAACCCCCTCCAACATAGAACTAAGGAAATAATTGGCATATGAAAATAACATAAACCAAGTAAAATTCCCATGCTAATATGATTCTTCAACTACAATGTATTGTAGACACTTTTTTCCTATCATATATTCATAAAGTGGTTGATACAAGCAGATGCTTTGTACCTTTAAGCAAAAAATAATAATAATAAAAGTAGCCTGAACAATTGTATACCAAAGACCAAAATAATGAGAATGCGTCTTAAAGAGCATGAAGACACTATCATCTGTTATTAACAAATACCAAAAGCTCCAACATCCCTTTTCGGGATACTCCACCCAACTAGTGTCATTTCAAAAATTAAGCTTGTAACTCCTGGAAAGTGCCAACTTTAACCCCTACCAAGTGAAAAGAATTTAAAATAAAAAATAAAAAATCCTTAACGATTCAAAACACTTGAAGGCCTCATCATAAGTTCTTGACCACTTCTCACGATGTTTTAACTGCTTCATTTCTCAGAATTATAAAACTTGGACACCACAACTAGAAGCTAGTTTATGTCAATACACAAAAAGCAAATTCACGTATTGAGTCGAAAAATATACAAGCTGACTTTGAAAATTTAAGTTAGAAAGTAAAGCCTCAGTTAATCCTAAAACCATTTTGAGCAATTTCGTTCATCAGAATTATTTGAATGAACAAACAAAAACCCCTCGGAAACCTTACCGGAACTTGAATACAATCTTTTCAAAGCCTGTGGAGACCCTCCAATTGGAGTGCCGCCACCAAGTATGACCCCATCAATATCAAACGCAATTCCAAATGACGGCCTCCCCTAAAATTCAACCGCAATTATTATGATTTCTTCTTAATTATAGGAATACGGATTTTAACATTACAAAACGGTGTGTCAGGGGAAAATTGACGAACCATTGGGGAATTGGGTGAGGCTTTGAGAAACATCGTCGTCGTAAATTGCCGAAATGGGAAACGATAATCTGCTTTGTGAAACCCTAAACCGCGGGTCGAACTCTACTATTCGGCGTTAGTTTGGAGGTTTGCCATTTGCGAGGTATTGTCGTTTTTTGGCTCCAAAATTTTCATCGTCGATCTGTCGCGTTTAAGAAACAAGAAGGAATTGTTTAAATTTTGGCTCCAGTAGTTAGTGCGAGTCCAATTTCCTACGCATCTAAAGTTTTTCAACTAGGAAATTAACTATCGGATTCGATTTGGTTCGTTTTTATAATTCAATGAAATAAATTTAAAAAGGATAAATCTCATATATTAGGGTGTATTCTCATGGATGACTTTCATCCATGATTTTTGATTTTTAACTTTTCTCTCTCATTGGTTCCACAATTTTTCTCTCTATCTCTCTCTTACTTTTTACTTTAATCATTACAAAAACTCAAAACCAAATCAATAAAATCACTCACAAGAACACACCCTAATGATTTGATACGTTTGATTGGAGCTTGGACTGAGTTAAGTTGAGTTTCGTAATTATAAGCTAGCAGTCTACTGTTGATTTTTTTTAAAATTATTCTAATTGATAAATAATATTTAAAAAAACAATTTAAATGTCATAAAATCGTAAAGGTCATAAAATTCATAGTAACTTTGTATAAAAAAAAGTATACCATGATTCTTCATAGTTTAAATTACACATTAACAATGAATTGTTTGCAAAAGGTGCTAGTGAAACTTTTTTAATAGGCTCTTTATAATATAAAATATATATCATTAATGCACTTTCATATAATTATAATATATAAAAATATATAATATAATGGTAAAATATTTTATTTTTAGTACAATCGTAAATATTTGATATACTCCCTCTGTTTCATAATATTAGTCCTTTTAGACTTATGCACATATATTAAAAAATAATTTATATTGACAAATTTACCCTCATTAAGTACTCTCTCTTTATTAATGAGAAAAGAGATAAAGTGTAATTA
>JAOWAN010000051.1:4701797-4716011 GCA_028566635.1 Lobelia cardinalis | reverse complement strand
AGTTACACACACAAGTTCCATTTGCAGTGATTCACATAATGCATAATAATTATACATACATATAATCATACCATATATTCAAGTGAAATGCATGCATGTACACACCCACTCCCTAGGCTCACGTCACACGGTACTTCCGGGCGTTACATTTGTCCTTGGACTTCAATGTAAAAAACAACAATTATATATGTTGGAGGCCTATTCTGAAGTGATAGAATTATCTGAGGAGGATGGAATAAGTGAGGATCTGGAATTGGAGGATGAAATAGTTGGGAATAAAGGAGTGGAGATATCATCTTATGCCTTGGCAGGGTTCCAAAATCCTAACACCTTAAGGATACAGGGAATGACTAAGATAAGTCCTATAACTATACTTATTGACAGTGGAAGCACTCACAGCTTCCTAGATCCTAAGGTGGTTAAGGAAGTGGGATGTAAGAGTTTTTCTACTCCTAATATGCAGGTAACAGTAGTTGATGGTAACAAGGTGAGGAGTACTGCTATGTGCCCATTATTTGAATGGGAGATGCCGGGCCACAAATTTGCTACTGAGAAGAAGATCCTTACATTAGGTGATTGTGACATGGTGTTAGGTGTGGATTGGATGACAAAATATATCCCCATCACTATAGATTTTAAACATCTCAAGCTCATGTTTGATAAGGAAGGTACGAGGGTAATTTTGAAGGGTACTAGGAGAATTCCTAAGACAGGAGGAATACTATAACAGTTGTCTGTTAATTCTTTCTCCAAGGTGCTTAGGAAAGCTGCTTATGATATGGTGGGCCAACTGTTTGCTATTTCTACAAATGAACCAGAGGACAGTAAGGAGGTAACAGATTCTAAAACTCGTAATTGAGTTTGCTGACATATTTGTAGAACCAAAATACTTACCACCCCATAGACCCCAAAACCATAGAATTCCCTTGTTGTCTTGTGCAAATCCAGTGAATCGAAGGCCTTACAGGTATCGATATGTGCAAAAGAATGAAATAGAAAGGTTAGTCAGTGAGATGTTGGCAGCAAGAATTATCTAACCCAGTGTATCTCCATTTGCATCTCCTATGTTGTTGAATGAGCTTAAGGATTCACATTATTTTTTCAAGGTGGATTTAAGAGCAGCTTACATGCAAATCAGGGTTCGTAAACCATATATTCAAAAAATTGCACTTAGGACTGTAGACACCCCATTTTGACCCTAGTAAATAAAATATTTTACTAGAGTTTTAATAAATAAAAGAAGTCTAAAGTAACATTAATGATTATGTTACTAGCACTAATAAATATACATGCTCAAATGTTACACTTATACATGACTAATATGGTGTAACAATTTATTTTTGTAGGATGAAAGGGAGAAAAGACAAAAAGAGAAAACTTTCTCTCACAAAAGTGATCATCCTATCAAGCTTCCAAGTAGAAGACATGTCATGCCAAAAATGGGACGAAGAGTAAAACAAGATGCTTAAGCAATGTGCAACTGAGGATGCAATGATTTAACACTTAAGCACATTGGACAATAGGTTGTATCACCTTTTGGTCTAAGAAAAGGCCAAAATTCCATATTTACTAATATGGGCCGGTCCGGCCCAGATGAACTGTTTCTGAAATTTTGTCCTTTTTCAAGAAGGGCAAAAGGATAAATCTCATACTACCTTCTAAGGGTATTTTGGACATGTTAGACCTCCAAAAGGGCTGAACACTCCTCCCCTACCTATAAATACCCCCTCATTTATACCATTAAACCACCCTTGCTCTCCCTAAATGATCTCTCATTAACTCCCTAAAATCATCTCTTTTAATACTTGATCACTTGCTCATTTAGAAAGAAACCACTCTCTCTCATCAATCATTCTAATATCTCTCCTCCATTAAATCACTCACCCAAGAACTCAAGAGTTCTCAACCACACATAAACGCAAACATTATCTTCAAGAGTATTAAGAGTTAGAAGGCATTAACGAGAGTTCATTAAGATGAGCTTCTTTACTTCCTTCTTTCATCTTTAATTCCAACCATCCAAACAAAGGAGTGTTCATCTTGTCTAAACCCCTTGGGAGTATGTGAGTTTACTTCTTACATTTAAGCTTGTAAAAGTTCATTCCTCTCTTTAAATCTTCATGTAAATTATGTGAACCTCTACTTGGTGACAAACCAAGTGGAGAATATGTGCAGATTCTTCATATGATATGCATTTATTCTTGGAGCTAAGACTCCCCTCAATACTTATTCTTTTTTATTGCTTATATATATACACTATATATTATAGCACATAATATGTAGTCCTCCAAGTTTGTGATTACAAATCTCTTTCTTGTGAGTTGATCTAATTCTTTCATTTATATATATATATGTATATATTATATATATAGCACATAATGTATAGTCCTCCAAGTTTGGGATTACAAATCTCTTTCTTGTGAGTTGATCTATGTCTTTCAATTATATATATATATACATAGCACATAATGTGCAGTCCTCCAAAGTGTGGATTACAAACTCACGCTTTGTGATTTGATAATGTATTTACATTTGTTTACGATGCTTTTATATGTATGTATATATTATGTGCATAATGTGTAGTCCTACAAAGTATGGATTACAAATCTCACACTTTGTGAGTTGATAATATATTTACATTTCTTTACCATGCTTATATATATATATATATTATATTATGCACATAATGTGTAGTACTTAAGAAGTGGGATTACAAATGTCACTTCTTGAGTTGATTTAGGGTCATTTACGAGTCTTACATATTATTACATTTAATTATCATTACATTTTATATTTTACATATATTTTTAATATTACACCCAAATATCATCAAATATCATATATCAATATCAAACACTTTCCATATATTACCCCTACACCTATATACTCTCACAAATTAATTTAAACTTTTTAACTCATATTCTCTCTCCTCGTATTCAAACTTTTTACATCACATTCCAATCTTTTACATCATGCGGGCAATTTAGTCTTTTACTTAATAAACTCATATCATCTCATATTCATATTGTAATGATATCATATTAGTCAATATTATCATATATTGTATTCATGATCGGACCCTTATAAATATTACTACATATATGTATATTTATGTACATTATACAAATGAATATTCAATGTGTGGGTTTAAAATTCTATCTTTGAATTACATACAAGTCTTTCAATTTCTTATACATACAAATTGTAATCTTCAAAGTGTGGGATTAATCTCACATCTTTGGGTTGAGATTAAATATTCTTTCTTCATCTTTTTTCTTCTAAATGATCATTAAAGGATCTAGAAATGAAGGAATGCATGTGTTTATGAATCTTACAAAGATTCACTCCTCTTCTTGGAGTCTTCAAAAGATGAATATACTAAGAGTCACTCCCAATCTAGTGATAATGACCATTCTCTAAAACTTAAAAAGCATATTTCTTACAAATACTAATTTTTCAAGTATTCTTGAGCTTACAAATATCCACTAAATGATGGTGTTATTTCCAAAGTCCTTCCATGACTTGGATAATAATGCCTGAAAGACGACAAAGAAAATGAGTATTACTCCCAAGCTTTCACAAAAAAGCACAAACATTATTTTTTCACTTACATGACTAAAGTGTAAGTATTACTTTCTTAAAAGTGTAAATATTATTTTTACATAACAAGTGTAAATATTTTTCCTTAAATACATGACTAAAGTGTATTTTCTTTCTTCTCCTTACATGACTAAAATGTAAATATCTTCTTTCATTCACATGACTAAAATGTGCATTCATTTTTCTTGCATGATTAAAATAAATGATGATGAGACCATACTCACTTTCTTTTGCATCCTTCTTGAATTCCATGAAAATCGATCGACCAATAGGAGACATGCATGCTAGAATATTATTAAGAGACCTAAAGGGCGAATTGGGTGCCTAACCCCTTCCCGATTCGTAACCTAGCCCCCGAACTTACAATCTCTATACATTTAAAAGGCTTGTGCTTCCGAAGTCTTAAACATAAAACGAAGGTGGCGACACATATGGAGTATTTGGGCCATAGTTACTAGCCAAGGGGTAGCTGTAGATCCTGTTAAGGTAAAAGCAATGTTGGAATGACCTCTACCTGCCACAATAAAGAAACTTAGGGGATTCTTGGGGTTGATTGGATACTACGGGAAGTTTGTGCAAAATTATGGGGTTATTAGTAAACCTCTCACCAATATGTTGCAGAAAGATAAATTCCAGTGGAGTCAGGAGGCAATTGATGTTTTCCACACCTTGAAGATAGCCATGTCAACCACCCCTGTGTTAGCTATACCTGACTTTACATTACCTTTTGAGGTTGAGACTGATGCTTGTGATCACAAGGGAATTGGTGCAATGTTGATGCAAGGAAAGAGACTTATTGCCTATTTGAGCAAGGCTTTAGGCCCAAAATCACAAGGTTTCTCAACATATGAAGAGGAGCTCATGGCTATAGTTAATGGTTGTGGATAAGTGGAAACATTATTTAGTGGGTAATCATTTCATTATCAGGACTGACCATCAGTCCCTCAAGTTTTTCTTGGAGCAAAGGTTATCCACCCTGATGCAACAGAAATGGCTTAGCAAGTTGATAGGGTTTGATTATGAAATTCAATACAGACAGGTATAGGGAATGTTGTAGCACTTGCTCTCTTAAGACTTCCAGAAGTGGATCAGTGTTATGCTCTATCTATAGTTACACCACTTTAGATGCAAGAGTTAACACTCAAGTTATGAAGGGGTTGAGTTGGCTTAGGAGTGAATCACTATGAGTGTATCAAAGGCATCATTACCTAGCTTATACTATTATCATCAAAGGGTACTGAGGTATAGGAATAAGATTTATGTGGGCAACAATGGAGAGCATATATCTCAATTAATTGAGATAATACATGACTCTGCCTTAGGTGGACACTCAGGTGTTCAGGAAACCTTCAAGAGGCTATCCCAAGCATTTTTCTGGCCTGGTATGAAAAAGGACATCACAGACTATGTGAGGCAGTGTGGTGTTTGGCAACAAAATAAACCAGAAAGTGTGCTGACTCCAGGGCTATTACAACCCTTGGCCATGGATTTTGTGGAAGGGTTACCAAGATCATTAGGTAAGAACTGCATATTGGTGGTCATTGATAGATTCATCAAGTATTGTCACCTCATTCCACTTTCATATCCCTTCACTATTAAGATGGTTGCCCTTGAGTTTTTCTCTAATGTGCTCAAATTACATGGTTGTCCTGCATCCATAGTATTTGATAGGTTAATTGGCTTTTGGAAGGAATTGTTTAAGCTTTTGGGTACTACCTTACTACACAGTATTGCTTATCATCCTCAAAGTGATGGGCAGTCTGAGAGGCTAAACAGATGTGTTGAGCAGTACCTCAGGTGTATGACAGGGAAAAATCCCAAAGGGTGGGCTCAGTGGTTAGGGCTGGCAGAGTATTGGTACAACACCAATTTCCACACTGGGTTGAAGATGAGTCCCTTTGAAGCTCTGTATAAGTACAAACTTCTACAGGCTACTGCCTATGTCTTTGGTGCTTCTCCTTTGACTTCTGTAGATGAGCTTATGTCTCAAAGATCTGCTATTGCCAGCCAACTCCAGCATAACTTGACCATGGCTCAAGCTAAAATGAAGTCTTATGCTGACAAGCACATGTCTGAAAGGTCCTTTGAGGAAGGAGATTGGGTATATCTCAGGCTCCAACCTTATAGACAGAGAACTGCGATGTCTAGACAGCCTCCCAAAGTTTTATGGACCTTACTTGGTGGAGTAAAGTTGGCTCAATTGCTTACAAGCTCAAACTGCCAGAAGGGTCTGTTGTTCACCTTGTGTTCCATGTGTCTCAACTTAAGATGAGGATTGGCTCAAATGTTGGGGTAATGCAAATACTTCCTTCCTTGGATAGCGCAAGACAGTTCTTGTTTCTTCCAGCCGAGATTTTACAGTCTCGTAGGTTGTCCAAGGATGGAACTGTCCCTCAAGTTTTGGTGCAATAGAAGGACTCTTCCATGGAGGATGCCACCTAGGAAGATGTAGCTGTTATGAAGGAACGATTTTCATAATTTTTCCTTTGAATTCTTGAGACAAGAATTCTGTGAAGGGGAAGGAAATGTTATTTCAGTTAGCTATTAATAAAGAAAAGGGGGTTAGTTGTAATAATTGTTAGTGCAAGGAATAATTGTGGAAGGGGGCTAAGTGAAAAATGTCGATTAATATAACCAACCGTATATTGGAGGGAAACATTATGAAATTGAATTGAATTTTCCCCCAACTCTCTCTCTCTCTCTCAACTTCTCTAATTTCCTCCTGATTCACTACAAATTCTTCCGTACATGCTCAATTAAGCTAAATTGAATGATCGAATCACAAATCGAATATGGTGGTATATAATTATATGATGTATATGTAATCACGAATCAAATATTACATTCATATATCATCTATATCACCATCAAATGTTATCATTTTTTATTTACTACCTCTAAATCTATACAATCTTACAAATCAATTTAAAATTATTATATCACATTCTCTCCCCTTTCTCCCCATTTCTCTCTCCTCTTTCATCCTTTCGATCTTTTTTCATATCACTTTAAATTATCAATTATGTTAAGGGTAAAACATACATTTTATACAAAAAAAAGTCATATAACTCATTACACTATCTAATATGATGAATAATACCATCTACATTGATATGTTACGATATCGTATTTGTGAACCGACCAATAAGCATAGCTCGATCAATATCGATATGTCAACTTTCGATCAATAGTCAATGCAGGTCAACGGGTCAAAATGCCCATCGAATTACCACTCGTAGCCCATTGTCAACATTTGGTCCACTGGTGAACTTTTGAAGGTCCATTGGTCAAGGCTGATCTCGAGTCGTAAGATGTATGAAAGTAGTATTATTAATGAGACTATGAAATCGTTTGGCAGAGGGTATGAAATTAAAGGGTATAAGTAATATTATTAATAATATTAGTGAGGCCATAATTAATAATAGTATTAATTAATAATAATATGATATTTGATAGCATTGTTATTAAAATATTATTAACATAATTTAATTCTGTTGTAATGATTTCAGTTGTTAATACGGGGTATAAATAATATCATTCCCTACCCATATATTAATAATACCCCTAAATGGGGGTATTAGATCCTTATCCTGATTTAGTGGTATTAATAAATAATCGTCCCAAATGACTACCAAACACCGAATAAAATTATTAATAATACTTATCCCCTCTTTATACTATCCTGTACCCCCTACCAAATGAGTTGGGGTATAAAAGTAGTATTATTAATGAGATTATATATTACTAAAACCACTAATAATACCACCCCTACCTATGTATTAATAATAAAGGTAAATGAAGATCTTAAAGCCTAATCCGAAGTTATCCTTATTAATTAATAATTATTATAAATAACTACCAAACACCCCTTCAAAATTACTAATAATACTATTCACCGGTAGTGATCTCTATCAAACGAAATATTGTTAAATTTTCATTACATTTAAGCATTGTCAAATACTTGAATTCCTAATTTTTTTATTAAATCAAATAATATAAGTACTTAAATGTTAATAATCAAAATATAGGATCTGATCACACATTTATACACATATTAATTAAATATGATCCAATTTTTCATAATTTTCTCGTCAATAACTTCGTGGATGTCTTCATTTTTTTAAAGTTTGCTCCCAAATCGAGATCAGTCAATTCGTATTTTCTGAAAAATGAAGGTTAATCACTAAAAGGAAATTTTCTATTATTTTATTTTCAATCTTCAAATATTATTTCATAAATAAATAATTATTACTTTATAGTTATATGATATTAGGAAAATGGTTATGTACAAACCATAAATATTGTACAAACGTGCGAACTTATTGTATTTTAGTACATTTTTATTGTATATATCTTCGTTAATTTTGTTATATATTTTTTTTGTTGTATCTTATCACATTTTTATTGTATCTTCGTATCTTAGTTATTTTGTACGATATAACAAAAATATAACTAAGATACAATAAAAAGATACTAAAGATACAATTAGTTCATACATTTGTACGATATTTATGATTTACAGCGAAATAGAGCACTATGATGTTCAATATTTTATACAAATATTTAACTAAGGGCAGCTCCAATGCGGACAACATTGAGTCTGAGGGAGAGTCTCAAGTGAGACTCGCGCACTGGGGAAGAAAAAAAAAGGGGAAAAACGGAAAGGGAGTATGTGAAATTACATACTCATCTTCAAGCGAAAATTATACGGAGTGCCTAGGCACTCCGTGCTAGGAGTGTCATAATGCACATAACGGTAATAAATTATGCACATATAACCTGTATGTGCATTACTAATTATATTATGTGCATTATAATTATGCTATATGCATATTTTATAATATTTATGTGCATTAAGGCACTACATAAGCAAGGAGTGCCTAGACACTCCATATAACAATTGATCTTCAAGACTCTCACTCTTTTTTATCCAATAAAAATCAGCCATGTGTCACTAATTTTATTTTTTTGAAAATAAAAATAACACATAAATAATGTATTCTTTTTATTTTATGTAATTTATGTATTTAGTCATGAAATGTACTTTTTTTATTTTATGTAATTTATGTGTATTTACTTTCAATGATGATATATAATTTTAATAAATTTTATTTTGTAGCAAATATTTTTTTAATGATTAATTCTATTTTATAAATGAATTTGAAAAATAAATATATAATACAATTATATATTGGAGAATTGATTTAATGAAAATAAAGATAATAAAATAAAAGAGAGTGAAATGTTGATGTGACAAAGTTTGAAAGAGTCTGAGAATTGGGGTAATTTTTCTGAAAAGCTGAGAAAGAGTTTGAGATAATGAAATGCTGAGCTGTCACAGTTTGAAAAAAAATGAATGAGTATGATGGTTGGAGATGTCCTAAAGAATGGAAAAAAAGTTATTTCTTATTAATCTCATAAATTTCTTCCCATCTCTTTTTTTTGTTTTTTATTTTTATCATAAAAAACAATAATTTAATATCCATAACATAAAATATATTAATTAATGTATCGCTTATGTATTTGATCAATGATGTATTTTTCACATTTTTCCGATCTTTCAATATTTCAAACTTGTTTTACACTCCATCCAGTTTTTTTCATGTTCCTCAAATTTTAAATAATATATTAAATTAAAAAAAAAAATCACCCACAAACATAAAAAGGCATGATAAAACCCCGCTAATTTTACAGGGAAAACTGAAAAGTATATCATCATAATCTCATCCTAGTCGGTTGACCAAACCAAACGCACCGAATCTTATTCCCATTCCCCCCCACTCTCTCTCCTCTTTTAACTCTTTTTCTTGTTTCTGTTGCCTCCAAATTTAAAAAAGTGTCAGCAACACACACACACTCACCGTCATCTGAAGAACATAGAAGAACCCTAACCCTAGGCGTCAAGAAAGAGCAATTTATAGAAGAAGAAGAAGAAAGAATGGCACCAATTGATCCCCACTCTTACACGGACTCAACCCACCCGCTGACGACCCACATCTCCCTCACCTTCTACTTCGACTTCCCCACCTCCACCATCCTCTCCTCCGCCCTCCTCTCCCTCTCCTCCCCTCATTCTGGCCCACTCCTCCTCGACTCCCGCCATCTCTCCGTCTCCTCCGTCCTGGACCCCACCACCCGCGCTCCCCTCCCCTTCTCCCTCTCCCCGCAATCTGACCCCATCAAAGGCAACCCCATCTCCGTCTCCCTCTCCGGCCAATCCCAGGTTTTATTATTCTTTTCCACCACGCCCTCCAGCTCGGCGCTCCAGTGGCTCTCCCCTCCCCAGACGTTCAACAAGACTCTGCCTTTCGTGTACACCCAGTGCCAGGCAATTCACGCCAGGTCCATTTTCCCGTGCCAGGACACCCCCGCCGCACGTGTTCGATACAATGCCAAGCTCAATATCCCCCACCAGCTGTCTGCCGTCATGGCCGCGAGGCACGTCGACAGGCGTACCCCGCTACCGGGTGAGGCAGGGCCCTCCTGCGATGACACCCTGTGGTGCTCTGAGGGGCGGGTGGTGGAGGAGTTCGTGATGGACCAGCCCGTGCCGCCGTACTTGTTTGCATTTGCTGTTGGGGAGATTGGGTATAGGGAAGTGGGGCCTCGGACCAGGGTTTATGCTGAGTCTGTGCCATTGGTGTTGGAATCAGCAGCCAGGGAGTTTGCGGGAACTGAGGATATGATTCGGGTTGGGGAGCAGCTGTTTGGTGGGTATGATTGGGAGAGGTTTGATTTGCTTGTTTTGCCGCCTAGTTTTCCTTACGGTGGGATGGAGAATCCTAGGATGGTGTTCTTGACGCCTACAGTGATTAAAGGAGACGCGAGTGGGGCGCAAGTGGTGGCCCACGAGCTTGCTCATAGCTGGACCGGGAACTTGATAACTAACAAGACCAATGATCATTTTTGGTTGAATGAGGTTTGTTATCACACCATTTGATTAATATAGATTTAGCCTGCGAAATGAATGACTAGTAGGTTAACTTACTCATTGCTAGCACTCTCATCATGCTCCTAGATACTGAATTTGATAACCGTAATGTACACATATGTGGCCTTCTCAAGTAGGCAGTAGCAATCTTTCACTTTTAATGGGTACATCAGTTGCCAAAAAAAAAATACCATATTGGAAAGGTTTATAAAATAATAGGATTAGATCATATATCAGAGTGATAGCATACGATGCAGTAAGTCCACCACAGCCTATTGCATTGTTGGTTATAAAAGATATATGCACATGGCTTACGAATATGGGTATTGAGTCATTCAGAGAGCCTCTCTCATATTGCTTGAAGAAGTTCTGCCGGCAGAAGAAACATGCATCTTTCTTGGGCTTAAGGGAAGCTTTTTAAGGGCTAATTTTTGCATTTTAAAAACCACCTGAGGACTATTCTCAGGTGATATCTGCTACATTTCATAGTTTTGTGAAGTCATGTATGAATGAATTGGTATCCGATTATTTTCTGCTTGATCCTTCATTTATGTAGCTTATACAAAGGCAATTATGCCATGTTAGGATAAGTCACCCTTTCCTCTTTAGATACTTTGAGTTTTGATCCATTTTCGTGTTTATCATTTCAGGGTTTTACAACTTATGCGGAGAGGAGAATTGTTGAGGCTGTGCAAGGTGAGGACATAGCTGCATTAAATATTGGAATCGGTTGGAAAAGTTTGGTAGAGGAAATGGAGAGATTTAAGGATAACATGGAGTTCACAAAGCTCAAAACCAATCAAGAAGGGGTCGACCCAGATGATGTATATTCTCCAGTTCCTTACGAGAAAGGTTTTCAGTTTCTTTGGCGCATTGAACGACAGGTACTGAATGCTGTTAGTTTCTTCAGGAATAATGCCACATTAGGGGTTCCCTAACATTTAATATGCTGATTGTGTGTTTTTTTTTTTTTTTTTTCCATTTTAATGCTCAGATCGGAAGGCCTGCATTTGATGAGTTCCTTAAGAAATATATTGCTGCTTTTAAGTTCCAATCCATCGATACTGATATGTTTCTCGATTTCTTGAAACTGAATGTCCCTGGGATAGAGAATGATATAGATTTGAAACTATGGACCGAAGGTACAGGCATCCCTCCTGATGCCATGGAGCCAGTGTCTAACATCTACACGAAGATAGTGTCACTAGCACATGAGTTCAATCAGGGCAGGATGCCAAGGGAGGATGAAGTGGCCGATTGGCATGGGCAAGAGTGGGAACTGTACCTGGAAAATCTTCCTAAATATGTTGAAAGTTCACAGGTATTACCTTTATTGTCAAAGACTTCTATTGTATCTCTCATGATATTGTTTCTGATGGTTGCTTTCTCATAAGTGACATTCAGTTTGTGCTTTTCTATGTGGAGATAGGCTTGTCCATCAACTACTGTGGATAAGGTGCCTCTGATGTGTAGAACAAGCTTTTTGTTTAGTTGATCCTCTTCTGTAGGTTAGAAGTTAGAACTACAGTGAACATAATAGTTTTAGACTTTTAGTAAGATTTAGTCATTTGATGTATCATGTCCTCATCAAATACTCAAAATGATTGGTTCTTGAAGCTACCTATGGTGTCGTGTTATTATGCTGAAGGGTAAAGGTCTTGTTTGAAGAATGCTTTTGAGTCCTACTGGGCCATGTGTTTAAGACGGGGAGAGGGGGGGTGGGAGGGGAGGAGGGAGAAGGTCCCACAAGCGCAAAGTGTGAATATGAATAATCTCAACTGTAGATGATTGTTAAGACGAGTAACTAGCAGTAAGCTTGTGTACGTCGTATGTATTTGTAGAGTTGAGCCCTGGATGATCCAAGACTCCGCAGAAGTTGAGTCAGCAAACTATGATCATCTAGAAGAAGATTGGCCAGTATTCTTTACCTTTCATTTTTTAATGCTATTGTGGTATGCTTATACTTATGTGGCTAGCTATCCAAAATAAGCATATGTTCTGTGTCAATATATATGAGAAAGGTTTGGCTTGTGTAGTCTTACTTCAATTTGAACAATCCTGCCTGATTTGCTTGGATGAATTTTTTAGAAAAAAAATCGGTACAAACATTGAATCACATTAAAGGGCAATCCACTGTCCAATGTAGAAAGCCAAATGAACAAGCTATAAAAAAAGATTGATTATCTGGTTGCAAATTGGAAATTGGAATAGACGCTTATTTAGAATCAGCAGTGCATCACTAGGATTTGAACAATTGCCGGTGGTATCATAGGAGTGGATATGCAGAACTTTAGTATGTTTGATTGCTGATTGTGCAGGTTATAGCTTTGGATGCTCGCTATAGGCTAGCAGAGTCAAAAGATTACGAGGTAAAAGTAGCATTTCTCCAGCTGGCCATCTGCTCAAGGTGCAGCGATTACTATAAGGAGGTGGAGAAAACACTAAAGGAAGTAGGTCGCATGAAGTACCTTCGTCCGCTGTATACTGCACTTGTTCAAGGCAGAGGAAAGGAAGAAGAGAAAATATTCGCCCAGCGGTTGTTCTCTGAGGCTCGTGACACCTATCACCCTATAGCTCAAGGTGTTGTAGAGTCCATTCTGTCCAAACACCTATAAATGTTGGCACAATCTAGGCCAAACTCCAAATATCTGTCCTTAGTGGGGTGGGGATATATTTGAAGCAATTCCTGGAGGTGGTGATATTATCATCTCAAAAGTTGGTACTTGGATGAATTCTATAATTTCTATGCATCCCAGTGGTGCTGTGTTCATACTGGTTCTTGCTTGTTTGGTTCCTTGTATTGCGACCAGCTTCTCTTATTACTTATTTAGGGCTTGTTTGAGCAAACATTTTGAAACATTGCTTCCTCAAAATTAATTTTTGAAAAGTGAATTTTTAAACATTTTTACTATATTCATATATGTTTGGATACTGCATGTTTAAAATGAATATGGAAAAGAATTGTCGGTTATACCTTTCCGTTACCTATACAAATATATTAGCTAATATTCCCATTAGTTGTAGGAGGTTAACAATGTCTCAATTTTTTTTTTTCCAAAATGCCCTTATTTCTTAATTTTTAATATTTATTTGGAGGGGTATTAATGTCAAAACTATGTATAAAAAAATGTGCTTGTATTTAATGTATGTAAAAAGTACATATACAATGATTGAAACATTGATTAGAGCAATAATTGAAATGATAATTAATTACCAAGCATATTTTTTTATACATGGTTTTGATAAATTTACCCCTCCAAATAAATATTAAAAATTAAAAAGTAAAAAATGAGGACATTTTTGGAAAGTAAAATGGGAACATTGCTAACCTCCTACAACTAATGGAGATATTAGTTAAACCCATATAAATAATGAGATTTATTAATGGTAAAACAAGCAATATAAAAATATTGTAGAATCCCTTTTTTAAACAAGTTGCTGCATAACTGATTATGTTGAAATACAGTTTTATAATCTATCTTATAAATGAGGGCTGTGGACCCCACTCGGGTGAATAGTAACTAAGCAAATGAATAGTAATTTTTCTCCAATTTCAAGGGTACGGCCGGAAAGAGAGGGAGGGAGAGAGAGAGGAGGGAAGCAGATTTTTTTTTGGGGAGGAGATTAGGAGAGAGAAAGAGAATATTTTTGTTGGGGAGAAAGGTTAGGGGAGAGAAAGAGAA
>JAOWAN010000051.1:4689119-4701697 GCA_028566635.1 Lobelia cardinalis | reverse complement strand
GAGAGAGTGAGAGAGAGAGAGAGAGAGAGAGAGAGAGAGAGAGAGAGAGAGAGAGAGCAGCGACAGAGACATTTATATAAACCCTAGTTACTACTTTCACTGCAACAATTTCCTGATAGGATTGGTCAATTTAATCTGCAAAAGTAGGTTACTGTTTTGATTTGGTTTTGTTATAATCAAATCAAATCAATCAAACAATCATGCCTCCGAAGCAAGCGAAAGCCGATTTAGCAAAGAAGCAAAAAGTTGTGGAAGACAAAACTTTCGGCCTCAAAAACAAGAACAAGAGCAAAAATGTCCAGAAATACGTACAGGCCCTCCAGCAGAATGTACAACCCAAGCCTGACCCTTCCAAACTTGCCGCTAAGGTTGCTTTCCTTTCCCTTACTTTACCTGTCATTATACTATCAATGTTTTAGTGTTCGTTCTACTGTGTCGTCATTTGAGTTAAAATTGACCTTATGTATTGGTGCTAATAGTAATAGTTAGCCTAACTACTCAGCATGTATTATTTTTTTTTTTTTTACAATTTGCAACTAGCACTACTTATTTGTGTATTTTCTGTATTCGTTGAATTGGAATGACTAGTTAGCATTGTCTATTTATGTTGATAATTTGGATTGTAAACTGATTCTGTTTTGTTTGATTGAATTTGTTGGGTCTTAACAGAAGAAGAAAGAAGAGGAAAAGGCTAGAGAGAAGGAATTGAATGACTTGTTTAAGATTGCCGTTGTTCAGCCGAAAGTTCCCGTTGGTATGTCAGTTTTACTTTTTGATGCATTTGTATGAGCAATTAATTTATGTTTCCAGGCCCATTAGCTTCCCGTTGGAATTGAATGATCCACCATCAAAATTGCTTGTTCGTTTAACTTTTAAGGTGAAAATCTCACTTAGAATTAAGTATTTTAATGGATACATTGGATTTAAGTATTGTGTGTATTGGTGGATTTCTAGTACTCATGTGTAGTTAAAGTCCTTGCATGTCATAGACCTGTATCCAGTGCTTGATATCAATGAAGAGTACCATCAGGATAAAAGTAGAGAACCCAAATGATTATTTTTTTAAAAAAAATTCTAATGATTTATTTTCCATTCGTTTTAGTATGATAGTATTAATTTTGTGACATACTGTTAGTTTGTGTTATACCCTGAAACTACTATGAAGTATATCCGTGAACATTCCAATTTTATTTGGTAGTCCAATTGGCATGCTATCTTAAATGTTGTCGTTTTGGTTAGGGGTTGATCCAAAGTCTATCTTATGCGAATTTTTTAAGGCGGGTCAGTGTGCAAAGGGTTTCAAGTGCAAGTTTTCCCATGATCTGAATATTCAGAGGAAGGGTGAGAAGATTGACATTTTCAGTGATAAGCGCGATGAAGGTGATTACATCATACAAATTTCACTGGTTCAATTTGATGCATTGTTACTTTGCGTGCGGTCTTTTGAATTAGGTACTGAACATTTATTGCATGTGCATTTCTCTCCTAGACACTATGGACGATTGGGATCAAGAGACATTGGAAAAAGTTGTGGAGTCCAAGGGAAAAGAGTACAACCAGAATAAACCGACTGATATTGTATGGTTTCTTTCTCTTCAATCTCGTTCAGTCTTCGATAGTTCGATGTTAATTAGTGCTTGATGCCTTGATTGCACATAACACGTGGAGGGGAAGCGCTTCTCCGTTTCCCTGCATTGACACTCAAGGGAGAGGTTGTGTTCGATCCCCCTCCCTTGTGTACTATGACGTGTTTAAAAGAATCAAAAGAATAATAATCAATTTAAGTTATGAGCACCGAAGGCCCATCCAAGAAATAAATAAATATATATATATATCTTTTTCATGTTAGGTTATTTTGATGAAAAAAGTAAATACTTCCTCCATCATAGTTCATTTCACAACTCAAACCTGATACTGTACCTTGCCTTCTCTATGTTTACTTTAGATAGCCCAGATGTTCTGTTTTCTTATAGTTTAACTCGAGAAATGGAACTATTTCCTCGGAACAAAGCAATAAAAGGAAAGCGTTACTGCTTTTTCCTAGTCCAGTTGCTAGATTTCTTTCCATGGGAGTATTTGCAAGTCAACACATTAATCCAGTTCTCTAGGGCAGTTGTGCAGCAAAACACATCTTTGGTCTTGGGCTGCTCCTGATTTTGACAGCTTATAAGCACTCTGATTTGCTGCTTGGTTTACACAACATAGGGTATGCCCCATCTTAGTTATCAATTTCCGGATTACAGTGCAGTGGGTTCTAGAGAGTGCTGCGTTCCTTCTATATTCCAAATTGCCGCAACGCCCGTGCGGAGTTTGTTTCAATTATGACATTTCTAAGGCCCATTTCTCCCAGCATCGCTAGCCCGGTGTGAATGCTTCTGCACTTTGGCTTCGTAGTTTTTTCATGGGTGAATGCTGCCCATGCAACCTTTAATCCATTTTCCGCTTTGATTCCTCAAGATGCCTCCTATTCTGCCGCTTTGATCTTCTTTTCTACTCCCATCCATATTATGCTTTATGTAGTCTGCATGAGGTGTAGACCAACCCAAAGGTGAGATATCTTTCTTTCGTATCTTGATATTATGTAATCTCTTGACATAAAGAAAGGCATTATAAACTTCCTGGGAGTAATGCTTGATTGTGCCACGAATTTCATTTGCAGCTGTGTCTTCACCTTCTATTTCTGGCCTTCCAGATCTGCCAGATGATGGCAAAAAACAGATAGTCATTTTGTACCTGCAGTGCTGCCACCAGATCTGCCAGCCTCGTGACAGTTACGAACTGCATGCCAATACGTTTCTTCTTCCATATTACAGCGGGCGCAATGGGCATTTCCCATGTTTCTGATGGCTCCAGTGTGCAAATTTTCATGGTGTAGGAGTGAAAAGGAAAATTGTAATTGTTGGAGTTTTTTCAGAGACCAAATCATTTGACATACTTGGTGATACTCTCCGACTGAGTAATGCATTTTAGGCACTTTTAATGGAGAATACCAACTGACTAGGGTCAAAACTCCAAACAATTTAGTCCTCTTGCCACTCCAATTGAGGGATATGAATGCTAAGAATAGTTTTTTCTCATTTGGGGTTATTTCCCCTTCAATATCATTCCGATCCCAGTCTTTATACCGGGTAATACTAGAGACATTCAAGCTCAAATCGTTTCTGCCTGTGGTCCCTAGTGGAGCTTGTCCACAGCACCAAACTTGCCTGAGGTTTATGTTCTTGTGGATACTAACTTACCGTTTGCTCCCTCTAATGAGATCTTTTGAGGATTCAGTTCCCTTCTTTACGTGAGATGCCTGATTCTTCCTAGTCAGTTGCTAGGATTTTTTTCATGAGAGTAATTGCAAGTCAACACATTGAATTAGAGATTATCTTCTCTAGATAACAGATAGCATTCTCCACACAAGTTTGGCAGTTGCATCCATGTTATTCAGCTTTCCCTTTCGGATACCATGACACCCAGCAATATAAGATGGAAGAACATCTTAGTCAATCCACAGACATAGAAGAGACATGCGAAGTTGTACAATTTGTAGATGTATTAAGGGTAATACTAGGGAGAGTTGCAACTTTCTATTACAACGTATGTGGCAGTGTTTCATCTGTTTAGTTTACAGGCCTGCAGCAAGTGATGCCTAACCAATTGTAGGTGCCATGTGGTTTTGGACAGAAAGTTGGGGTAAAAATCATAACTTAAATTAACAAGTCACATAACAAATTTTGGGAGGGAGTAGTTAAGAATATACAATGATGGGATATTGGAAAATACACTAGGGATTTGAGACCTACAAATTGGGATGATTAGTGGAAAGATTTATAAAGGAGAAAAGGGTTCTGATATAGATATGGCTTCATTGGTTAAGAAGACATGTAATAGGGTTTTACGAGAATTTGGTGGTTGTTAGAAAAGAAACTGTTAAGTGTGATATATCGATGTCATCAAATATATGTATAGTAGAGTTGTGACCATAGGTAGAACTATAGAAAGTGAGACATTCAATTCCCTAGTGATATAGAATATATCATGGATGATCACAGGTAGAATTATAACATGGATGAGTGGCCTCATGTCTTTATCTTGTTTGCGTTGATGATGGATCCTTTGATTAAGCTTATAGATTTTTTTTTGTGCATTGTTCGGCGATGACATTAGTAGGATCACAACAACATACATAAACCATAACTTTAACAGCATAAAGAAACCTCGAGAGAGAAAATTAGTTTAGATGTCCTAGCAATAAAAAAGTGAATCACTTTCACTATGTTGGTTCATTTTTATCTGGATGGGAAAGTAGGATATGATATTAATTTTATAAAGATGCAGGTTGGGTTAAGTGAAGAACTGCATAGTGATTATTATAAGATGGGCGTCTACACCTTAAGTTGAAAGGATACTTTTACAGGACCATCACAGGCAAAATTTGGCTAGTACCATGAGAATTGCTGTGGATTCCAAGTCAGCTGTTGAGTGTTTGACTCTTTTTTTTTCCCCAAATCTGTGGGTCATGCCAAGGTCGGTAAATGATCTGATGCGGACCTGGTCCTTTTACAAACACAAGTGGAAGAAGCCTCCACAGTGCAGCTCTTTGTGTTTGTTTGAATCATTTGGAGGGAGTGAAATGGTAGGCGTTTAAGAGTGTAAATTGGCCATCAGTTGGTTGACAGTGGCCATCATGAATCCGTCGTCTTTTGGATTATAGATGATGCATATTCTGACTTAACTTTTGGAAATGTTTTTGGCAGATTTGGATAACGCTGTTGCCGTTTCGTCCAGAGTGTACTTCTGTTTTACTCAGGATGCATCTGAATGATAGTACATTGTTGAACTATCTTAAATAAAAAAACAAAAGTTGGTGTGGTTGTTTTATAGACTTTAGACTTTCTATTTTATTCAAGGAACAAGTGTACTGCTTGGAAAGGGCACTAAAACTTTTAATTTTTCTATCAAAGATTGCTCCTTCAGTTCTCGTGCCACTTTAGATCTTATGTAGTATGTATAAGCTCCTTAGTTCTTTTACCGATCTATTCCTTATGTATTAGGCATTTTTGACATTTTTAATATCTTACCTCTGTGGCTTCCGCTGCGGCACTTCATATGTATGATTTGATTGTTTATTAATGATCAGGTTTGCAAGCATTTTCTGGATGCAGTGGAGAAGAAGCAGTATGGTTGGTTCTGGGTTTGTCCCAATGGTGGGAAAGAATGTATGTACAGACATGCTCTCCCTCCAGGCTATGTGCTAAAGTCCCAGATGAAGGCACTTTTAGAAGAAGAGGCTGACAAAATGGCTATTGAGGATGAGATAGAAAGTCAGGTGTGCTAGATATTGCTACATTTGACATGATTTATGGATGCAGGAAATGTTTTGTTGAGTCATTAGTAGTTTATTTTTCTATCTTCATTCCCTTTGTTCTACATTTTTGCTCATCTATTTTTCTTGATATATTGTATTTCCTCTGCCTCTCATCCATTTATGACACGTGGCTCTAAATATTCTCACGAACTAGTACTGATGATGTTTCAGCGTGCGAAAGTGGCAACAACAACTCCAATGACTACTGAACTCTTTCTTCAATGGAAGAAGAAAAAGGTGGATGAAAAAGAAGCTGGCTTGGCTGCCCTGCGAGCAGAGAGGGCTAAGAATGATCGCATGAGGTAGGCCCTTTCCTTATGCTGCATATATGCAGATATGTTCAATTGAAAGTAGTTTGATAATGTTTGTATTTTCTGCAGTGGTCGCGAGTTGTTTCTTGCTGATGCTAGCTGCTTTGTCGATGATGCTGAGGCATATGAGAAGTACCACAGAGAAGAAGAACCTAATGATGCTACTGTTCAGAAGGTAGTTCCATTATTCGTTTGACCTTACTCGCATTCCTCTCGAAGTCATTCCTAATTCAACCATTAAAGAGTTAAAGTAGTTATTCATAATATCCCCAATATCAAGGATGAAGGTACATAAGATTTCTAAGGGTTAAATAAGATTGTGACCGTCAAACTTTTCCTTGAGGCCTTGTTTTACCGTTCAATTTTCAATGTCCTAAATAGCCAGAGACTATATTTACGAATGTTTAAAAACCCTTTCTGTGACTTGAATGTGAGAAAAAATAGATGAGGGGGTCAAGTGTATATTATATTTTCTAAGATCAAATACACTTTCTTGCCTGTAATATACCTATGCATTTGACACAAAAAAAAAATTTTTAACCTGAAAAACACAAGATAAAGAAATTACATGAAGTACTAATATGCATATTCATCTAGAGGGAAAATAAGCAAAGGTAAAGTAAATGATTACCGTTATTTTCTTTTGATGTTTTCCCTTCACTAAATTAAAGGTTGTAGTATTATTTTTGCCTTAATCTTATTGTTAGTTTCTCTTTATAATCGTAAACTAAAATGGATCTTTATTATAGGATTAAAAGATGTAGTTATGTTAAATTAATTTGTATAGTATCCCCCCCCCCCCACCAAAAAAAAAAAAAAAAAAAATCTTCTCATTTTAAAATTTTATCGGTCAAATAAGTTCAATTAATTTTGCTCATGTATTTATAAAATCTGTAAAATTCAAAAAATAGTTATTGATTTATTTTATGTAATATTTTTTTGATGATTGAATTGTAGTATATAAATAGTTTTAATAATTAGTCAATTAAATTTAATTGATAAAAAAAAAAGAATCAGAATGTAATGTACACACTTGACCCCCTCCACTTTTTTTCACATTCAAGTCGCAAAAAGGTTTTTTAAACATGCGTTAATATAGCTCATGGTTATTTAGGACATGCTGGGAGTTGGATGGTAAAATGGAACCTCAAGTGAAAGTTTTATGGTTTCAATCTTATTTAACCCTATTTTAAATCATAATGTTAATATAAATTTGGAAACTCAACATTTAGAGAACTCCTTTGAGTGGAATGCCTCAAGAATAGATATTGCAGGGATCCACTTGCCTGAAACATCCAGGATAGCTTAGGTGTTCAAAATGTTTCTCAATCTGTGTAGTCCCTTTTTGCTTCAACAAAAACATAAATCGCTCATAATTGTGAGGAACTTGTTAATCTACTTGTATTTGTCATTGTATATTGTAGTATATGAATGGATCACTATGTATGATAAACTACACTAATTTCACTTGAAGGAAGATGTGGATCAAGTGTTTGAGGCTTTTACACAACATGCTCATACACATGCATGTTAGTTATTATAATTTTACTCTTAAAGTCCAAGAACATATGTGTAAGTTCGCCCGTGTGCATTTGCAATGACCTTTCTTTGCTCATGTGTTTGTTCAAATGCTAAAGGCTACCTCTCTTAAATTTACCTGGATTATGACGCTAAAAACATGATAACTTATCATAGTGAAATAAACTGCTAAAGCGGATGATTGGTGTGAATCTAAAAGGGAGCTTTTGTATGCGAGTCTTGGCACAACGTTAGGCTACTCTTTGTGACCGAGCATTGCAGAGGTTCTAACTACAGGGCTTAAGGCTGTGCAATTTTAGGTCCGTTCCCCATTATGTTCTTGAGGGTTGTGCATTTGGCTGTCCTACTACTCTTACCTGTTCTCTAAAGGTTTAGTTATTAACTGCTATGATCTGGTCAAGAACCTTGAAATATGCCCATGAGCTATCGAGGGTTTCCTTTTCATGAAAGTCTGTGTGATATATTGCAAAAAGTAGGGATAATATGGTCAAGTGAGACAGTCCTAAAAGGAAACGTAACCCTTCAAGTGGGATAGATGAAAAAGGAAAGTGTAACCCTTCCAATGGGATGGAGGGAGTATGACATATTAAGGCTAATTATTATTTTCTCTAAAATGAAATTTGACCCTTTAAAATGCACGTCATTTGCAAGTATTTTTTATTTCCATCCTACATATAGTAGTTCTGGAAGATTTTTTCTCAATTTTTTTTTAAACGTACTTGTCTCAAGAATGTGTTGGGGTCAAAATTCACCTGATCAGCCATGATAAACTTTATCCAATTTGCACATAAAACATCCTTGAAATGATGATCTTTAATTTTTGCAAAATAGTTGGCAATGCATTGTTTTAACGCCGACTTGTTTCAATAACAGGTGCAGGACAGTAAATCCACGGGGGAACCAAGCAGCTCAACGAGCGGAACTGCTGTTTCTGAAGAAGCAATATCTGACATTGATGACGATGACGATGACGAGCTGGATCTGGATGAGCTGAATGAACTTGAAGCGAGTTTGTCAAGAACATCTATCCAAATTCGAGAGCCCGGGAAAGAGTGAGCGAGAGGCAACATGAAGACTTTGCGGAGAGGGGTTATCATTTGAAGCATCCGGCTGTCATTAATCATTGTGGTAAATTTACATTTTAATCTTTTTTCCTTTTCCCTTTTAATTAGTACAATGTTGCCAATTGTCCCCTGGAATCCAAGTTTTAAATTGGGTTTTGTAGCTTTTGTCAACATCAGACTTCATAAGATTTGATTTTGAAGCTGAGACAGAGTTTTGTCAACCTCACACCTAGTGTTCACTGTTCAGCCAGAGTAATCTTTGGTACAGACTCCAACTTTCCCCACTTTGGAGTCTAGAGTTGATATTAGCATGCCTAGTTTTTTGACCAAATTCAAGGTAGCACATCTTTGACACAAAACTCATTCAAAAGGATGTTGAGAACTCTGGGTTCATACAATAGTGTAGTCCATTGCCTTCCATCTAGTGCTTTATGTGAAAGTACATCTCTAAGACTCTAATCCCTTACAAGGGTAGTAATATTGCAAGATAGTCAGTATGTATTTTAGCCTTCTGAAAGGATTAAATGAGAGTTTGATATTGCTGCATTTGTTGAAATATGGAGGAAAAGGCGGATATCATGAAATCTCAATTTTTATTTTTCTACTCCATCCAGCCCAAAATGAGTATTAATTTTTTTAACTCATTTTGGTCAACTTAATTAACTATTGACTACATGTGTATAAAAAATTTACATGTTATAACCTATGTAAAAATTATTTTTAATAAGTTACTTGCTATTCTTATAATTGTGTTGTGAATCAGCTAGTCCGAAGAGAATTTTGGAGAGATTAAAGAAGATGAGAGCGATAGAAAGAACAGAGAGGTTTGGGGGGAAATTTCTTTAACTGCTTAAAATTGATTCCAACTAATACAATTAGGTTATTTATAACACTAATTATACTTAACCCCCTTGATAACATTGTCCTAGACTTATTACAATTAACCCCCTTAGAAGGTTACAAAACTAACAGATATAACATCCCCTAATCATAACAATCCATCCCTCAAAAGATCCTTGTCCTCAAGTATTTAAAAAGAACACGTTGCTGAATTATGAATCTGAAGAGGGAAAAAGAAAAGAAAAAAAATTCAAGCCATCCGATTCCATGCCAACGGAACACCTCGTCAACGGAACCCTTGCCTATGGAAATGGTTAAGGTTGCTGTGGAAGGCTAGTCCAACAAGGGTTATGAAGGTTGCTGCTGCCGTTAGGAAGGTTGTCGATCCATCCGAAGGCTGCTGTTGGCAAGGCTTCCTTTAGGAAGGTTGCTGTTAGCAATGCTTCTGCTGTTGGAAGGTTGCTGTAAGCAAGGCTTCTGTTGACAGAGATGGTTATCACGTTGTCATTTTTTGCCTGCGTCAGATGCTAGGTACAGAGTTGCAACATCAATATTAGCTTTGTTTTTTATCTCTTGGGGACCTAGTTTACACATGCCTGGAGTATCATCTATGGGACCAGGTGCAATTCCATTGACTCTTATATCATAAGCTGTACCCCACTCCAGAGCCAAATTTCTTGTAATAGCATCCATAGTTGTCTTGGCTGCAGATACATGAATCTGATACCAAGCTGCTATGTAGTGCAACGTAGCAGTTACATTCAAGATTGTTCTGCCACTAGATGAGCCTCTTCCAGGTCCTCTTTTCTTGATATACTTGAGTGCTTTGTGGCACATTGTAAAGGTACCAACATAATCAATATCCATCACTGTTTTAAAGGCATTAGGAGACAAATCCTCAGGAGAGGCAAGAAAATTGCCAGCAGCGGCATTAACAAGAATATCAAAGCTTTCCAACTGAATTTGTAGAAGAGCTCAAATGCACATAAAGACATTAGTCCTTGCTCCTTCCTCACAAACTGACCAGACTTAAGTAGATAGAGAGGCCCATGCCACTACAATTCTCCAAATTACTTTTGTCAAACAACAAACATAAGAACTGTAGAAGATATCCACAAAACTCATACCATGTGTTGGGTGGTGCATCTTGAGAATCACAAATTTAGCTCAACAATTCCCAAGGTAGACTTAAAATGCAAGAGCTTAAGGAATCCAAATAAACTTCAAAAGGCTGGTCATCATTCTCATGCTTGAAATGTTTCAGTATAGAGCGTAAAACTTGGAAGATACCACCCACTGAAGACCAATCAGCATTACTTTAACTCAGCATCAAGTCCAAAACAAATATTGATGAATCATAATCTAAGCATTTAGCTGTAATTGGACGATCCAAAGAAGATGGAAGCGAGCTGCAAAATGTTTGATTTTCCCTCGTGGATCCTACAAATGTGCAGCAATTGCATGCTTCTGATGGAGGAACACATCTTCTTTCTCACCTAGGACTTTTGTCGAACAGTCGATGTGCTTCGTTCCAGATTGCTCCTCTTTTGCAAAAAAAATATCCTCTACACAAATTGAATTTGTAGAAGAGATTTCCATGCTTATTACATTCATTAACTTCCAGTTCCCTAACGCAGAGGCATCGTTGGAACGAACAAAAACGGAAGAACTGAGTAGCCGATCTTCTTTTTTTTTCGTAATGCATCTCAAAACATATCATGACCCTTCCAACAGTACTCGGTGCAAGCAATTCAACATATGACCTAGTTTTTACTTCTAGTCCAGCGATGAAAAGATCGAGGAACATACCTTCGGTCGGTTCTTCGCACAACCGTGAAGCTACACTTTCTAATTGAGCTCGAATGACATGAAATTCCTCCAATTAACCTTCAATTGACTTTGTTTGGACGATTCTCTCAAGGAAAGCAGTGGCGCACCATTCCAACTCGCATCTATCCTTTGGAATTTCAAGGAAAATTTACGGTTCTACTCCGATCAAGAAATAACGACAAGCTAAAGCGTCAAACTCCATTCTTCAATTCGAGAATCGAACGCTCTAATACCATTTGTTGTGAATCAGCTAATCCAAAGAGAAGTTGGGAGAGATTAGAGAAAATGAGAGCGATAGAAAGAACAGAGAAGAGATCAGGTTACAAACCCCTTTGATAACATTGTCCTAGACTTATTACAACTAACCCCCTTACAAGTTTACAAAACTAACACATATAACACCCCCTAATATCTCCCAGACATTATTACCATTCCTCGTAAAATCCAAGTTAATCGGAGGGGTCACACACGATCCCACTTAAAATTCGACTTTTCTTAGAAATTACGAGCACAATGTATTTATTACCACTTCACCCGCAACGAAATGACTCAAATCGTAAGTGACTGGAACTTGACTTGTTGACTCTACCAAAATAATAATCATGATATAAATACCAGAGAATAGGGACACCAAGATTTACGTGAAAACCCCCCTAAAATAAGTAGAGGGACAAACCACGAGACCCAGTCGGTAAAATTTTCACTATATGTGGAGAAATTATTACAACACTCAAATTTCTCACCGAGTAGAATATGATTATAATTCTACTAACTCTCAAATTTTACCACTATATATGTCCTCACACCTCTTTGTGGATGTAACCCAAAAACACTCACTCACTTACTCAAAGAGCTATTTGAAGAAGTTCAGCTCTTTTACTCTACACTCTCTTTTTCTCGTAAGCTTTAGTGTTATTTTGGTGTATCTTGCAACTGAAAAATGCAAGCCTATTTATAGGCAAGAACACGCAGAAAGAAACAAACTCACCATTAAATGTTTGGCTAAAATTTCTTCGCTATAGCCACCATAAGAGAGATCTCCAAGATCTTCTTTAGCCTTGCAACAATTTTCTTCCCTCCCTAAGGAGATCTCCAAGACCTTCTGTAGCCTTGCAACAATTTTCTTTCCTTCCTTTTTGACTTTGTGGCTGGACCTAAGGGTGGTTTCAGTAGGGAAATCGTACAAAAACTTCATTATCTGTATCATTACCATTACCGAAAGATTGGTAGTACAAAATTCACTATTACCCTACCAAAATTTCGCTATTACCGACATTGATAATACCAAAATTTTGGTAAAATACGGTAGGACAATGATTGATGATGCACGCTTTTTTCGGCAAGATAGGCGACGGCGGTTGGCGGTCACGACGGCAACATGACCTGTGGAACAAAGAAACACCATTACGAGCAGGGGGGGTGACCCTGCTAAACCGCTCCGGCGTGAGAGTAAGTGCTCAAGTTCATGGGAGAGTTTAGAGACAGAGTATAGTGGGTAATAATGCGTGTAATTTTGCCTACCTTATGCCTACGGGGTAGGGCTTATATTTATAGTAGCTTGAGGAGTCCTTCTCCTAGGGTTTCCTTGATTGGTGGGCGCCTTCCTTATCTGGAGGAGGTAGAGTTTGGAAAGGATTC
>JAOWAN010000051.1:4661463-4681975 GCA_028566635.1 Lobelia cardinalis | reverse complement strand
GAACACCACCCTGCTCAAGCTCACGTGTGTTCTCATGTTTTTAATTCAGATTTGGAGCACGGAGAAGATGATCCACGATCCCACCGATCGCAATCAAGACGGGAGCGATCAGTAATATTTAATGATATTAGAATATAATATTAAAGATATGAATGATACGAATAATATTACCATATTGATATATATTGGATTGGTGATCGAACGCTAACACATTCCTTTAAGTTAAGGAAAATGTTGTGTGTACACAGCAAAATCAACCGACGTGCTTTAGACAATTGTACATTTAGCACGTTGGTTGATTTTATTGTATACCCCTGCACTATACTTAGCACTTTTCTTAAGTTGATTATGAAGTACTTTCTATAGGCTCCTTAAACGTGTTTACTTAATTAAACTCATGCTAATCTCAGTTGACATTATTAATATAGTACTACTAAACCTATGTTAGTTTAATTATTCGTACTACGTAGTACTCCACCTAGAAAAGAATCAAAACTACCCATAAATGGGCACTATCATATGGAAGCTGAAAAGGAGCCTATTAAGGAGTATAAAGTACTCTACAAAACAACCCCAACCGTTAAATTAGAAATTAGATGGACCCACATCTATCAATAATTAAAAATGACAGGTTGGTCCTGAAAGCGTTTGCCCACTTGGGAGGAGTATTATATAGTCAACGTTTCTCCGGATCAGGCCTCAGGATATCTCCGTCCATTTTTCTACTGCTTCCAACCCATAAGGAGCTGCCACGTCAAACTCTCTTTTTATTTTTATTTTCCTCCAATAAGGATACACGGAGTATAATGTGTGCTACAGCTCAGTATATATAATACTACGTAATTACTAAATTCCTTGTTTTAATTTACTGGATATTAAAAATTATAGAATTATAGTAATTTGGTAGAGACCGGGGAATCAAGGGGTGGCTCAGTGGTAGAGCCGAACTTTATAATATGTAAGGTCCCAAGTTCGATTTCTTCCCATGCCCCTTGGGTTCAAAAAAAAAATTAGGTAGAGACCGACTGCCTTGGTCCGTGGCTGCGTGAAGTTATGACATTATTATAACCGAATCAAGTTGGTCCAGTAAATAAATTGCGCTAATTATTTCTCCCTTTCCCTTTATTTTTTTTTTAATACGAAAAAAGCGACATTAAATTTTCATATAAAATAAAATAGAGACGTAGTAAAATCACGAAAACTAATCAATCGTTCATGCCTAATATCTATCTTATAAGATACATCAGTAGGATCCACCATAAATGAATAGTAACTTCAAATGAATAGTAACTTTAAATGATGATAGTGTGTATTCGAAAATGTGTGTTTTATTTGTGAGGGTGTGTGTGTATTGGGAATGGAAAAAGTGAGTGTGTGTTGGGAAGAAAGAGATTTTAAAAAATGTTATATTTTATGTGTAATGTAATTATATACATATTTTTTATGTTTTGTTAAATTATATTTTTGTTATTTTATTTTGAGACCAATTTTTATTTTTTTTTCTTTATAATTTTTTCTCGGTTAATATTCATAATTTTTATATTTAATATGAATTATTAAAAAATAAATTATCAAACATTATTGCGCCGTGTTCGAACACCGTGTCCTCGAACACGGGCATTTACTAGTCTTTTATATGATGGTGAACTTAATTTGAGTCTCCGTTTTTAATAAAATAAATAAATTTTTAGAGCAAGCAAGAATTTGGGATGAAATGATATATACCATCATGTTTTGGGTAAAAAGTACACTTTTAAAAGTTAATTTTTTTCATTTTTATACTTTTATAGTTACTTATATCTCTATAAATTACACCAAGCTTATAATTTTTTTTTCTGCACAATGTGATAAAAATATCATGTTTTTGATATATAAAAAAGATTGAGTGTAAAATAAATATTTAGTAGCTTAAATTTTAAAGGAAGAGTTTTTATATGAAACGTTCTAATATAAAATAGTGGATTTTTTATTCGGAACGAATGAATCGGGATTTTCTATCTCATTTATTGTTTCATTTCCTGTCTTATATTTTTTAAATACTGACACATATTCTATTATTTATAGTTTAAAATTTTAGAATCACCTTTTAAACGGTTAGGATAGGATTTTAAAAAGATGAAACAGAGAATTAGACACACCAAATGAGACATAAAATTCAGACTCAAAATGAATGTGTATGTAAAAATGGTGCTATGCGATTGAGATGAATTTTAAGAAAATGGAAGAGCTTTGCGATATTTGGGATTTTCTTTGCATATATGAGTTGAAGGGTATAATTAGCGCCCAATAAAAAAATAAAGCACACTCAATTGAATAGATCTCTGATGAAACACGTTCAATTGAATAGATTCTGATGGATCATATTATTTATATTGGTCAGAAATTAAACACTTATGATCCAAATTCGCATAGATTGTTTCGGATATCATTGTTTTTGAAATTATGCTCCATTTATTTCGATTTTACTATTCATAATAAAAATATATTGTGAGAAAAAAAACGTCACTTTCAAGATAATTAAAAACGAAACGAATGAAGATATAATAATATTCAAACTATGCATATGCATGATGGACTCACCAACAATAGAAGACACGAGGCTGTTCTTAGATAGAGAACAGAGTAAAAAGAAATTAGAATGGTGCTAGAGGAATCGGAATTTTCTATGTTAAATGGTGTGCCGTATTTTATTATATAATTTTTAAAAATTATATGTATCTTAAAAAATTTAAAATCATCTTTTAAACGGTTGAAATAAAATTTAAAAAAAATGAAATAAAAAGTGACATATCATTTGAAAAAGAAAATTTGAACTCATGCTAAACCGTTGATGATCAAACCGTAAAATAGATAGTCCATTTTGGTTCGAGTTTTGTCAGGAGATAATTCTATTACTGAAAATTATGTGCTGTGGTTACGTTTGTAAATTCGGACCACAAATCTAACCAAAGTCGTATAAAAATTGATTGAAAATATAAGATATTTATATAATTAAAATTGTGAAATTCCAATGTAAAAGAAAAAATAAAAATTATATTATATTATATCAATATATATTGAATTAAAGGTGGATACGGTGGTGGTGGATACAGTGGTGGACGCCGTGAACATGGCGGCGGTGGCAGTGGCGGTGGATATTGAGGAGGTCGTCGGTGAAGGTGGAGGGGATGGATATGGCGGTGGTGGTGACCGCTATTCACATGGTGGTGGTGATTCAGACAACTAGAGGAGTTAGAAGAAGCGGTGTTTCTTAGAAGACCATCTGATTATAGATCTTAGATCTGCGATGGTCAAGATTGTGTTATACTGGTTTTGATCTTAGGTTTTAGTTTGTGCTACTGCGCTCTGCTCCTTTGGTTACTATCCGTTAATTTTGATTGTCATTCTGTTATCTTATGATTCAATGAAATATTGTGGTTGTTCAACCACAAAAAAAAATAATAATAATAAAAAAATAAATTAATAATAATAAAGGTAATCTAAAATATTTAATTAACTCAAACCAAACTGTAATTTTTCGATTTGGTTTGTTTGATTTTTAAATTTTGGCGATTTGATTTGCATTGGTTCCAAAATTTTGAAACTGATATACTTGTGATTTATTGTCCAAATCTAACCAATACACCCTTAATGAGAGCAATAGCTCTAAATTTTTATTAAATATTTATGAGACTATTTTGTGTCTGATGTTAAAATTAGTCCCAATTCTTATCTCATCAAATTTTTACTCAATTACATCCTCACCGGTCATGATTTTATGTAAAATTGAGAAAAAGTACTCCACGCACATATGTATGTATGTAGACATTAGGTCTGTCAATTTGTTACCCATTAACCCATTTTAACCTGCTAAACAGCTTAATACGTTTCAACCCATTTAATTATAAAATTGTATATTAGAGTATGTAAAAAATATTTTTTTTGTACGAAAGAGTATTCAAATGATAATTTAATTTTAGCTTAACCTATTTATTACATAATTGAGTTGATTGGTTAATTAAATGAGTTATAATAAATTCAACCCATTACAGCTTGTTATTTATTGTAACTCAACTCATTACAACTCATTTAACCCAAATTGATAGGCTTAGTAGACATATATAATATATATTTATAATATAAATGCATAATTAATTTTATATATAAGTGACATCATATTCTCAAACGTTAGATTAATTAAAATGTGGGCACAATACTTCAAAAGGAACTAATATTTGAAAAATACGAATGTTTTTTTCTTTTGGGAAACTTTCAAAGTATAGGTGAAGAGGGAGGCACAGGTAGTAGGGCTGAGCAGTAATTTTTTAAAATCGCTTCAATTGAACCAATTCAATTGAATCGATGGAAAAAAAAATTGAATTAAGAAATTAGATTGATTTTAGTTTTAAAAAGTTTGAAAATCAAAAAATTGAGTTGGTTGCGATGTTAAAAATATTTTATACCCCCAAAACCGAACGGAATCGAGGTCATATAATTAAAATTGGGTTGGATGTATATACATTGTATTTTATTAGTGTTAACTTAAGTATACAAAAATTATCTCATATTAGATGTTTTGTTAGTGTTAACCTAATATGCTTTGTACTTGGATTTATCGATATTTCCAATTTATCAATATAGTGCTAATTTCTAGTGTAAAAAGTTCAGAAATTAATATGATCATGGTTCATAAGATGTTTTCAAATTTTTAATACTCAAAATTAAAATTTAATTGAAATTAACTTAATATTTGACTCAAAAATGAAATAATTGTCAAATCAAACTGAAAATGTCAAAATCGACTTTTCGATTTTATATGCTGATTGATTTGATTACGGTTTAAAATTTTCAAAAAATCAAGTATTTGATTTGATTGCAATTTCAACCAAAAGTGTATAACATCTAATCAAATCGAAGCGTAAGCACCTCTATAGGAGGAGAAGGGTCAAAGGTCAAGAAATAACATAACAAACAATTAAGTGTTTGTTTATTTGTAGAGTTTTTTTTTTTGCATAACGTTTGAAAAAAAAATGCAAAAAAATTATTTAAGAGTTAAATTTTAAAATACTATTTTTTTCTCTTATATATTATTTTTATATACTCATATATCCACATTTATATCATATCAAACATCACATCAAATCACAACTACTACTTTTTTATTCTCTTTCTATCACTATCATGTACTCCCCCCATTTTAAACGATGTGATCTTTTAGATTTGTGCACATTTTTTAAGAAACATTATATATTTATAAATCTATCCTTAGTAAAAGAATAAATGCAATTAATAATTATAGGTAGTTTGATAAATAGAAGTGCAATTTAGGAAAGTTGAGGTAAAAAAATCTAAAAATTCTAAAGTGACGATTATTTTGGAACAATTTTTTTTTTTTTGATAAAAGGTCTCTTATTTTGAAAGCATGTGGAGTAATTTATTAAATTTTGATTGATAAAATTGTGAAACTCTTAAAAAATCAACACAAAATAAATATAAAACATAAATAAATTCAAAAACTATCCATTCAACAAAGATTTAAAAAAAAGAAAACCAAAAATTATTTGTACAAATTCACAAACTCTTTTTTACCCCCAACCCAACCAACAGTCTCTCTCTCTCTCTCTCTCTCTCTCTCTCTCTCTCTCTAAACACTCACTCCCACTCACGTACAAATTAGCGCGCACACACATGTTTCTCCTCCTTGATTTCCATCGACACAACGACAACAACAAGAAAAGCATCTCTCTCTCTCTCTCTCTCTCTCTCTCTCTGCTCACCATGGCATGGAATTAAGAACCTCATAACAAACATCTTTCTTATATGTTCCCGGCCCGGCCTCTCCACCAGCTC
Organism: Lobelia cardinalis; assembly: GCA_028566635.1. Taxonomy (NCBI): domain Eukaryota; kingdom Viridiplantae; phylum Streptophyta; class Magnoliopsida; order Asterales; family Campanulaceae; genus Lobelia; species Lobelia cardinalis. The sequence continues at coordinate 4,676,146 of JAOWAN010000051.1, read as the reverse complement.
ATTGTTAGAGAATGAAGAAGTAGCTGCGCCTGCTTCCCCTCTCTTCTCTTCTCTTCCCGGCCCGGCTTCTCTACCTCCCCTCCATCCTAATTTCGATTCCATTCAATCAGCTTCCAAATTAATCACATTTAACTGATTGAACTGGGTCTCTCTCTCTCTCTCTCTCTCTCTCTCTCTCTCTAGCTAATTAATTTCATCAACTCAATATTCATATCCACCATAAAATAATTAAGATGATGCTCGATCTTAACATTGATATTAATAATGTGACATCTGTTCATGAGCACTCCACTAATTCCCATGATAATGATGATGATGATCGTATCATGAAGTTTCCCCTAATTCCAGCTGCTGACCAGATTTCCGACTACTCTGGCACCTCCATTTCATCCGTAGTCAACGCCGGCGACGACGACTCCTCCGTCTCCACCCACACCGCCGACAAGAACCTCCTCCTCCTACCTCCTCCTCTTCATCACTTCGCTAATTTCGATGTCTTCAACAGCGACCGCCACGATGTCGTTAGTAGGACGTCGGATATTGTTTCCCCGGGGGGCCTTATTACTAGGCAGCTGTTTCCGGACTCTGCAGGGTTTGAGATGGGTTTATTGAGATCGTCGGCCACGTCGTCCGTAAGGACCCAGTGGTTGAATCTGTCTGGGGGTCCGACGACTGAGGAGGTCAAAGTGTTCCAGCAACAACAGAAGCCGACGCAGCAGCCGCCGAAGAAGAGCAGGAGGGGCCCACGGTCTAGGAGCTCCGAGTTTCGTGGTGTTACCTTCTATCGCCGCACTGGCCGCTGGGAATCTCATATCTGGTACCCACCCTTCTCTCCTCTCTCTCCCTGAATTTCTATGTATATTTGTCTGCGTATGATTGTGAATTTGTGTATTTCAATAGGGGGGGGGGGTGTGTACTAGACCCTGATCAATCGTAGATTTTAGGTCCAAGGAAATTGGGTGTTCGGATCAATAATTTTGATTGCTTTGAATTTCCATTTCCCTCCTTTTGAGTAATTAAATGTTATTTATTTTCATGTGTTTATTCAGGGATTGTGGGAAACAAGTTTATCTAGGTAAGCACTTCAATAATTGCTATAAATGTTGTTGCAAACCCAAGATTTTCTCGTCTGCTAATTAATGGATCATTACTTTTGCTTTGCCTAATTTTAGGTGGATTTGACACTGCTCATGCTGCAGCTAGGTAAGAATTTCTCCTCCCGTTTAAATTACTGTAATTCCTTCTTCAAATCTGATACAGTCCAGTGGTCTTACTTGATTTTGATTCCATTTATTCAGAGCCTATGATCGAGCAGCAATAAAGTTCCGGGGAATTGATGCTGATATTAATTTCACTCTCGCTGATTACCAAGATGATATTCCACAGGTGAAGAAAATTGCTCACGAGTACTTGTTATGTATTGATTGGTTTTGCAAGTATTTTACGGTATTGTTATTGACCATGTTGTTCCAATTGAATTGGCAGATGAAGGACCTGTCAAAAGAAGAATTTATTCACATTCTTCGTCGCCAAAGCACCGGATTCTCTCGAGGAAGCTCCAAATACAGAGGCGTGACCCTTCACAAATGTGGTCGTTGGGAAGCTCGTATGGGACAACTCCTTGGCAAAAAGTAAGAACCCTTTGCTTATGCTGTTATTTCCTTTCACATTTTATCCAACTGCCGGCGAGTGAAAGAAAATTAGTACTGTTACGGAAATATAAACTCCAAGTGTACAAGGAACCCGTTATCTTTCTCCATTTAGAACGTATGTCTAGGATGGTTATGTCATGGAAAATACAATTAGGACCTATTTTGTAGCTATAAGGTTACAATGCTTGGTTGCAGGTATGTATATCTTGGACTATTCGACAATGAAGTACAAGCTGCAAGGTCCTTATATTAGTCCTCAAGATTCTGTTTAAGATCTCAATCTTCTTCTAAGAACTTCAACCAACAACATTTCATCTTTTTTTTTCCAAACCCAGGGCATATGACAAAGCTGCCATCAAGTGTAATGGAAGGGAAGCGGTTACCAACTTCGAGCCCTGTGTCTATGAGTCTGAGGTTACTCTGGAGACCAATGATGGAGGTATTTTCAATTACAACTCCTGTATTTATTTTCACGTTCTCTCTCTCTTTTTTTAAAAAAAAAATTATGTAGTCCTCTGTGAATTTCATCATATGAAGAGTTTGTTTCATTTACTATGCCCACAGCTAGTGATCATAATCTTGATCTGAAGCTTGGGATTTCTCCCTCATCAGATGGTCCAAAGGAAACTGACAATCTTAGGAATATGCAACTACAATTTATGGCTTCTGAAACACCTTACAGGAAAAGAACAAAGGTGATCAGTTATATGACTGTTGTAAACATTAGTGTTTGTGCTTAGCATCTCGATCATAACTATCCTTCCAATTTCCTTCATTCTGTTCTTGGTTTCGATCGGTTTGTGATTCCATGCTGAAGGCACTTTATGTGATTTACACAGATTGAGAGCGCAGCTTCTGCTCCTATTAGTGGACAAATCCCCCATAGTCTAACAACAGCATCCAATCACTTCTCCATATTGCCTGGCATTTATTCTGGTTTCGCACCAAGTTGTGAGGTATGTTTATGTTCTTATCTATGTACTACTCTGCCTTTGAACAATCTGTTAACCCTTTATTTAAAGGAAGGTTGCTATACCATTGAAAACCGACTGATATGTTTCTATTGACAGAAAGGTGCATTGGGAAATAGACCTGAACCCAGACTTCCACCGGGCCTCTCAAACTACACGTGGCAAATGCTCAACACCCACAGCGTGGTTGCACCAGTGCCATATTTCGCTTCTGCAGCATCATCAGGATTCTCTTCTTCAACGTCCCCTGGCTTCTCCAAATCTAATCAACCATTGACCGCACAGGACAGGCTGGCTTATCAAGGCTGCCTTCCAATGCCAACCAGCGATTCTTCCTTTTACTACAATCAGAAGGGCTGATACATTGTAGCGAGTACAGTGATTCAGATTTATTCTCTTTAAAGGTAAGCTGAGCAAGGAAGCTTTACTCAAATTAGAGTAATGTAGTAAATTCATTTCCATTTTGTGTGTATAAACATATGTATCGTATGAGACGTAGGGTGGCATTGAAACACATATAATAATGTGAAACATGGTTTGATATAATATAGGCATTCCTTGTGTTACATCATTGGTGTATCCATACAACAAAAAGTATGCACGCACCAGAAAAATGAAGGGAAACCCGAATAGAATGAAATAGACATTTCTATTGAAAAACATGCCCTGGGTTGGATTTGTTAAATTGCTCTGTTATCAAAAATTTGTGGTGGTAGAGAATAGTACATCCTGAGAAGCTCGGTAACAGATGTCCGTTATTGATCTCAGAAAGAAAGCTGGGCTGGTTTTGGTTTCCATCAAATTATCAGAGCCTAATGCAGCCTTTTCCGATTCAAGGTTTGGAAGGTAGTAAATTTCATTACCCTCGAATTCAAACTGCTTGTACATTGTACATGAACATGATCCTATTAACAGCTTAACACGCACCTATAGAGGACCTCTTTGCTGTTTAATGTCAGTGAAATGCGTTTTCATTCGTTTCTACCGAGTTTCATATGCCTAAGAACTTAAATGAAAGTGAGGTAGAGCAATGGATCTTCATCTTCGGGCCCCCAGTTTGCAAATTATGGTTTATCTTTAGCTTTCGTTCTATTACCTTTCTCCTCTTCTTTTGAACTCGTTTCTTTGTTCTACAAACATTTCGCTGTATGTCCATTCCAATAGCAGCCATATAATACCAAAGAGAAGTACCATAACAACTAACAAGAACAAATTTTTTGATGTAAATATCTAACAAAGTAACAGTACAAGTGCATTTTGTGCATTAGAATAAAATCAAATAAATGGGTATTCAAGTTTTACTAATCGATATGACATTAAAAGTAAACTTGACAACGCAACATGGCCAAGATCTTGGCGGAGTTACGCATTTGGCGTCGTCCAAACAAAAATCCCTGAGGAGACCGGCCAAGGGATTGGAGACTTTTAGAACTAGAAACCTTTAATAGATGTAAACGGGCAACCTCCCCCAATAAATACTCCCATCCTTTCGTTTTAAATGTCTGAAAACGATATTTTTTCTTCATAACATTGTCGCTATCATGAACATTTAAAATAAAACGAATGGAGTATTGTGAAACGTCACTAAAAGTGTCGTTTACCTTTGGCTCCTCAATAAACACTCCATATAGGATATGAGGAACTGAAAAATGAAAGGTCTGAAAGCAAAGCGGGAATCAGGTGCAACAGTTAGAGTGCTCATTATTTTACCCATATTATTAGTATTTCCCAATAAAAGGAGAAGGGGGGGAAGATCCCTTTTGTTGGGCACCTGAAGGACGGCAGCAAATGCGTGTGTTAATAATATTTTAAAGATCTGAACCCCATCCCCGACGAGATAAGATCACCATCCACAATCACCGAATTCTCATTGTTTTACGCAAACTACATAGACAAAAGGAAGAACCCGTTCGTTTCATTTCATAAAACCAGAACAAGTGAGTTACATCCCAAATACGCGGGTGTATACATCGCCTGAACTGGGCATCTGGAACATATATTCATTGTACCCAGGATAGAACTTGTTGCTGTACCCTAATCTCTCATGTCTCTGAAGTTCTGGTAATCCGACCTCACTTCTATGTTGCACTGCCTCGTCTGAACGGTGCAGCTGCTGATAACCGTTCGATACGTGTCCATTTGCAGCATATTTTGGTGGTTGTGAGTACTGTTGTGTAAAGGAAGATTGATTATAGGTCTGTTGTTGATCCATGGGCCTTGAAGCTATGCCGCCATAGAAATCATCCTGGGAAGAAAACGCATCCCCCATGTGACTGGTATATCTCTGTTCCTGATGAGATGGTGGAACCTGTTGTTGCATGTAGCTTTGAGAAAATTTGGATTCCTGGTGTGCTGACGCGGATTGTTGCATAAGAAGCCAAAGTCGAGCCTCTTCTTCCAAGGCACTGTGTTGTGAAGCATATGATGAGGACCTCATATCCAAGCTTGAATTGTTCAACCCATTTGTTGATTTGCCATTACCAACAACCATTATTGCGGGATCAATTAGATCATCACTGCTGTTGCTGAGATTGCCTGTCGATGGTGTGCGATAATGATAGTTTGACATTGAAGTCTTCAGCAAATGGCTTCCTGAGAAACCAGGGTTAGGCAGAAAACAGGGGAAAGCATGGTCAATCAAAAGATTGTTTACAATGAAACAAGGAAAATGAATTATACAAGAAAAGATGGATGCTCTTACCAGTGCTGCCGGAAAGAACCTGCTCAGATCTCCCACACGAGGGAAAACCAGGAGGCGGCTTACTGGGTGCAGAAAATCCTGGTGGAGTATTGCTTTGAGTCCTGGAAACTAATTTTTGAAGCGACAAACTTCAGTAAGGCCAGACTCTAGAGAAAAATTGCCAAGAAGAAAAAGGAAACTATTATAGAACTACAAAGCCTGAGAAACGAATACCAAGGATACATACCATGATACTGAGGCTTATGATACGAGTACTGCTCCTTGTTTTCCCCAGATTCGTGAACGGCAGAAAAGTTCTTCATCTCTTGACTAATATTACTATAAGAAGAGTTCAAATCAGTAACTTGACTAGAAAAACCATGCTGCTTTGCAAACGAGAACCCAGACTGATCACTGTTGTGAAAACTCCAGGACGAACCATGCCGCCCATCCGTTCCATTAAATAATCCAGTCATACTGTGTGGCAAGGTTGAATCGTCACATGCATCAAAATCCAAGGATAGTATATTGGAAATTATACTGCTCTCCACAGCAGCAGAGTTCTCATCATTATTGGTCAAACAATCGTCATCGAGCCGTCTGAGATGCTCTACAATCTCTTCATTAGAGAAAGAGTTTGAGCATCTATATATCCTATCTGATTTAGCAGAACTTTGGAATTTCTTCTCATTAAATCCATCATTCACTAGTACCGAATTTACACATGTAGATTGTATAGAAGATTCATCCATGCAACTATTTACACCATTACGATCTGCACCAAAAGGTCCAAAACCATTCTCACTACGAGGCTCTGTATGCCACCAAGCATGATCCCGAGAATCCTCAGAAACCTTAGCAGAATAGAGCGAAGGATTAAAACATGATGTATGGCTTGGATCATCAAAAGACGGTGAATTTTCTCTCAGGATACTAGATGGATAATGTACCACTTGTCGTCCAGAATCTAGCATCGAGCAGGATTGTTCTTTTCTAATGCCTGTGCCATTGCATGTTAAATCGGCTTGTTCCAATGCCTGTAAATTTGACGCTTCCCTAAAAGGCTCGTTGAATAATAGGTTCCTGGGCAGTCCATTACTAAGTTGACCAGAAGAAGAAACTTTTCGTAGCATCACATTGGAGTTTGCGGCCTCAACATGATCATCTTTATCCATGCATACAGAAGACATATCAGAGCATAAATTCACTATACTGCCATCTTCAACCAAACTGACATCTTTGTCTGGTCCAGAACTACCTGGCCGCCCAACAATATCTACAAAAGTTGTCAGTTGTTTAGGCGTTCTGACTACCCCATCCTTCTCTTGAGAGCACACCAAGTGATCACTCGAAATTACTGCGGGATAGGCTACATCCTGAACACCAGCCATATAAGCATCCGATAAGATATTTCGAGAATCCGAGCCAAATATATCAGGAACTTCAACCTGATAAGTTGTACAAAAAAAACTTGAATATGACACATTTCAAAGGAAGTATCTTCTCACCGATTCGATTTACTGATTCGTGTTCAGAAAATAGATATGCATTAACGATGATAGCTAAACAGCATAAACACTTACTTTAAAGCCAGTATTGGCAAAAGATTTATCGCTAGAAGCACTGTGATCAGTCAAGTGCTCATCTACTGGTGTCGGCAACATACTTCCTGAGCGCCTATGCAAATACTGCGCAGCACCAACAATTTCTTGAACTCTATTCCTACAATACCAAATGTGCGTCAAAAGAAAAAAGAAAACAATATGAGTGCTCAATCATTGAGGAATAATACTCGAGAAAAACTAACTGAAAGCATGACTTAAGAAGAACACGCGAATGAAAGAGGAATGTTTCAGAAGATTGATGGAAAAGGACAAAAACAAATCTAATAAAAAAAAACCTGGTGCACGAACAATTCAGGGAAACAATTAGGGTTCAGAACACATAAAGATCGTTATCCCCTTTTTACTCGTTTTTTTATATTAGACTTATAGAAGTAGAATTCTAACATGTTCACAAAGGAAACTCCTTTGCCAACCGAAAATTTGAAGAGAAAAGGTCAAAACATCAGAGATAAGATGCAATCATGCACATATGCTAGAAACAATCTGCTTGAGCAAGCAATAATAAAATACAAAGAGAGAAACTACGGATGGATATGAACTATGTCAGACACCATGTAAACAAGAAAATTCTGAGTCCAAAAAATTATGATACAACCCACTCATTTTGGCAAAATCTCTTATTTAAATGAGAACTAGTTCAATGTATGTATGATATTGCAAGATTTGACAGGTTTATGCATCAAATCATTATTCAAGACTGGCAAATGCTTACCAAAGATGTCCAGAGGTAAATCAGAGCAATTTTTTAATGTATATCATCTTTAAGTATGAACAAGCATTATGCTCAGAGTAAGATTATTTGACTCCGTTGTCAGTTGGTCAGGTATGCCCCGTTTAAGGTTTGTAATCCATGGAGGCAAAGAAGGAAAACTAGGGTCTAGCAGATATTAATTCCACAACCTAGAGCTGCCTAAGTAAGATTTGCAAAATAAGCAAGTTCAAGTCAAATAATCAACTACTCCCTTCGTCCCAAAATAAGAGTTCCAGTTGACTTGGCACGTAATTTTAGGGGAAAATGATTTCATTAGTGTGTGGATCCAAAGGGTTTGATTGTGGGTCCAAAAATAATTTGTGGCTGCCTAGAATTCAATCTTGGCCATCCAATTGACAGAACGTTCCACTGCTGTCTTGTTGCTTCGGTGAATCACTTGAGCCGTGATACATTTTCGGTAAGAGGAATAAGGGACTTTTTTTGGGATGGAGGGAGTATAAGTAACCATAACCGTACCAAACCCCGTTCATATGTGATCCATTGATTACATGTTAACCAAAACTATAGCTTCTATCGACCCAGGTAAATCATATCTCATGATGAGCACGTTCCCCAAATTCTAACTTTCCCCTACTGCCGCAGTGCTTGGAATAGTACGAGATGTAATACTCACCACTTCGTCAATGTAAGAATATAGAAAAAGCAGATCAGTTTGCATGTAATACCTTGTATGCACGGCCGCTACTTCGTCTTTGCCAAAACTATCCTCTTCAGCACCAATAGTATGTAAATATAAACAAGCAGGATTGTTGCAAGGCTGAACCAACAAAACAGTATCCCAGATTATTTTTTTTTTTTTTTTGGAGGGGGGGGAGTCCTAATGTCCAGAAGTATTCTCAAGCCATTCAAATAGAAATCAACATAACGGAAAATCTTTCTATACCATATTTCTCAACCACGCATGACAATATTTTGCAGTTCCAAATGATGCTCTGCAAAAATATATTTGCAATAGTCATCAAGATCATGATCATTAAAAAGGATACAGACGGTATATGTATTCAGATGAAAGTATGATACAAGATGATATTCTTACCTTAAGAACCTACCATCCAGTACATAACCATGTACAGATTGAATACATCGAACTGCTTCCTCCTCTTTTGAGTAAGTAATATATCTGAGGAAAAGTGAAAATGAAAAATAGATACATGGAGAAGACTAAGCACTCAACAAGAAAAATACTGTGATATATATAATCCATATAGATCCAAACATAAGTATAAAAATCATTACAACAACAAACCTGCACATGAATACCACCATCATTGTCAAAGTTACAGCAAAGACATTAAGTATAATTAACTAAATACTTTATGGGTAGGCTGGAAAGCACCATGTACGTCCAATGAGAACTAGTACTCCCTCCATCCCAAATCAAGAACAAAACGTGTCACTCATTTTGGGACGGAGGGCGTACTAGAATATTTGGACTAACATTTCAGACAAACTAGTAGAAGGAAATCTAGTGTCATGAATCTACTGAAAATTGGAGATGCAATGCAAATCCATGTAACCAATATGGAGACAGAACAAATTAATAGATACTCCCTCCGTTTCGGGCAAAGAGTCCACGTTTGAAAGTCAAACTTTTTAATTTTGTATTTAAACTCCTCCATATCTTTTATAAATTATACTAGAAAATTATTATATCTTGAGCATGAAAGTAAAAAATGGAAAAAATTTAATTTTTTAAAGCTTAATTTTTGAAAGTGGACTCTTTTATCGAAACGTCCCAAAATGGAATAGTGGACTCTTTACAAGGAACGGAGGGAGTATATGAGAAAACTAAGCCATGAATAACTGGCAAAATCAGACTTCTCATATGATGAGACTGGATATGGAGCAGACCAATATCTCTTGCCCTAAAAAACCCCAACCCTCTTTTCTTATTTCCAGAGGATATTGAAGTTATACAAATAATAATATCTTCAACAACTATAACTTAGTATTGACATCAAGATGGAAGGACCATTGCGCAAGTTTGGAAGTTACACTTACACACTACATGTATCATTAACAAACTGCTGAACAACCCCACCCGCTGTCCTAGATAAAGAAACCTTAGTAACTTTTCCATATTGACCAAAATATTCTTTTCGCTGCAATAACTGCACAACAAAGAAATATTTTTTTAGAATAAAGAAAGGAGGAAATGGTGTGCTAAAGGTTTGTTTTGATAGCTCAATCCAGATCATGCAATTAGAAGGAGAAACAGAGTAAATGGAACAGCTGAAAAAGTCCTCACATCTTCATCAGCAAGACTAAGAGGCAGCCCAATAATGTATGCCATTTTCCGCTGAATCACTCTAACATTACTAAGGTCCTTCCTTCCTTCATTTGTTTTTGGCTTTGCCTTCGGAGGTTTTTGTTTACCTTTTGAACTGTTGGCAACAACCCTACGGAAAAGATCACTTATTATAGAACTCTTTATCAAACATGCAAATACACAACTTACATCACAAGAATAACCACCTCTCAAAATTTGCTTCCATCCCTACAATTTTATCCTTGTCATAAGGTGTCCGACATGCAGGACATCGCCCCTCTGTCGCTTCTTTCTCTGCCATGTCCATAATTTGGTGCCAACACCAAACACAAACCTGCATTCATAAAGATTACATATTACATCAATTTCCAGTTCTCATATTCGAACAATTCAAAGGAATCACATGCAATCATGTTACTTCATCTGATATACAAAACTTTCCAATGTTTTCCAACAATATTGTGCATCGAAGAACATACACAAAGCATCCAACTAACACAAACAACACAGAATATAAACTTGGATCAACCGATCATTGATACCACCTGGCTGAACACTAATCCCATCTGGATTGGTGAGCCTAGGTGTAAGGCACATAGTTGACCACTCTTTGACCAAATTTAGACCAAAATAGTGACTCCATACCTCTCTCTCTCTCATGCATCAGCCCTATTCGGTCTCCAATCAGTGTCGCCTCACTTCCGACAAATATCAGGAAGGCCAGCGACCCTCTCCGGTGCAGATAGGTCAACTTTGACTTTTTGGATTACTTTTCGTTTTCACTCGCTATGCTCTTTATCCCTTCTTAGTTCTCCTACTCTCTTGGACATCAGATTTCCCGCTTGTTCTCTTTTTTTTAAATCTGAGGTGAATTTCTTCTTATACATAAATGTATAATATATATATACATATGTGAAATAGTATTTTTCGTCTAAGACACTCTGGCACATGCCTGCCTTGCATCTTGCACCTAGGCCCTGGTCGAACCTTTGGCGCCTTGGGCTTCTAGTAACTATTGACCTGAAGTCACATGAATCCCACCCACTCACCACATACCAACGCAGAGTTGGAGATAATATTTGACCTTAAGAATCCTTCTTAGCAGCCCCGATCTTCTATCATCATGAAATGAAGGTGGGATAATAATACAGCATTGTTGATTGGACTTTCTAATTACACTAACTAGAACCTTTCTACCTTGCTAGTTGCTACAGGTTCACTTGTTTGTTAGCTACCTCCTCAATTCCTCGACTTCTATCAAGTAAGAAGTTACTGGTTATAATATCCTTTGATCAACTACACCTAAACATCATTGATTGATGTTGGCATTCGAAGTTAAATTTGTTAAGCTACGTAAAGTGTACCTTCGGACCTTAATAACACAGGAATGCAGGATCCATCAGGCAGAAAATTCTATGGTCAGCTTATAGTTCTTCAAGAGTGAGAACTACTATGATATAGACCTTTTAATTAGAAAGCAAATCTCTAGATTCATTTGCAGAGAAGAGTTACGCATTTATGTGGAGTTTATACAGTAAGACATTGTAGTTCTTTATTAGTGAATAATTATCTGGTTTGCCCTTGAATAGAGTGAGGCACAATATCACCCCAATCAAGCTTTTTTTCAATACATTCCTGTTCACAAATACTTCCACCGAACTTGTCCGACCTATGATTCCGTAAATCAATTGAGCTTTCCAACAGAGTTTAAGCCTGTGTGAATATAAGAACACGAGAAAATAATCCACACCAGACATCAAGTAATAAACTTTCACCCACAGAACACCAAGACGTTCTGATTCTTCTGAAAGGTAAGGATAATAGTATATCCACATGATGAAATGACACTTGGAGCCCTGCAATTCTCCTATCATTCCGCTCAAAGCGTCCAAATTCCTATAATTATTACACTCAACCCGTAAAGTCTTATTTCAAAAATCACGCACAAGGAATTTATGAGTTTTCAGTTTAGTCATTATCACATTAAACTTAAAATCATACATCTACTTTCATCCAGACAATTATGGTATTTAACTAGTTTTATTATAATCCTTCTGATGTATGATAGACACATTGATTCTTTAGCAAAAAAATCTTGGATTTCGTCAATAATATCTCACTAACTCAATACCAAAATGAGTTTCCATTTTCATTAATGATCATGAGTAAAAAGGGGCATTCAATTTGGAATGGATGGAGTAGCATTTAGTATATAAGGAAGATCAATTTTTTTAGGTACTTTACAACTGTCCAATAATTTATATTACAGTAAAACTGGATAACTGCTCTGTACTACATGTCTGGCTCAACCGGTTTGCATCAAAAGATTCAAAACAATTGCATGGCAAGCAGGAGAATTTATTTTATGCTAGATTTCGGCAGATATTTGGCAAAAACAATGCCATTAGCAATGCTAAACACAAAAGACCCAAGTGTTCACATGCTTCATGGCACAAATTTTGTGACAAAAACAGGCAATTGTCTTCAGGCTCCCTCGACACATAACCCACCCAGAACCGCTACATAAAAGGCACATTGATACACAAATCTGGAATTATATCTACAATCCATAAGTTTCAATACGTCATGATGCAGATATTGAAAGCAATCCAAAATAGTTCCGTAATACATTGCACATTCTTCTCCTCCATACATTGAACCGGACAAAATTAACTCTCAAATCAATCGTATAACAAAAGCAACTTCACAAGACGTCAAATAATAAATGATAACTGAATATATTGATCAAGTAAAATAATTATTTAAGAGAAGAAAAAAATCAAACCTCATAACCACATTTGCAGGGCTTCAATTGTTGATCCGTCCAGTCCATCTCCTCTGCACATAGAGGGCACCTCTTCTCTTCTTCGTTGCTCATGTTTCCTTCTACAGCATTTCAAACATCAAACGCATATTAGAAATCTCACGGAAACTGATTACAAAATTAACAAATGCATATACATTTCCCTTCGCGTAAATAAACCCTAACTTTCCAGCCAAATACAATCCAAAAATCCCCCTTCTTTTCCGGATCACGGACATAAATGCAGAAAATAACTAATCCGTGAAACAAAAAACGATAAACCTAAATTGAAACAAAAAAATTGAAAAATGAAAAACATAAAATAGATACGTACAGGCTGTGAATGCAATGTGCAGCGACAGATGGAGGGAGAGACACACTGGAGAGCTAGGGTTTTAGCAAAGCTCTGAGAAAAATGACAAGGAAGGAACTTCAAGGTTCGAAAAAGAGAAAGAAAATAAAGGCTCGCGGAGATTTGATCGAGAAATAGAGGAAATGGCTGGGAGGAGATTTGGGGGAGGGAGCGAACGGAGATAGGGAGAGAGAGACGCGAAAAACCAACTGGAGGAGGGAGAGGAGGGAGAGAGAGAGAGAGGGGGGGGGTGGAAGGGAGAGAGGGAGTACGGCACGAACAATTGAAAGCCACAGGATTGAGACGGGTTTTTTTATGGATGGGCTTTTATTAAAGTTGTCTGTCTTTTTTGCTCTCAGTTACCCTTTCCTTCGTGGGCTTAGATCCGGTGTGGATGGACCACTTGGGTCTTATTATGAGGAGTCAATATAAATTTTGTGATAAGGACTTGGAGAAGTTACCTTCGTTTGCCCAAGACCCCGAACTATACCAAGGTGCCGGGTTGTCCCTTAAGCTCTTTATACCTGACATTTCCTACCTGGTTTAGAGATTTTGATGCAAGTCGTTAGGGTTTCATTGAAAAACAAAAATTTTGTCATGTGTGGATTAAGCAACTTGCCCAATTATCTATTATACACAACTCTTCTCCTTCATCTAATTGACAATTAAGTTATAAAATGTTTGTCAAGATAGTACAAGCATTCATTTTATAATCAATTGTATGTTTACTTTAATTTGCCAAGTAAATATTTCGAGACTGAAAGGTTCTTTTTTACTGTTAATGAGTACTCGAAGTTTAAGAAGACAGTAATAAAGGAAATCTTGCTTAACAAGTAAAACAGATTTAAGTTAATGCTTCTTATGTCTTCAGATCTTTGGAGTAAGCTTCGGGACTTATGTAGTTATGTATGCAGATTCTCAAAACTCAATGAAGTCTCCAAACTTGCATGTATTTATAGGCTTGAAAAATATAGCTATTAGAGTCAAATATTTCATGTTCCCCTTTTTGACTATTTTTTTCCAAAAGTAGTCTCCTTTGACTGGTCCAAGTGGAATGTCCTTTTGACTGTGGATCAATCAGATAATGTCTTTTGTATTGTTGTTTTGTCACGTGACCTTCTTGTTCTATATATTGTATTAACTTTAGTTTCTGATTTGTAGGATTATAAGCATATACATGAGTTAGTTTTGATTCAAAAACTTGGCTCTTGAAGAATGGAGGACAGCTAAATTGATTGCTTGCTGTGACGATGTAAACTTGATTAATTATATGGTGCAATAGGTCATTAGGAAGACCTCTTAGACTTTGAAGAGAGTAGGTATTGAAATTTCCAGAATGATACAGTGAGTTAGCTGTTGATGCTGCAGTGAGTTAGCCATTGATGCTACAGTGAGTTAGTTGTTGATGCTCAACAGCTAACTTTAGATCAGAGGCCTTGGGCTTGGCTTTGTCAGATACCTTTGCTGGGGCAAGGGTTCCGGCAGAAGCCTTGCTTGCAGGAGGCCTGTCATCAGAGGCCTTGTCATCAGATGAGCCCAGTTTGGTTTGAGTCTTCCCT
>JAOWAN010000051.1:4627321-4661363 GCA_028566635.1 Lobelia cardinalis | reverse complement strand
CCAAATATTGCATTTTAGGCCCTAACGTTTGAATTTTATTGCATTTTGGGGTTTTTTGGACGGAAATAGACGGATTTCGTCCAAAAAACCCCAAAATGCAATAAAATTCAAATCTTAGGGCCTAAACTGCAATATCTGGAACTTGAGGGCTTGTTTAGCAATTTTATGAAAACTTTAGGGCCTAAAATGCGATTAACCCTTAAAATTAACAAAAACTACCCAACAAGGTTTAGGGCCTTCGGCATCCCGCCCTCCTCCGTTTTAACGCATACACGAAGACGCGGCGGTGAAAGTTAACCGAATAGCTACATAAGCTTGCGAGCAACGCAAAAGCTCCGGCGAGAAAATGAGGCACCGTTCAATCTCCGGTCAAATGAAGGCCATGCTTCTACTACCTTCCATCTCCTCTCGAAACATACCCAGGGGTTTTCGTACTCTCCCAACCCTCTCAAACCCCACCACCAACGCCACCACTCCATTCAAAACCCCGCAACTACTACTACTACAGCTCCACCCGATTTCTGTCCGTTCATGGACGCCGGCAACCCTAATCACATGCCAATCCTTGAATTATTCGACCAGTTCAAACTCCGCACGGAGCTTGTGCGGCTCCAATTCGAGCCTCGTCTCGGCTAAATGCATTTCGTCAGCCGCGTCGGCGGACACGTTGTGGAACGAGCCGGTGGCGGCAGCGGAGGTTGGGGACTTCAACGGCGAGCATTCTACTGAGGAGGACCTCAGGCCTTCTATTCCCGTTCGAGCCTATTTCTTCTCTACTAGGTATATAACTTTACTGTCACTCTTTTATATTTATAGTTATTTATCCTTCTGGTTTGAATCATCCTCTGGTCAAATTTCTTCAAATTTTGGCCAAGTTTAAATATACACAAGTTTAATTTCCTCTGCAAAAATATAAATGCTGTAATTAATATTTCATGTTGTAATTCAAGTTTAAAAAGTAGTACTCTCTCCATTGCTAAATGAGGGCAATGTATTGGCTTTTTTTTTGGTCAACTTAATTAAACTTTGAATAATTTTTTATGAGTTCTTGTTGTGGAGTTCTACAAAATGTTATTGATAGTTTACTTAATGTTCTCGGAGTGCTTGAAGTTTTAGAATCTAGTACATAATAAATACATGTTAAATAATAAATTTAATAATGTGTTAGATTAACTTCTCAAAAACGAAACTGGATACTCATGTTGGGAAGGAAGGGGTATCACGAAGGGAAATTACTATAACAAAAAGTAATTTGAATTGGAAGCAGCATAGTTTTGAAGAAGTAAATAAGGTCATATCATCTCGAAATGATTGATTGGACTTTGAAATGCCAAGCTGGCAATGGTACAACATATTGAAGTACCCTTGTTCCATTACACGCTCTTAACTACTCTTGCCTTATTGGCGAGTTGACTTTGAGTGTCCTGTTGGGCGCTCCTTCTCTAAATTTAGTGATTACGACGATAAAAGGTTACCTAATGGGGAGTAACCCTCCCTCTCTCACGAGACTCCAACTTGCGATTTGCGTCCACAAGCACGTGGGATAATGCTCATCTACTAGGGCAGCCTTTTCTTATCATTGAGGCTTTTTGCTGATGATTAGTAAACCTTATATTTGTAAAATATGCATTAGGATTTAAAAGGAGCTCCTATTTTTCCTATCTGACTCAGGGCCAATATTTTGTGGCGTGAGTATGTTGCTAGGAGTAATTCTGAAAATTATACCATTATGTATCAAAGAGTTTTTGAATTGCATTATTATTATCGGCAATGGGACTACAAGAACTAGTTTTGCAATTGAAACACAGTATACCTTTGTGAATTTGGATTGGATGAATGTAAATATTTGGGTCGAGTTTTTGAACAATTTATACGCAAGATACATCTTTGATATGGTGCTGTGCATGTGATTATACTTCTTGATTAGTTTGATTGACTAAGCCCTATATTCTG
The DNA here is from genome assembly GCA_028566635.1 of Lobelia cardinalis. NCBI lineage: Eukaryota > Viridiplantae > Streptophyta > Magnoliopsida > Asterales > Campanulaceae > Lobelia > Lobelia cardinalis. Next base: position 4,659,410 of record JAOWAN010000051.1, on the reverse strand, counting down.
TATTGTGAATGCATTGATATTTCACTGCAGTGTGGATTTGAGAAGTTTAGTGGAACATAACAAACCCAATTTCATTCCACCTACATCGCGCATGACTAATTATGTTGTACTGGAGTATGGCAATCCCAAGCGTGAGCTGGTAAGTATTTCCTGATGTTGGCTTCATGTTTAGAAAATATATGGTTTTTGGGTACCATATATTGACTTACTTCAATTGACTATATCTAATTCATTAGATGCGGGACAAAATAAAACCATATAATGGTGTCAAACTACTACGTTTTTCGTGAATATAAATGTTTAGTTTCCAAGCTCAAGTTTGTAAAACATGGGGGGGGGGGGTGAGGGGAAAACTTCAATGCTTTATTTTAATATTGGATAAGTGTAATGATCGGCTTGTGCTTGTAATAGTCCCGGACTTCATGAAAGAGGTTGGATCTCTAATTTGTGAAGCAGTCAAGTTTGGACAGAGGGGTTCAGATATCCAAGGAAACCTCTGGTCTCCGCGCATGCCTTACCTCTTCACTCCCTCTAACATGGTTCCTTAGTTGGAGTCTAGTGGTGATGGTAGCCATAGGCGGGGGGCTCGTAAGATCGTCACGCAGCTTCTGAGCGCTTTAGTTTCAGTCTGTGCCTGGATTTCATGGTTGATTTCTGGTTCAGTTTTTTGATGGACTATAGTTTTTGTTTCTGGGTAATGAGATATTTAATTGTGGAGTGGCAAGCTTCGAAATTGCAACTTAAGTGATGTGTGAGATGCAAGGTTGCCACAGGCTTGTTCACTGATGCATAGGACATTTAGATACGGTGCCAGGTTTTTGTTGTTATTCATATTGAACCTAATAGGTATGGGCCTTATGGCTAAGTTCAAGAGGGTTCTTTCTTTTAAAAGCTCTAGTTGTTTTAGGCAAAAATTTGGTGCTTTTAGTACTTCCTTCTATCATCTTATTCCCTGGTATTGTACTGACTCTGGGCCTGTCTTGTGCCTTGGTGTTATCACTCAAGGCAAAGAAGCTTCCTTAACATAAGCATAACTTCTAAATTTCCTTTCAACTGGTTACCACAACTTCATCAGGCATCTTACTGATTTGAAACCTCTAATGTATATGCATCCCATTGGAGAAACCGCTGTGTTCTTACTGAATCTAGAAGTTTCAATGGAACCCTTCTTGAGCAATTGTGGTTAAGGTAAACTATGGATATTTGAGTTGTGCTAAGCATGTCATTTGAGGTGGCAAAAATGGTAAGTCCTTTGGTGGTTCTATCCACTCTTCTGATGCAGCAAAATTCAACGTGTATGTGTGTATATAAATACTTAGAAAAAGAATTGAATTAAAAGGTGCAGCATATGGAAGATTTTCCCTGAGGTTTAACTGTGGCCAGAAGTGATTGGATCGGGTAAAATCTTTCCATCATTTTGTGAAGGGAGTCCAAGTTTTCCCCTACTCAAGACATAAATGAAAAGGTGCTGGACATTCCCGCTTTGGATCTATGTAAACTTGAGTGCACAGTTGCAATTTCAGTGGGTCTCCTTTGAGCAAGGTGTTCCTGGAACATCTTCAAAAAGCTATGAACAATTAAGTTGTTTTATGAACTACCTCAACTTGTGAAATGTGGGACAAAGGGGAATGTCTCCATGCCTTACACTACTAGGAGTTCAAATGAGCTGGTACCCCCTCCTCCCTCTGCAAACATCTTTCACCTCACCTGTTTTTGGTACAATGACTATGAAATGAATGGCCGATGAGTGATGGGTGCATAGCAGTTTGAATTTTATATTGTTGGTTTGACAGTGGGCCAAGCTTTCCTGCTTAAGGTGACTAGACTGTCAAATGCTTCAAGTCTCAGTTTGAAATGCCAGCTGCTTTAGAGATGATTCTGATCATTCTCCATTTGGTGGGTGGCGCTATTGCTTTCTTAAATGCTACTTTGAGAAGAATGCAAGCTATTTTTCTAAATCACTCCTTAGTGTCCTGCACTATTTGATGGATGAGATGTTGCTATGATAACCTGAAGTGGGTTTTAAACTGTTGTTTGGCAGTTGAGTTTCTATGTTGGAGGGGTCATGTCTGCAGGAATGTGAGACTTTTGTGTTAGTTTAGAAGTCAGTGAGTGAATACCCTGCATTTTGGCTAGAGAGGGAAATATCTGATGCAGTGAGTTCGTTCCTTCTTGTGCTATGCATCCTCTCTAATGAGCTCTTTTTGAGATGACTTCTTTCATTTGGGGATGAGTTGGGGGATAAGGAAGAGAGTCTTTTATCTTTTTCTTTGGATTGAAGCAATTGTTGATTCTTTTATGTAACATGCCTATTTTAAGAATAGGCATGAATCATCAAAAGAAGTAGAAGTAGAAGTAGAAGTAGATTGGACCATTATAAATTTGCATTCTCCTCTCCTTCAGCCACTTTGACTTTTTTGTCACTTTGACCAAATTGTGGATGGCTATTTAACATATGTTTTGTGGTTGTAGAACATAAAACTTTAGCCTTTGGAAACTACACTAAGAATAATGTGATCCACATTTTCTGTAATTTCTGAAAAAACAACTAAAACCACATAAAAAATGATCAAATGTACCAAAAAGTCACAGGATCCCTCTTCAAATGAGATGGAGGGAGTAGCGCTCAAGTGGTGCTATGTGGTTTATAAACTTACAATTTCTGTTTATTCCTTTTTCCCTTATATGGAGAGCTACTCTCGCCACTAGTGATCAAAACCCAGATTTCCTGTGTTGTGTGAAATCCCATTAGTTATGTATTCAGTTTGCACATATGGCAGATGTGATGAAGAATCTTCCCGATTTCCTGTAATTGCTACTCATGTTGAAGGTTTTTAACCCTGAGCACCTGTTTTATTTTTCAGGGTGTTGGAATGAATATAAGCGGGAGCAACCTCCGCTACATGGTAGTTTTTCAGTATGGCTCAATTGTCTTGTTTAATGTTCGTGATCATGAAGTTGATGGGTATCTGAAAATTGTAGAAAAACATGCATCTGGGTTGCTCCCTGAGATGAGAAAGGATGGTGAGCTCCCATGTCACGATTCTTATAGTCGAATAGTGAACATGCCTTTGTATATCCGCTCATTGCAAAGTAGTCATAATTATATTAGTTTCCCAAAGAGGATGGTACTTGTTCAGCTCTATAGCTATTGAGCATCACCTTTTTCACATTCCTTATTATGTCTAGTATGGGGAGGCAGCCTTTCATCCATTTGAATTGTTGTGATTTAATTGCTAATTTATTTGAGTTTGTCTTGAGGCTGCAGTAACACTTGAATAATGAGTCACCTAATCAGTTGTGCTCGTTTTGGTTTCTGTAGATCTTATGGGACACAACTGTTCACTGATCTAACTCTAGGACTTAATATGCTGAAAAACATGGAACGCTTGTCTATAGTTCGCTTTAGTGAAATAACCTCTTGAGGAGCTTTGATGGTCCCTTCTTGATTTATGAGACAGAAGTGAAGGATGAGTTAGTATGCAGCAGTTAGATGTCTTATTATCTTGGAGTCTTATTTGGTTTGTGTCACTGCATGATTGTTTGCACGGAGGGCTATTCGACATTCCTCTTCCATTCAACTTGTCAGATATCCATCACAGCTTCACCTCTTCTGTTTTTGATCAATTGTATTAGGGTAATAGGGATGAAAACAATCTTATAACACGGTTTGATGGCTGCGTTAAGTGAAATCATTGATAAAAAGAACCTGCTAATAGTATTGACGTTGCCTTATAGCCATTAAAGGAAATTCAAAGAATACGTTGATATAGAGCACTCCGCTGGAAAGAGCTCACTGATATATATATATATATATATATTGATTTTATCCTTTTGCTCCAGAATATGTGTCTACGGTCTTTTCTTCAGTTATTTGTTTCCCCTTTCTGATCTCGCTTTGTGTTTGAAAACAGAGTACGAGGTGAGGGAGAAAGAAACGTTGAATACCTGGATGCAGGGTGGATTAGATGTTATAGTATTGCAGTATTTGAACATTGACGGTATCCGTACAATAGGTAGTGTTCTAGGTCAGAGTATTGCTCTTGATTATTATGTCCGCCAGGTACATTCTACTACCAGTTATACAATCCTCACTTTTTATTGATTTTTTTTTGGTAATTCTTTCTTATCCCCCTCCTATGAACTTCTACTCTAGGTTGACGGGATGGTTGCAGAATTTACCGACATCAATCGTGGCATGGAAAAAACTGGAACTTTTACGATGGAGAGGAAAAAATTATTTCAACTGGTGGGAAAGGCGAACTCTAATCTCGCCGATGTGATTCTTAAGCTTGGACTTTTTGAGAGGTATAATTTTGTGGCTGGTATTTAAGAAGAACTGATTGTTATTGTCTTCTCAACTGCAACTCCCAGGTGTATGCTCTTGAGTAACAAAAGGATCTATGATGATGTTTTGTTGGTGAACTTTTATTAGGAATAGTATTTTCTGGCCTCAAATAGACAGCAATACACATATTTGTCTTAGGTGATGTTATCTTCTTTAAAGTTTTTATGCTGGGAACACTCTCCAATGTGAGTTCTCCCAAGAAATTGAAAGTTTTCACTAGTGCAAACCATTGATAAAGATTGACACTATATATGATTTAGTTTCGATAATTTGATACGAAAGAATTGACCTGTATTTTTCTTTCTCTAAACCTAGTTAGCTATTTTTTGAGTGAAAACATTTAGATCTAAATATAGTTAAAGATTAGGGATTGCTTATGAACGAGGTTTGAGGAAGATTATAAGAAATTTGAATATGTAGGTAAGAGTAATATGTTTTTTGGGGCTCTGGTGGTTACACAAAAGAATAAAGCAAGGCCATTAACTCGAAGTTGGTCTTGCATATATTTGGTTTTGTTTAGGTCTGGACACTGGATCTGATAAAGCTTGACTTTAAGCTTGGTTTTGGTTGCATGTTGCCACTCCAATCTGCTAGTCATGAGCCTCATTTTCCTGTTAACTACTTCAACTTCCATTTGGTCTAGAGACCTATCGGTTGTAAAAGAACTCTGAGTGCTTTCCTTGCCTTGAAGCCTGCGTGAATAGATATTTTAGCCTATTTTTATTCCCTAATTTTTGGAGTAGATTATACAATTTATTTAGCATTTTATACTATTAATTGCCATAGAATTAATGCGGACTATGAGAGAGTAAAAGAACACATCCCCTTGGCATAAAAGACTTCTCTTACAATTATCGTGCCAGCCTCTCAAAGTGAAGATCGTAAAACCCTGGAACCTTACCATTTTGATTTGGTTGACGTGATGTTGTCGACTCCTGACGAGTCGCAGTGTGGTTGAGTGATTCTTTTGCTATATATTAATATATAGGGGCTCATAATATACTGGAGACATTTTTTTTACATCTGTCCCTTCTTTTTTACTGTTACGAGTAATTTCATCAAAGAAAGTCCGTAGAAATAATAATGAATGGAAATTTCTTGCTGATGGGAAGTTGTTTGGGTTTTCTAGATCTGATATTGCGTGGAAGAATGCCAAATATGCTCAGATCTGGGAATATCTCAGAGATGAATTTGAATTGACTCAGAGATTTGCAAGTCTTGATTTTAAATTGAAGTTTGTGGAGGTAAATATTGATTCTCTTGAGCTCTTCGGATAAAGTTCTTAATTGGGATACTAATCTTTAGGTTTAACTTGATTGCTGCGCAGCACAATATTCGTTTTCTTCAAGAGATTCTCCAGAACAGGAAATCAGATTTTCTTGAATGGCTCATTATCGTACTGATTGCAGCAGAAATTCTAATATCTGTGTATGATATTGCTCATAAGTCTCTATAGCACCTTTGCTTTTGGTATATATTTGAAGATACATCTGGTATTCATACGCATTTATGCTCATGGTTGCTGTCTATATTATATATAGTATATGATATTTTTTTTTTTAGTTTTATGCAACATGTTAAGACACTTTTGTTTCTTGTTAAGTTTTGGTTAGGATGTTTTTCTTGTTTCTTTCATGATTCGGTGGTTATTAGCTACAATGTTAACACTTCTCTCAACTTTGTAACAATTCTTCTAGTTCTAGTGAAAAGAAAGCCACCATAACTTTTTCTCCTTTATCTATGTAATAATTGCTTGATTGTCTGAAGTAGAATGTCTTGCTTAATTGTGCGGAATAAGCAATGAAATTTATGCTTGATTCCTTAGGTCACGGGTATATAAGACAACGAGGTGCGGTCTAGCTGTAAGTCGTCTCCCCTGTTTCCATTAGGTCACTGGTTCAAGTCACTTCGGGGGATAAGTAGGGAACCATTGACAATTCCCTTATGGGAAAAGAAAAAAGAAAAAAAAAAAAAGAATGTCTTGCTTAATAGTGCGGAATAAGCAAAAGAATCTTTTAGCTCTTTTTACAGTCTGAGTTTCGTCGTAGATGTGAGTGTCCAATCTCTCTGCGCTGGCATTTTTACTTTTTTTGGCTTGTTTTACATAAATTTTGGTGATGCAACGACTGTAACCTTCCCTTCTCTATCTTTATGGAAAGAGTAATGCTACAGCAACAAAAGAGTCGCAAAGAATTTTGCACAAAATGAGCTGGAGTGTGATATGGCAATGCCAGGTCCCACTCTACTCTAGTTAAAATATTTACTTTAATGAAATTTTTGAAAGGAAAAACCAAAACAAAACACCCCGCTCTGCCTCTTCTTCCCCCCTCACCCCCCAACCACCATGCTTCAACTCTTAAAACCCAAATCTACAATTTTTCTTCCCCCCTCACCCCCTAACCACCATGCTTCAACTCTTAAAACCCAGATCTTTTAGAGATGAGATAGGAAGATCCAGGGGCTTTGGATTTGTTACCTTCAAGTGGAGGCGGAAGTGAATTCTTCATCAATGGTGACGGTGGCAGTGGCGGTGGATATGGAAGCGGTCACAGTGAAGGTGGAGGCGGTGGATATGGACAATATGGTGGTGATTCAGATGGTAACTGGAGGAGTTAGATGCTGTGTTTATTAGAGGATCATTTGATTATGGATCTTAGATTTGTGATGGTCAATGTTGTGTTCTATTATGCTGGTTTCGATTTTAGGTTTTAGTTTGGGCTACTGCTCTGCTCCTCTGGTTACTCCCTGTTATTTTGGTGGTGGGTTGAGTTGGGGGGAGGGGGAGGGGATTCTTTAACTAAGGTAAGTGCTACTTGAGTTTAGAGTGGGGTTAATTATTGCCACATCACCCATCCAACTCATTTTGTACAAAAATTTTTGTGTCCTTTTTGTTGCTGTAGCACCACCCTTTTGGAAATGAAAAATTCTGTTTGAGGTATTTATTTCACAGTTTAGCAAATTCAACTGCCACATTCCGCTGGGTTTACCTTTGCTTCATATTTGGATGGGTCTCGAAGTCTCAAAGGCTAATGACAGGATAGGGCCATGTTTACTGGAATTTGCTTGCAAAAATCATGTGGTTGTTTATACGTTATACTCTCAATAGCAAGCAAAATGTTCCAAGTATGTGATAGCTCTTTTTTGCCTGTTGCTTTTGTTGGAGGTCTTTGTTCACTTAAAAATGATTTGGCCGAGGGCGCCTTGATTTAGTGATTCCTACTATGAAGAGGATGCTAACTTGAGAAACTTCTGAACTGTTGTTTATTGAGGAACTCGTAAATTCAGCTGTTTTATGTCAAGCCTCGGGGCAACTTACTTTTGCCTGCCCTTCCAACCTGAAATACACACGTGTGTGTATATTATACATACATACATATATATATATATATGTATAATATCAAAGCTAACTTTTATAACGCCAATGTGAAAGAATTATAATTAGCAATCAGAATATGAAATGTCTATGAACACCATTATTGAAGAGGAATGACATGACAAATATATTGTTGATTCCTTATCCAAGGGCCATTATGTTCCTAAGTTCTAGGGATAATTAATTAGGAGGTCTTCAACGGGGTTAGGGAATTCTTCTCACAAGGAGTCATGTATTGGAATTCAATTTGTAAGAGTTGATGAAGAGGAGCTCTGCCAACTATTCCCCTTACAATATTGCTTTGCAGTTCTGCTAGTGGAATAGCAGCTAGAAAGCCCTTGATAAATTCCTTACAGCAAGATTTGCCTTTGCATATGATGTCTCTGTTCTCATGTTCTTGGCCTACATTGCTTGGAATTTTCCCCAGACCCTCCTCAGAATTCAACTTTGTGTTTCTTGACTCGGGTTGCACCCTAAGGACCACACTTTCCTTGTTGAACTTGATCATGTAGGCTTTATTGCACCCCTCAGAGAGCCTCTCTCCTAGTGTATCAATAATGTACATTGTATCATTTTCTATTTTGAGAACAAAAAAATGGTCGTTCCAACTGACAATGTAGATTTGCTCATCTGAAGTTGATCCATTGCGCTCGAGTTCTTCCCATATGCCGTCAAAGGACATAGCACCTTGCAGGAGCTCTAACTTGTCCGGCATATTTTCAAGTTCAAAGAAGGCAACGTAGGATTTTTCAGGGACAACCTTCAATGGCCGTACTTGTGCTTGTATCACTGTATCAAGGTCAAAGTGTTGATCGAGGAATTTTCCTCCGTGCGTCTCTTCTTTGCATAGGCTTCTCCATTCTGATGATCCATCTCTGATCAGTTTGTCAAGTTGGCATCGAATCGGTAGAACTGAAGGGTTGTGATGCAGCCAATCGGTAATAACTGCAGCAAGAACTGTGCAGGCACCTCCTCCAGAGGCTTTTTCACTCCTTTGATCAATAGAAGCTAGGAATACATCTGTCAATAGTTTCAGTTTTCCATCTCTGCTTATCACCTTACTCTTTGCCCAGTTACCTATTTCAAATCTGTCACTGTCCATGAACCCAGAATGTTCAAAATCACTTTTGAACTGACCTCTTGGTTGAAGGGATGTCAACAGGGAGCGACGTGCATTATCGATATCATCTCCTCCACCTTCCCCATATGCTTTGTTCAAGAGTGGTGTGTTGCTGGGATCATCAGGTCCTTTATAACTGATCTTTCTACTATTCCATGAAAGGAGCCTCTTCAATGAAGTTTTCTCCTGGACTTCGCAATTTAGTTGATGTTCTTTCATTTCCTTTATCTGCGTATGTGTCTCATATTCAAGGCTGTCATATACGGGTTGTACACTCATTCGATTCATGGTAACTATGCTCTGGTAGGTTGGATCAGTGTCCTCATTCGACTCTGAAGCGGAGCTGTCTCTGTCGTTGTTTTTGGCTTGAGTTTGAAAGCTCGCACACAATGACAGAGATGGTAATAGGTGGGTTGGAGAAAGAGGGTGTATGATGTTATTGACGTGCTGGCTTTGAAATTCAGATACATCAAATATGACCTGCAATTCAGCTGTTAGTGAATCACCGAAAGCATGTTGATTGCTCCTACTGCTAGTATGTTTCTGCCATGAATATGGTGATAGGAGATTGATAGTTATGCAATGAAGATTTACTCTTACCACTAATCTGGCTTCAAAGCTTGAGCCATTAACGCAGCACTTCACTGGAAGCTTGACAGTTCTCTCTGAATTCTCAGCTGGACCAGCAGCAAATTCTGTAATTTCCAGGCTGAGATTTGCTAAAACTGAAACTTTCTTCTTTGATTCCAGACCTATCACCTGTGTTTTTTGTTCTACTCAGTTATGTGGATCAGTGGATGTTACAATAGAAGTAGAACTATTAGATCGCAGTTGCTTTTAGATTATGAGTTGGGATTTGTGGTACTTACATGAACCTTGAGGTTGATCTTCCAGCTTTTAGAATGTCTATGCTCCTCTTTAATTCTGCAGATTTGCTCAAAACCTTGGTTCCATCTGACACATCCGTCAGGGTTTATAGGCTGTTTTGACGTGCAATCCCTTAGAATGGCTTTTCTGGATAGGTAATTTTCCCTGGGAGCCTTTGATTTTATCCGTACTTCCATTGCAAATTTCTCTGTCTTTGTTATTTCATCGATTGGCAAACCTTCCAGCTCACAAACCACCAAACGGAGTTTAAATTTTTTCGTTTCTGATCTTGGTGCGAAGATACCCCATTTTCTCATCGTCGTCGTAACTGATTTTGTTTCCATATTTGTGCTTGAATATGAATATGAATATGAAGTGGAAAGGAGAATTTGTTGATGTGGGGAGGTGTTGACATTTGTTGTAGAAAACAAAAAAATGGCTTGCGTTGCGGTTACAAGTCAACTTCTTGATATGTAAGAACACTGTTGACACCATAAAGTATTTGACATGAGGGTGTCCTTTTGACTAATTCAGTACCTAACTTAGAAATCCTGTGGAATATTATTGTCATTTATTTCTTTTTTCAAGCCCTTTGCATTGTAGGTGATTTGGTAGACACATGCTTCATGCCTTAAAACCCCATGGATGTGTGCAGCATGATTAACACCCCCCCCCCCCTTCTCTTTCTTTTCTCGTTCTTCCCGATGTATCTTCCGAACATAGTTTCCCAGTCCTTTTTGGGTCATTGTGAGTGTATCTTCATAAACTCGGTAGAGTACTAATGGAGCCGAATATGGGTATGAGGGGCCATGGTTGATGAAATGTATGAGAGACGTTATCACAGTATATTTTGACGGAGCCATCGACACATAACAGATGACAAATTCAACATGTTATTGCTACAAATTCCGAATCGGTAAAAGATGTAATAGAAAATCAGACACAATTTGAAATAAGAGAACTGAACTCCTCAAATAGGTCTCTATGTGGGCATATTTTTTGCGTGTCAATCTCCTTAATAAAAATCCAAATCTTACGGGAGCGTGAAAAAGACTTGAACGTAGGAGTTCATGTATTGCGAAACCTCAATTCTATTATTTGGCCATCCGTCAGTCAATTGCTCGTACCTTTTACAATCTTTTACTAACTGAAGTACTTCCTAACTTCATTTTCTAAAAAAATTAGTATTAATTCATTTAAGGAAAGCCAAAGAAATGTCATTGAAGAAACTTCTTGACGTCTTTCTCACATTGATCAAAGATGTGTTATTATCAGTCTCATCTCTCCATTAACCTTTACAACTACATTAAGTGGTATTACCAGCATAAACTAGGTAATAGAAGGACATGCAATATAAAATCACCATCCATTATTAAGCAAAAGCTATGGCACCTCCCCGCATAGTGGCACGACTCTTCTTTAAGATCAACTTTGGGGTAATAGAGAATATCGATAATTGAAGGAAAAAAAAGTATAATTCCTACCCCATGTAAGAGTTTTTATGAGAATACTCGAATTAGAAAAAATTAATTAAATTTTTTAAAAAATTATAAATTTTCAAAATTTGTTTACTCAATACCAAAATCTGTCAGGAATAAGCAATTTATCATGGTATTTTTAAGTTCGAAAAACCTCTAAAAAGTCCTAAATAACTTAAAATAAAAATAGAAAAAATTCAAAGAAAATGTGAACAAGACAAGACTTGTTCGTCCCTCAAACAATCTCAAATGACCAAAAATCATCTCGCATAGTTGGTCCTCACAAAAAGAGTTCAATGTTGTTTTACATGCTGAGTGTGAAATTCGAAGTGTTCTGAAAAACTGAAAATTTACTCAAATTCACGCATCATCATTTTTTTCTGACAAAAAATTTACATTTAAAAGTCAAACTTGTTATTTTGTAGTTTTACTCCATTTTTTAATAAATTATACTACACTCATAGTCTTTTTTATAATATGATAGAAAACTATCATATGTTAAACATATAAAAGAAATTAAAAAAATTGCATTTCTTTTCGTCTATTTTTTTACAGTGAATTCTTAATCTGAAACATCAAAAAAAAAAATTAAATTATTTGTGCAACACGAATAATGTATATAGTAATATCCCAATTTATAAATTTAACGAGTGATACAATTAATTAAATACATGATTAAATATATTGGACGGTGTTAACTATAGCCTATGGTACACATTTGTTTTCTATAATTATATAAGGGCGATGCTATTTACACACTCCATTTTTTATAAGTTTATATTTTTTCTAATTTTTAAAAAATATTTTAAATAGAATTACTATAATAACCTTTTAATAAAATTTGTATGTTCATAATTTTTTTAATTAAAAAAATATTTAATACACACTCTAGACACACTTACATAATTCACGAGCTGACTTAATTCACGAACTCACTTAATTCACGTACGTAATTTGCCCATAAATTACTCCATTTTTTAAAAATTTGGTGTTTACTTCACATTTTCTGGGTTTCTTATGTTGATGAAAGAAAGCAAGGGAAAGAAGATGTTGACGGTTCCATCCAATAGGATTTTATTAGAGACTGATGCACCAGATACACTTACCAGATTTAACACTGTAGGCCCCAATTTCTTATTTTCTTATGTCAATGAATGGTGGCTGTTGCTCTCATAATTATACCCAAGATACGAGTGCTTTATCAAAGCTCCCAAAAGAAACAATTATCCAACTTTTCCTTCTCTTATCGAAGGAAAGAATAATTGAGACTGCAATCCCGATTGTCTTAAGCCAATGTAGAGGTGAATTAATTTATCGATAAATTATGTACGTGTTTAGGAGTGTGTATTTAATTTTCGTTGAGTTAAAAGAAATGTAAATATATAATTTTTATTAGTAGGGTATTATAGTATTTATAATTAGGATAATTTTAAAAATAAAAAAAAGAATGTAAACTTATTAAAAATGTATGAATGAATAATTTTATTCTTTATAATTTTATTGCTTGGACAGTTGGACCCAATTGGAATTTGACAAAAAAATTTTGGTTGCCCGAATATTCCATTCATCCAGTATTGTTAATAGACACGTTGAATTGGAATTCCCAATTTCCTTTTCCTGCTGCTGCTGTGTTAAGAACTAGTAATCTTTTGAGGGTTTAAAAGAGAGAGAGAGAGAGAGAGAGAAAGAGAGAGAGAGATCATTATTGGAGTATCTCTTAGTTCCTACCAGCCGAGCTTTTCAGAGAAAGAACCGAGAAGAACAAAAGATTGAGGAGAAGAAATCGAAAATGCAGAAGAAAGAACGAGAAATCAGGCCGGTAAGATCATGGGTCTTGTGCTTTGATTCAATTGAAGGTTTTTGCTGTGTTTTATTGCTTTCAATCCTTCATAATTGTTAAGAAAGTCTATGCATCCATGTGAATTTGTTTGTTATTCTACTTTTACAGCTTTGAAATTTATCTTTGTAAAGGAAAAAGAGAGCAGGTTTTGTTGGGTCAAATTTGGGGCATGGGAGTTGTGATATGTGTGTATGTGTTTTATCTGTGGGTTGGGTTTTGAAGGATTCAATAATACACATGTAATTGGGCTGTGATTCAAATAGCTAAACTAAACTTGAGGGTAATCTAGAAAAGATTATGCATGAAATATGATTTATGTGGATATAAACGTTGAGGGTAATCTAGCAAAGCTTAAGAGTCCTTTTAAGGTTTTAACTTTAGTTCTTATAATCCTGCTACCTAAATGTCGCCTTACTTTTGGTACAAATATTTCTCAGAAATAATGTAATTTAACAGGAAACAGTTTAAAAAGTTGAGTTAATGCACATTTGAGATCCAACAGATGACAAACTACTTATCAAATGCACCAATTCAGGAAGCACTCCAAAATGTAAACATGTACTCCGTAAAAAACAAATACAAAAATCAGCATAAGTCAAGCAATTTGCAAATTCAACTGAGAGTAAACAAAAGTTTATTACTTCTTCCTAGCGAATCCCGAAGATCATGAATATAATATTGCCTCCCCAACAGCAACTGTACTACAGTACTGACACTACAAATGCTGAAATGCACTCTGAAGCTCTTACAAGAAATTATTTCTGCATAGGAACACGAGCAAAACTACTTGTAAATAGTACTCCTTTTTCCCACAAAATATAACCACGGCAATAGAAAAGGAAGAAGATAAACAGGAAAGGAAAATGTGAAAATTAAACACTTAAGTATGATCTTGCAATTCCTAATGGCAGTGACAGTGATACGATTGTTTCAAGCGCCAAATTATGTTTTCCATTGATAGGACATTTATGTTTGCTATCTCTCATAGCAACACGACCAATTAAGGAAGTCAAGAAGGCCTCAATATGACATAACATTATTGCTCATCTGGTCGCACTTTTTTGCATGTGAATCTATTTAATTAAAAATTTCCCATCACAATACAAAAAATAACATAAAATCCATTTCGTACTATACAATCCTTTAGTGACTGATTACTCACTAACTTCATTCTTTAGAATTATATTATCCATTGAAGGAAGTCAGAAAGTAGTCCTGTCATCGGGAGGAACTTCTTGACTTCTGATGATCAAAGATGTTCATATGACTCCCATCTCTCCAAGTTCCCTATTTCACAACTTCCCTATTTTGTTCTTCTTTGCGGAGGATCAGGGTTGAAGTACTATTCCCAACCAGCAACCTTACGACTACCATTTGAGTAGGTGGCTCTGCCACCATCTAACAAGGTTGTGCTAGCACCGTTACCGTATAAACGGGGCAATAGAATGGCAAATCAATCTAGAATCACCATTATCAAGCAAACACTATGGCACTCCCTCATAGCCCAATTATGGCACGACTCTAAGATCAGCGTTGGGGTAATAAAGCATATCAATACCTGTAGGAAGAAAAGTATTATATCCGTTGCCACTGGACTCGTTAGGTTTAATTATTACAAGTGCAACACCGTTTCTTTTTGCAAAATGTCTTTGAAATGACTTGAGTGAACAAATGTGGTGCTAAATCGTGTGAAATCCTGAATACCAACTTCATAAGGGCACCCTTCTCTTTCGAGGCATAGCCAAAATGCCATGACTTGCGTGGACTCACTCGCCTCATGACCGTGACTAAGATCAATAAGGAGCATAACTCGCGATCAACAATGTGGCAGTTGTATAGATGATCGATGATGGGGATAATTAAAGGTGAAGACAAATGAAATAAATAATTAATGAAATAAATAAATAATTGATAGAGTAATTAGAGGACATTTTTCTTGTTACTTTTACATTTAAAAAAATGGTAATACACTGGTTTTAAGGTTTTGATTTTGTAAGGGAAAAGAGTTGAGTGCAGTATGCGTGTACATACATATGTAGAGGGGAAGTAAATTTTGTAGTAGATAGCATTGATGAATTGGAGAAGAAAAGGAAATTATTTTTGAGGGTCAATTCTATATTTGAATTACCTATTATATTATATGAGAGGGCCAGGGTTAAGTACTTTAGTTTACCCAAATTTTGGCAGATTACGAGCATTTGTCCTTTCTTATTTGTATTGTTCATGTTTTGAATTAATAAAATCCCCGGTGTTGGGACATTGGCATATATAGATACATTAAATTTTTTAAAAGGAAACTACGACAGGTTGTTACTATTGAGGAATAGAATGGAAATTAAGTGTAATTTGGATAATCTATAAAAGTGATTTAACATTATGCTATTATGATCTTTCTTTTATGTTCATGGATTTGAGGTTCCATTTTCTGAATAAAGATTGTTTCGTATAGTATACTTATTGATTGCGTAAATGGAAAATCTAAAGCTACAATACTAATGTGGAAATGAAGTTTTAAAGTATAAGCATTGAAACAACTCACATAGTCTCAATTGAGCTATTTTTCACTATCAATTACCTTAATTAGCCCAGATGTAATTATTTCTGGCTCATCCCAACTTGAAATAAAGTTTGAATAAAGACCAAACAACATTGAGTTTTGGACTTGGGCGTAGTGCATCATTAATTCCTGAACTTTTTTTTCTTTTTGAGTTTTTTGCATAATTGCTATGATGAAAATGTGCGCCAAAAAACAAGGAAAACCAATTTTGAATTTGAATGATCCCTTAGAAAAAAAAAGTTCATCTAAATGAACCACCCTAAAATACTTGTGAAGTATGATAGTGTGAAATAGAAAATGAACAAAAGACACTTAATAATGACTAGTGATCTGCTACCGAACCTTGCCCCATTGACTGCGATGGACATGCTGCTCCTTACGGCGGTGACCTAGTTGTTTTCTTCACATATTTTCTTGCCCAAACATGCTTCCCGTTGATAGAGAACTTCGCTTTGCCTTCTCTAGGAACAACACGATCGATTAAGGAATCTGAGCGGGCCACAATACGAGCGTATAATGCTTGCTCATCCGCTGGTACTTCTTGCATGTGAATTGCCTCAATAAAATCCCCAAATATCCTGTAACATGATAAAATACATGAATTTAGTCAACACATTTAGTTGCAGATTACAAACATCAAACAAATTGAATAATCATTTAAAACATTTCTTTACCGGGTGAAAAATTCTCTAACTTCATTTTCAGAAATTGGGTACCCTTTGGAGAAAGTCAAGAAAATAGTCCTGTCATCGGGAGGAACTTCTTGATGTTCTTCCTCATGATGATCAAAAATGTTAATACGACTCATCATTCCTCCAAGTTCCCTATTCACAACTTCCCTATGGTGGTCTTGTTGTGACCAAAGATTGAAGGGGTTGAAATTACTATTTCCAACCTGCGGCCCTACAAGTAGCATCTGGTTGGATGGCTCTACAGCCATTTGATTAGGTGGTGCTTTCACCAGTTGACTTGGCCCTTGAATGGCATTCAATCCAATACCACCATTATTAGGTAAAAATGATGGCACCCCCATATAGCCCAAATTTGGCACGACTCTAGCATTAACATTAAGGTAGTTAGGAATATCAATGACCGGAGGAAGATAAGAGCTATATTTGCTGCTAGTACTGCTGCTAGCTTCATTAGGTCTATTGACTACAAGCGAAGCACCGAATTTTTTTTGCAAAATGTCTTTGAAAGCCCTAACACATATCTTATTGACAATGACTGTAATTTTAGAAAGAACCTCTTTCCGATTCTCATGAAGTTGTTGAAGACTGAGACTTTTTTCCTCCATCAAATTCTGAAGCAATGAAATGTCTCCGCCGCCACTAGAAAACAAGAAATAATCATTCTTGATGCATCTCAAACATAGTACCGTCTCGTTGGCAACCTGGGCGATCAAATGTGGAGGCAAATCGCGTAAAATCTTGACTACTAACTTCATAGGGCAATACCCGTCTTTTTCGAGCCACAACCAAAATGCCACGACTTGCATGGCCTCACCAACCTCATGACCATGATTGAAGATCAACTGGGAGTACAACTCGCGATCAACTGTATGAAAGGCGTTGAATTGCTCATCGGTGATGGGGCTAATGAAAGATGAGAACAAAGGAAATAGAGAATTTGAAGTAGTCCATGAACAAGAATAATCAGAAGCCATCTCTGAATGCTTGTACATGAAGTAAAAATAGTTATGAACTGAATTTTGGGTTTTGATTTTGCAAGGGAAATGAGTTGAATGTGTGTATATATATGGGGTGAAAGGGTGGGAATATTGGCTTTTAGGGAAGTAAATTTTGTAAGAGACACCATTGAAGAATTGAGGTTGAAAAGGAAATAATTGCGACTGTTGGATTTGTCCTATAGTATATGAATGGCAACGGTTGAGTTTTTTCAAAAGTTGGTGGATTACAAGTATTTGTTCTTTCGTAAATGTACTTGTGTTTTATAGTTAATAAGATACTTCTTTTGGAACATTGACATATATACGTAGGTACATTAATTTTTATATAAGGAAAATATAGCAGATTAATAGTACCAAGTATTAGACCATAAATGTAAGTAAAATTTAAAACAAGACAAGTGTAGTTTCGAAAGTATAAAATAATAAAAGTGATTAACATTATACTTTGATGATATTTCCTTTTTTGTTTAGTGGATTTGATAAGAATATATTTTGTAATTTATTGATAGTCATTAGGGGATTGTCCGATAGGATGAGAGAGTGATGGATGTTTAACTGGAGATAAAATTACTGTTTTAAAATATACATATTTTAATATTCTCATATTAAATTTCCTCAATAAGGATTGTTTTGGATAAGTTAGTATTGATTACTTGAATTGAAAATCTAATGCAACAATATTAGTATTGAAAGGAATATGGTCTTGATTGAGTTATTTTTTGTTACTAAATTACCTTAATTAGCCAAAATATAATTATTTGTGGCTCATCTTAATAATTGAAATGAAGTTTAGAATTAAGACTTACTTACTTTGAGATTCGAACTTGGGTAAATAGCAACATTAGTCCATGAAAATTTTAATTTTCTTCACATAATCCCCATTTAACAGAAATTTACGTTAAATGTAAACTTGCACCAACTTTGAACGCAATTGGTCCCTTGACTGAAAAGTGCCAACATTTTTCTTTTTATTGTTTAAAGTACAAGTTTGTAATGAACCTTAATTTTATCGTTCTTTCTTTACTATATGGTAAATGTATTTCCTTGTCATGGTGATTATAGTTCTTCTCATATTCCAAGTCCATTAATCGACAAAGGAATCCCAAATTCAATGACAATTCTCTGCCTCGTTACTTTATGATTTCCCTGGGTGCTCCGCCCTTTTTCATGGTTAAGATTTGAACCACTAGTTTGAAGATTATGGTTATTATAGTGTAAATTGGAAATGGTTTGTGAATTTGATATTAAAAATTCATTTACTTTGGTTTTGTTTTTATTAAGAAAATAGTTAGGTTGGTGCCTAATAATGGGTTATGGAGCTGCTTGTGGCGACAGTTATGGGACTATGACTAGAGGTGCGGCTTTGAAAATGAGGGAAGGGGCAATGCACTTCTGTACGCTTTTGCTTTTCATAAAATTTAAACATCAAATCAAATCCTAAGCTTTGTATGTTTTACGTTTAACACACTCATTTTAAAGTAGATTGACACGCCCATACTTATTTTTCCAATTAACAGAGAACTATTAGCACCGTCCAGCCCGTAATCACCGTCATTTAAAATATTATATAGTTTATTCTCTGGTGTACACATACATTGCACATGATCTATGTATAGAATGCCACAATTTCAATGATTAATGGTGCAGTTTATCATTTTAATTTTCACCAAGGTCAACATACGAAGTGCATTTTCCATGGGGCTAAAAAGAATAATATTCCTAAATAAAGATTATGTACCCCTCTCAATCTTTTCATTCCTACAAATGTGTCATTCTTTGTTGACTTTTGAAGATATTGACCAAATTTGAAACTATTGTTTATCTTATTCTTATTTTATCAAAGAAATAAAATTACATTAACTTTTATAAAGTAAACAAGGAATCTTATCAATCTTGTGTTTGTAATCTTGAATCAGTAATCTACTCGATGTTCAAAAATTTTGTTTGATGAAAGAGAAACTTGAATTGGTTTCTTAAAATCAACAAGCATTTGGTCCTAAAAAGTGTCAATTTCTCAAGTACTTGTCTATGTTGTTGGATGTATCTCTAATCCTTAAAATCATTCTAAAGATAAGGCTCAAGTAGAAGAGAGGCCATTCTTTCAGCATTTCCCATTTCTCCGATTCTTGTTATCGGTAAACAGAAGATGACAAGTCCTGCCAGAATTCTGTTCGTCGACGGAGTCATTGCACCCCTCACCGACACTCCTCCAGTAACAACATTACTAGCATCCTATCCAGGTGACATTACTACTCTTTTATTCGTCAAATCATGTAAAGTAAAGCAAATTAATATTTGAACTTGGAAAAATTGTCCATTATTTCTTGAACGATTAACTGAAATTCAAAATCTTCAGGTGCTTATACGACGACTCGGACCCACAACAATGGATCAGTGCTCTTGTTCTGGAAGAGACATTTACGTAGGCTTGCTGATTCCACAAGAATTCTTGCCTTTTCTGATCCTAAACTTTTATTTAAACCTGGAAGTACCCCTATCCCGGATATCATGAATTTGAATCAATTTTCCAAGTGGGATTCAGTGGTTGAGTCTCTAGTTGATGACTCAATGAGAAAAGCATTAACATTTGTGCTTAATGAGAAGAAGGTTGGGGAGGAACTAGCAGTTACAGCTCTTCTGAGTGGAAATTGGGATATTTTGAGTGGGGATGAGACTGTTAGTGAAGAAAATATTTTGAGGTGTTTTAATGTGTATGTGCATGTTGGTGCGTATGCGCCACTTCTGTTTGGAGTTGGGGAAAATGGTGCGCATTTGGCTGTGGTGGGTTGTGGGAGGGACGTCGGAAATGCTAAATATTCTGATTGGGTTAGGTAACTGTTCGTGAATAACATTGTGTTATGTTTACATTTTATTTCCTGGGACTCTGGAATTTCTTAAATTTGATTGTTTAGGTAGGTTAAGGAAGAAGCTGGAGATGTTGAGGCCACCTTCAGCTACTGAGCTCTTGTTGTCGAGTGATGGAGATCAGATACTTGAAGGCTCTCTGACAAATTTCTTCGTGGTTTGTAGAAAGGTTAGTTGATTAAAGTTGGTGTCTTCATCTTGTTTGAAGTCACTTGATTTATTAGATCGAGGAGAACTTCCTCTTTTGAAAGCATAAGAGTACTATAAAAGTAGTCTGTTATATATGGAAGTATTTTAATTAGGCTCATATTCAAGTAAATGTTTCAATGTCATGAAACTTTTAGAATCTACTGGGGTTGCTAAGTTTTGTTTTGTTTTGTTCTGTTTTGTTGCTATTGTGGATTGTTTTTTTAACCTAGAATGTTTGGCATTATAGGGTGGTCTTCACTAATTGACTTGACTTTAAGATTCAGTTATATCTTGGACCTCGTCATGATATGGAGGCATGGTTTATCATTCTTGGATATAAAAAAATTTATACAGAATAGGGTAGATTGCCATTTTGTCATCAAAGTGTATCGGTGTTTTATTATGTCAGGTCTGTCAAATGTGTATATGTGGTCTCTTGGTGTTAACACTTCCTGAAATGAATTTAAGGGGTTCTTTTTAGTTGATTTGCGATCAATATTAGGTGGCTGGGCAACATGGCTTTTCTAGTATACATGCGATGGCTCAGTCTTTTCATGTGCAATAAAAACCCTTGATGGCCAACACTGAAGTCCTTTAGCGTCCCTACTAAAAGAAGAAAAGGATAGAGTACTGACTCACTTTTTTATTTG
Organism: Lobelia cardinalis; assembly: GCA_028566635.1. Taxonomy (NCBI): domain Eukaryota; kingdom Viridiplantae; phylum Streptophyta; class Magnoliopsida; order Asterales; family Campanulaceae; genus Lobelia; species Lobelia cardinalis. The sequence continues at coordinate 4,638,433 of JAOWAN010000051.1, read as the reverse complement.
GGCCAATATCTATAAGCTAATGTACCTAAATTCGGAATAGACTCCCATTCATGCATTGGATACAACTTTGGGGTAGGTTTATCTCCACTTCTTTTTACTTCTTAAGTTTCAACGATAGTTAATTGCTCTCTTTGCGCCATGAACATAGCCTACTTACATTGCAATGCTGTATCTTCACATTTATCTTACTTTTTAACGTTTCTATCATAGATAATTGCTCTCTTCTCCCCATGGACACAGCCTTCTTAAATTGCAGGGTGAACCATGTAAATCTGCATGTTAATTTTTCTTTCTCTGGATTTGTTTCTTCATTGTGGTCTTAACATTCTTCAGTTGGGGTGGCTTATGGAACCAATATAAGTGGAGTGATTATTATAACAACCCTTCACATCACGAGTACAAACTTTAGGTTTCTGTGCTCTAAGCAAAATGTGTGCAGGATTGCAATGTCAAGGTTGTTAGTACTGGATCGGTGGAGGAAGACTTGTGCAACTGCGAAAGTACTTATCCTGTTGAAATACAGACAGCTCCAATATCTGATGGTGTTCTTCCAGGGGTTGTGCGCCAAGTGGTCATTGAGTAAGTTTTTTTATCTTATGGACTCGGATTATTCCTTAATAAGCAATTTCTCTTATACTTATCATGGTTTAACGTACATTGTATCTCAGACATACATGCTAATATCTAGAATACATTTTCTTTCTTTGGTCATAACTTCTTTTCTTTCACAGAAAGTAGTTATAACCATTATATTATACTATCTATTGAGGTGGTAATCTTCAGCAAAGAAAGTTGTCACTTTATCCAAGTCGGTCAATGTTGATAATAGATTTTGGACTTGAGTGCAGTTGTCCAAGTATGGATTGAAGATTACTGCTTCCAATTTATAGTCACCATGCATGACCGTTTTGTCTATGATTCCAGTTGAACTATCTGAGCATTCACCAATACGATACAAAAAGGGGCAGACGGTTTGCCTGTGTGTGTGCATTTGTCTGGAAATTGCAGAGAGAGATGTATGTATATTGATTGATACGCAAAATGCAACAATTGACTTGGATTTCAAGTATTGTTTCCGCAGTAAGTGCAAACAATATTTATAAGACTCCCCATCAATAAGCGATGGAGAAGTCAGCTAGATTAGGAGGCTAAATTGAAGCTGGGGTGAAATGGTAGCAATTAGTATTAGGCCAACCATATGTCCGTTTAGTGTGCTCCATTTATTTGGGGCATCATGTATTACTGCAGCTACCACTAAAATAACCACTATAGTGAGCTACAGAACTTGAATTCCCTAACTAATTAGAGGAAAACTACAATTCTACTGTCTAATTTCGCATGTAGCACAGAGTTCAATTTAAACTTCTGAAAGCAGTCATAATAGGTAGACAAAGTAAAAGTAGGAGTGTTATTATTATTATTTATTAAAGAAGAATATTATTAGAAAGAAGATGGATAATACAAGTAAAGGGGACAAGAGATCCGCCAGAAGCCAAAAACAGGCCGAAACATAAAAACAGAAAATACATAGAAGGTACGCTCAGAATAATGCAAATCAGCTCTCCAATCCGCAGACAAAGAAAAAGTATTATTGTCATTGAGACCTGCAACATTTTCCTGCAATCACTTGCTGTGACATGATATATAGTTAACTTCTATCAATAGATTTAATATAAGAAAAACTCCGACAATTCATACTGGGCATTTTTGCATATTGCTCTTTCATATATATCTCATTTCTGTGTTAGTCATTTTCCATAAAATAGAAGATCATAGCTTTTAGTGATAGTGATGATACCAATTGTAGTGTGTGTGTGTGTGTTACTTTGTTTGAAGTCTTGCTCAATCAAAGAGGCCTTCATATGATAGCTATGCAGATGGAGGTGACTGTAACTTAAACAGTTGACTTTAACCTGATTGAGGAAACTTCTTTAGGCTGCAAATTGCAATTGAATAGCTGTTTCCTGCTAATGCTTGAATCACTAATTAGTTTTAGTAGTTCTACCATCGGTAATTTTTTAATTCAACTATGGTTGCATACTACTATTTTAATAACATATGTTCTGAGATTATTGCCATATTTTCCTACATTTGTTGCTATAGCGATTTACTTTCTAATTCAAGCTTTCCGTAGAATCTCAAAGACGCTTGTATTGTGCTTGACCATGGACTTTGCATCCCTATTAAGGAATTTACATTGTAGTACTGCCCTATAAGGATTTTATACTCTTTATCCTCTGCAGCGCATGTTTGAGACTTGGAATTCCGCTGCGAGAAGTTGCTCCATCATGGTCCGAGCATGACTTGTGGCAAGAAGCATTTATTACAAGTTTGTTTCTTGGTCCTTATTCTGTCATCATGAGTCGTTGCATGCATAACCTTCCTTGTTGCCTATCGGATTGTGATCATATCAGCATTTGTCATTTAGGTCAATAATATGTAAAACACTAGCTTCCCAGAACTTCCTAACTACTGTAAAGGTTTAGACCTTGCTGTAGGTTATGTTTTTTGTGGTCAGTAGGAAGCTTTTTGTGCAAGGTCGTTTAGACGGAGAAGGGCTTGTATCATTACGGAAACTACCAGCACTGGTATTCTGAAGCACTGCTCATATGCGCATGGTAGTATTTCATGCATTTTTCTCTCGATGCATGGCAAAAAGTTGGTGCTTTGTAGATATCGACCATGATTTGGTCCACTTTTCCCCTTATATCTTGTCAATGCTGATCATTCTCCACTGGTACATGTTTTCAAGGGCCACAGTTTCTGTATAGTATACAAAATATGCTCTTTATGTAAATGTTTGTTGATTATTCTTTTGCGTTTGGTATATAGCCACAACATAATAGTAGATATCTGTTGCAGATAGCTTGAGGCTATTGCAGCATGTCAAGACAATTCAAGTTCCCAGTTCATGGGATGTGAAGGAATTTAGAACATGGAAGGATGTGGCTTGGGAGGAGAAGCGCTTTGAGGTACGTGAACTACTGACTGCAGAATGTAGTTTTCGAGCTGCCTTAAAAAACTATTTTCTGCGTATGAAGTTTTTCTTATAAATATCAGGAGGACCCTGGAAGCATCACGGCACTTATCCAGGTAAATCCAGACCCCAGCAAATGAAGACAATTCCAAGCTCACCTTCCGCGCGTTTAAAAATCAGTTTTACGACTTTCTGATTGTTAATCATTTGAACTCTATGCAATAGTCAACCTATCCTCTTTCAGTTTGTTCTTTTCCATTTTAGATACTGTATGTGTGATGTTAGTTACCTCTTCCTATTTTGTACGAGCAGAAGGAGATCATGTTGAAAGCAGCACTTGAAGGTTACCCGGTGTCATCTGGCTGATAGCTTTCCCATGTCAAAACTTATCCTTGGGCAAAGTTATGTCGAAACACAAATCAGTGTCGCTCCAAAGGCACAAACTTTAAGCATCTTCCATCCCTCGTGATTAAGGACCATAGCACCCATACAGATTGTTCTTGTGGAATCACCTTTTCTGTCAAATGTCTACCCAGGAAACAGATGACATCTTGTGTGGCAAATGCAGAAATGACTATTTTCTCTGAAGGCATCTTTGATGTGAGGGTTCGGGCTTTTCTCTGCCCTAATTCCGCCTCTCTTCGTCTTTTCATGAAGAGGGAACGGAAATGAATTCTGAACGAAAAGCTCTCGAAATGTTATTACAACTTTCTTTTCAGTTTCCTGATATCTTCTATTTGCCACTTTACAAGACAACCAGATGGAACAGTAGCATTACTAACGTAATATCTATTCCTTTTCATCATGATAGTTTAAAAGGAGTCTGGTGGTATATTTTTATGGGGTGCTCAGGAAAATACTAAGGGCCTGTTCTCTCAAATGGTTTCTTTGATTTTGGACATTTGGTTTTTTGAAATAGTTGTTCATTACGTAGGTTTTTACCAATTTTTTTCTAATTTCTTCCTACACACCTATTATTTTACCAATACCCCTACACTCTAAATCTATATACCCAAAAATCAAAATATTACTTTTTAAACATTTTTTCTCTTTCCTCTCTCTCTCTCTCTCTCTTGCCCTCTTCCTCACCAGCGACAACCTCCCACCTTCGGCCCAAGTCGTGAAAGTATGAATCGATCCAGATTCATAAAAAAAGCTCTAAATGCCTCCATCCCAATTAAAGACTCACCCAATATCCACGATGACATGCGCCACCCCCTTTTCGTCGGAGGGAAACGCGTTCGCCCCATCCTTCCTCCGCCCAGATGCATCCCTCTCTCTCTCCTCCCAGATCTGTAACGAGAGGGAGAGAGAGGTTACGAAAGAAAGGAGTGGAACAAGTTTTCTCTTGAATCGGATTTGGAGGATTAAGGATGGGCGGTGTTATATTATTAGATTTGAATCAGTTTTCTCCTGAACAGATTTCCTCCGCAATCCTCCTTGCAGATGCATCCATCTCTCTCTCTCTCTCTCTCTCTCTCTCTCTCTCTATCTATTTCAGTTTGCAGGTAACAGAGGAGCTACGGTGGTTTTGTCGCCGAAGGAGGGAGGAAGAAATGACAGCAAAAATGCTTTTTCATTGCAGTTGCAATTATCTGGAGATTTCGGGCAAGGTTTTTGCAGTGGAGGAGGGGAGGGAGTGGAGAGAAGGGAGAGGGACGGCCATGGAGAAAGTGAGGGAGTTAAAGCAAATGTTTCAATCTTGGATGAGGGTTGCCTAGGGGAGCACTAGCAGTTAACTGGTCGTGGGTTGCTGCTTGATAGAGCCATAGAGGGGTGGGGTACTAGGGGTTATGTCAAATTGTGGGCAATAGGGGGATTCATGCTAAAATACATGGGTATTTTTGGAAGTTAAAATTATAAGTGTACAGTACAAAAATCATTCGCTTTTTCAAAAACCAAAATTTTCAAGAACCGATCAAAAAAATCAATCGGCCAAATACACCCTAAGAAGCTTGTCTTGGTCAGTTGCAGCTTCTGTTGTGGTTACCCAGTAGGAAGCTTTTGTTGTTGATGATACTCAGAGGCGGAAGTAGCATTCGGCGTGCTGCTTGTTTATATCATCTTCTTTACACATTTTCGAATGTCTACATGGCACCGGCTGGTTATTGTGCTGGTGCCGTATAGGATCTAACTATGATAACTCTCGTGGTCTATCGCCTTTCTTGATTGAGAATAAATTTTGGGACGGAGGTAGTAGTATTAGCAATAATAAGTAGTATGATACTTCTAATTAGTTACTAATTTACAACTATTAACATGAACTATAAAATATGTGATAATTAAATAAATTAATATTGAAAGTACTTCTATATTAATAATTACTTAATTTGCAGTTACTATTTGATCAAGTAATTTAATTACATTGTGAGAGTTACTTGTATTACAAGCAAGTTGATTAATCGTTGCAGTGAAAGTCTATAAATTGTTTAAACAACAACGCGTTTGATGATGCCAATTTTATAGTAGGATTAATTGAGAATTGCCTACACTAGCAATTTGTACCGAAGAACAATAAGGAAGTGAGAGACAGTAATAATAGATTGAACAAAGTATTTTAAAGTGATTTCAAATAATCTTACTAGTGCATTTACCCCTTGTTCGTTAAACACACAAGACTTATTTTATTTCACTTAACACAATCACAATTATTACTTAAATATCACCAAAATTTCAAACATCAATATTTTTTTTTAATTTTTTTTCGTGTGAGGAGGAAAGGAAAACCAATAACTACACTACCGGGGGTTACTCCCATTATAATAATTTTTCATGAGCATTATAAGCTCTGCATCCGGGTTGTCAAATTGCGTGTTCTTCTTGTTTTGCCCCCATCTTTGTTAAATAATATGCACATTTCGTTGCAAACCACCAAATCCTGGCACAAGTAGCCCCTATATCAGTCGCAATTTCTTCTATAACCTCTTTGTTCTTGTACAATCGAATGTTCTAGATAGTAGCACTAAAGATGTATAGTCAATCCAAACCACCATTAGCATTATGTTTTCCTGAGAACAAATTCTTAGCCAACCAATATTGAAAGGATAACCTGTTCAGATGTGAGAGATTGGGGCCTAAGATCTTGATCCAAACATTTGAAGCTTTTGGGCATTTTCTGAATAGGTTGTCCACATCTTAAGGGAATAAAGAAACATCTAGATCCCCCCAGGTTTCTAGAGAATCTCAGAAAATTAGTCATGATGCTGTTACGGAAGACCTTCCAAAGAAAAATAATGATCTTCATTGAAAGTTTGAGCTTCTACAATTTGTTCCATGTTTTACCACCGTGGTTTCTATCTCTCTCAAATTTGGTAGTTGTAGGCACTTTTCATAGTGAATTTGCCTTTGTTGTCCATGACCCAAGAAGGGTTGTCCTGAACCTGACTAAACTTGAGGAGGTAGATGTTGAGGATAATATCTTTCTCTTTTTGAGAAATGATATGAGATATGGCTAAAAGATCCCAGCTTTTGTTAACAATGATATCAGCAACGACAATCATGAGGATATTAGTAGGAATGTTGGGGAGGGCAAAAGTGTCCTGATTGAGATCAGGGGTGTGGAGAATGCCTAGGTCACACCACCGGTCATTCCACAAATTAATAGAATGACCAAAGCCAACATTCCATCTCAAGTCTTTGGATAGGATAACTTTAATCTTACAGAATCCTCTTCAAATATAAGAGGAATTAGAGTTAGCATTCCATTCTTTGAAGGTTTTTCCCACACAATATTTGTTCCTCAACACCTCCTATCAGAGCAGATTTTCTTTTCTCAGGAGTTGCCAACCTAATTTGGCCAAAAGGGCCTTGTTTTGGTGAAGAGCAGTGCTTATGCCAAGCCCACCAAGGCAGGGGCGGATCTAGGTGGGGTCGGGCAACCCCACCGTGGTGAAAAATTCTTCAAGAGTACTAGTATTGTCGGAAAAAATAGAGGTTTTCGACCCCTCGTTTCGTTTCGTTTAAAATTGCATTATTTCGTTTCGTTTCCTTTGCTTTCAAACATAAATTCGTTTCGTTTCGTTTTTTTAGTGGTTTTGACCTTTATATATGATTATGATTGTTCATTTAGATTGATCAATGAACATGTTTTTAACTAAACGGCCTAGTTTCGATCCATTTTTTTGCTTCTTCGATTCGAATTTTTTTTTTCGGGGGCGTTGCCCCCGAACCCCCGTACAATCTCGCCCCCACAGCGAAAAATTCCTGGCTCCTCCCCTGCACCAAGGGTTTTGGGTTTACAAACAATTTTTCGATTAATAAGACGCATCTTCTTTTACCGGTTGACACCTCAACCGTGTCAATTATAATCTTTAAAAAGAAACAGAAAAATTACCAAGGTTTGATCAGAAATACGATATGTAGTAATTTTTAATGATATGATATGAATTTTTGTAATTATTAAAGTGAAAAAGTAGAAGAGAGATAGAGAGAAAATGGTAGAATCAATTAAAAATTGAAAATCAAATATCATATAACATGACTTTTATGATCAAGCCTATGAATGATCCAATTTTGCTTCTTGAGTTACTTCTAATATAAGCTAATGAAAGCTTTAAAATTACAGAATGAAAAAAAAAAAGAGAGCTAATCTTGAATATTATATCAGAACAAATATTCAAATTTTCATATATTAGTGATTTATTTGCAAATCTGGACTTTGTTGATGTTAAAAAACGTAGGATATTAGAGTTCGTATTTGCCTTATCCAAAATTTGTGTTTTAACCTCCAAAAATGCTGGAATTTATAGGTTTAGAAAATTAGTCGTTGGAGTCAAAATTAATGTTTTTCATCTTTAGCTAAACTTTACAACTCAACCTTATCTTTGACTGATACTATGTGGCAGATTATCTCTTTGACAGTTGACCAGTCAAGTACTGCCACTTATCTTTTTGTCAGATTCATGTGGCAGTATTCATCCAAAATTTAAAATTATTAATTAATCATAATTTGCACTTTGAACACAATCTGGACTGCATACACTTAGTATTGATGGTTTCGAATACACGTTACATCGAAAAGTTGGCATGTTGATTTAAGCTTTGAATTTGATTTAAGCAGAATCTTGCTGCAGCTTTCTTCATATAGATCAACAGAACCTTGATTTGTCATACCTTGCTGTTTGCTGGAAGACTTAGCCGTTGGAGTCAACAATAAAATTTCATGATAAAATTATGCTGAGTAGAAACCTTGTTGTCTTGTAATCTTGCTGGACAAGTCCTTGCTAATCGTATCTTGTGTAAACCTTGATGAGTTATACATTACTAACTTTTTTTTTGGTGAGGCATACATTACTAGCTAAACCTTGCTGAATTGACACAATCTTAAGTTTGATTACCTTTATCTGCCAATAAATTTTTAAGACATAGTATAACAAGATAGACCTTGCTGAGAGAAGCTTGATGAGAGATGACCGTTGGTGTCTTGGTTGTTGCTCATCTTACAAGATGATTGGAGGAGCATTGTAAATACTGTCTTGCGATTAAATTTTTTGTCGTGTCAATCTTCTTGATAAGAATCTAAATTTTATGGCACCGTGGAAGAGAATTGAACGTAAGAGCTCATATATTGTGAAGCCTCAATTCTACTACTAGGCCATCCATTAGAGTTTAATCGAGCATATATATCAATTGCTCTTACTTTTTACAATTCTTTAGTGACCGAAGTACTATCAAAGTTCATTTTCTAAAAATGTAGTATTAAATCATTTAAGAAAAGCAAAGAAAATAGTATTGTCATCGAAGGAGCTTCTTGACATCTGTCTTCGGTCAAAGATGTTATCATCACTCTCATCTCTCCATTGACGTTAGGGCATCAGTACTATTAAAATTATTCGACTTTCATTTCTTTTTTCGTAACATCAGCTTTTATATTATTTTACACCACTCAATCACTACCTGATCTCCATACCCACATTAGAAGTACTATTGCTTTTTGATAACACATTATTATTTTACTATTACATCATTTTTAATCTAAAATTATTAAAATTTTCATAATTATTTACAAAACAACAATTATTTAATTAAAAAATGAAGATAATCTATTAATATTTTAAAATATCAATAATATAAGAAATTGTAAAATACACTAATAAAAAAATAGTACATATGTTTACTTAAATAATACAACACATGGAATTAAAATTTAAATAAAATTATTCTCTAAAATATCTAATTTTGTCCAAAATAATATTTTTTATTTTCTATTTTTCAATTTTCAATTTATATTATTATTATTAATTATTAAAACAAACATACAAAAATCAAATAAATATAATTTAATTAGAAATTTATTACTAATAAAATATTTATTACAAATTAAAATATATGTCATATTATTGAGTGTAATTAAAATAGTAAATATAATTATTTTATATGTATACTAATAAATTTAATTTAAAATTTTTTAAAAAAGGAATAAAAAAAGGCTTGCCACATGTTCAATCCTAATTGAATCAAACCACCTCACCCCCTACCACACCGAAGACCTAGTAGTCCACATCCCAAAAATCGAAAAATATCCCAACCTTTCCCCCACTCTCAAATGGAGCACCCCACCTCCATCCCTCCGTACCATTCCTTCCGGTGCAGATGATCTTACAATTACGGTGAGTAAGTGGCTCTACCACCATTTAACTTTTTTTTTTTGGGGGTCTAAAATCAGATCTCCGGACACTGACTGACTAATCCTGTTCGAGACGGATCTCGAGGTTAAGGCTTTAAACCTCTTCCAACATAGTTGCGGGGAATCGAACCGTAGTCCTCCCTTCCAAATGTAGTCCCTGATACCACTGCACCAACTGCTCGTTGGTACCACCATTTAACTAGCTTGTGCTAGCATCATCTTATTAATATTTGGATCACAAATATAATGTGATGTGATATAATATTTGATATTTAATTTTTAATAGATTTTATTTTTTTAAAATCTTTTTTTCTACTTTTTCAATTATATCATTATAAGAACTCATCATATAATTAAAAATTATTGCATATTATATTCATGATCCAAACATAAGTAGCATTATCAACATAAACTAAGTAATAGATCAAGGACATACAATATAAGATCACAATTATTAAGCAAAACCTATGACACCTTTCCTCATAGCCTAATTGTGGCACGACTCTTTGGGTGCGTTTGAATGAGTAATTTATTGATTTAGTTTGTGAGTTTTTGTAATGATTAAAGTAAAAAGTAAGAAATAGATAGAAAAACTGTGGGATCAATGAGAGAAAAAAATTAAAAATTAAAAAATTTGAATGAAAATCACCCAAAAGAACGCAACATTCAAATTTTTTAAGGAGGTAATAGAGAATATCGAAAATTGAAGAAGAAAAGTACAATTCCTTTCTCATGTGGAAGTTTATATGAGAATAATCAAATTAAAGAAAAGTAACTTACTATGGCATCTTTTAGTTTCAAAATTTTTCAAAAAGTTCTACATAAGTTAAAATAAATATAGATTTTTTTTTTCAAAAAAGGTAAAACGACTTGTTCGGCCCTCAAGTGAATGACCAAAATTCATCTAAATTCATCCCCCATAATCGATCCACGAAAAAATAATTCAATTTCTCGAATCATTTTACATGTTGAACGCAGATTTCTATGTGTTTCGAGAATCTGAAAATTGACTCAAATCCCTGCATCATTCTTCTTTTCTAGCAAAAAATTTACATTTAAAATCAAACTTATTAATTTTGTAGTTTTACTCCAATTTTTTTTTTAAATTATACTACACTCATAATTTTTTCTATAATATGATAGAAAACTATCGTATGTTAAAACATAAAAGAGAAATGAAAAGAAGACTTATTTCTTATAGTATAATTTTTGAAATTGAATTCTTACTAATGTATATAGTAATATCCCAATTTATAAATTAACGAGCAATACAATTAATTAAATACATGTTTAAATATATATTTGCTTTCAAATTAAGTTTCATATAATTATATAATCATGCTTGGGACTAAAAATCGTTAGTTATTTGAATGAAGGATTTTATTCTTTATATTTTTATTTTTTTGATCCAATTGGCATTTGATATATATATATATATATATATATATATATATATATATATGAAACTATGAAAATATGAAACACAAAAAAATATGAAATATATGAACAA
>JAOWAN010000051.1:4605054-4621444 GCA_028566635.1 Lobelia cardinalis | reverse complement strand
CCAAGTTGCTGACAACATCATTGCTTGTTGACTTATACACCCACTTCTCTCTCTATTTCTATCACCTCTCTCTACTTTAGTAAACCCACTTCTCTCTCACTTCTCTCTCTCTCCTTCCACAACCCAGCACCCCAATTCCGACCTTATCCCTCCTCTCTCTTCTTCATCTCTCTCCTCTCTCTTCCCCTGCTACCATCCCAACCCCCACCCACCGCCGCCTTCACCCAAATATTATATATATATAAATCCCTAAATACCCACCCCCCTCACATCAGTCTCTCCTTCTCAATCTCGCCTCCCTCTCAGAACCATCGCCTCCCGCTCGGGCGCACGACGTGGCCGCCTTGACCATTAAAGGTAACTCCGCTATCCTTAACTTTCCCGAACTAAGCGATTCCCTGCCCCGCCCTGCCTCTGTTTCGCCTCGCGACGTACAAGCTGCCGCTGCCAAAGCAGCTGCAATGGAAGAGCTGCCCCGTTCTAATTCGTCATTTTCCGGGGTATTTCTCCGATCAGTTATCGCCGGAGATTGTCATTCCAGGTTGCTTTGAGTCACTCTTATGAGATTGACTCTGTATGTGGTGAGAGAGAGAGAGAGAAAGAGTAAAAAAGATCCCTCCACCGGCACCGTTGACGTCGATCCCGCCATGGGTTTCTTCTATCTTCTTCTCAGTTTGTAACCAAAACCCGAGAAATGTCTGGGTTTCGTCTTTAAATGTTGTCTTCAATTTTTTTCCGATATGGATTTGAATTCCAAGTGGATGTTCAAATGTTCGATTTGGGCATTCTGAATTTTGTTGGTACGATTTGTTAGTTTGATCTCTTGGCTGAGATGGGATGGAGAGGTACCCAAAGTGCCAACAATGATTTTCCAGGTGACTTCCCCCTGAACTGGATCGGAAGTTACTGCGGCAGAGAGTTGTTCGACGACACGGGGTTTTCGGTTTAATTGGTGGTGGCAGCTCCTCCTCTGGATTGAGTTAGTAGCTGCAGACGACGAAGCCGGAAATAGATTGAGATTGACACTAGTAGGTGGTGACGGTGAAAACAGGCACTTGGAAGAACTACTACTGGAGCATGAAGAAGTGGAAGAGGCCGGAATCTGCCGAGAGATAGGGGAGGCCTTTATAGTCATCATCAAGAAATGAAGCATATGCCGGCGAATCAACAACGGTTAATTGTGAAGTTATTCCAACGGTCATCAATTAGATATATGATTAGAAGTTATATGATTAGAAGTTATATTACAAATATATTATAAAATTTGTTTTTTTAATAATTTTAATTATAGATTTGAAAAAGTAATAGGAGTAGTATGTAAAATAATAGGTATGAGAGAGAAATAGTGGGTAGTAATAAATGTGATAATTTATTTTTATTTTAATAGGTGTAAGAATAGGGATATATAAAAATAATAGGTATAAGAGAGAAAACTTTGGTTTTTATAATAACTGTGTGAACTAGGTTTTTCGTGGTTTTTGGAACCTAGTTCCAAAAACCTGCTATGTGAACACGCCCGTAATTATTAATAAAGAAATCATTTCAATAAGTATAAAAATTATTGTTATAATACAACTAATTATTATAAAATATGTGTAATATATATGGTAAAATATTTAAGTTATTAATTTTATACATTAAAATAAAAACTAAAATATTTAAATTGAGTTTTTAATTTACAATTTGGTAAATATTTATAAAAAAATTTAGATGCCGTAAACTTGCTTATACTAATCGTCAAATTTTCGACACTATTGAAGGTACTAAAAAGTATTGGCGACCTAGCGAGCTGTAAGGGAGCTCGCAAACAAGGTCATAGCCATCAGATGAAGACTTAGCCAAATATGGAGGGATTATCTCCTGGCATAGGCGATCTCTCTTGAAACTTGGTAGAGAGGTCGACCTCCACTATGAGGCTCCGCGACCAGAAGAGAGGTGATCCTCCCCGGCGCGACGTATGTGAGACCTCGCATAGAGGTGATACCTCATGCGAGCTTTCTCCATTCCTCGCCTTGAGCCTAGCTCTAGGCAACCTATTCTGCTCCTGCGAGCTGTCTAGCTCAGGAGTCCGTATCCTTCATGGACAAGGTCTTCATTAATGAGGAATTATCTCATAGAAGATCCTTTCCATACATGACTCTGATTTACTTGCCTAAAGAGGCTTGGATTAAGATTCTGGCTTTTTTTGGACTCTGAGGGAGCAAGAGGCGACCAAAATTCCTTTACCTTCAAGGATTCAGCATCCTCAACACCTATAAATAAGGCCCTACACCTGTAGGCAAATGTAAGCTCTCATAAACACTTTCTAGCCCCCAAACTCTCCCGTGAATTCTCTTGCTTCTTAGTGAACTTGAGTTCTCATTCTCACGCCGGAGCTTGTTTGGTAGGCCACCCCCTACCTCTAGTAACGATGTTGTTTTGCAGGTCCTGTTGCTATCCAGATTCAACAGCCTTCAGCCATCGCATAAGCTCACCCAAATTACAGAAAATTCCGTGCAGCATCAGTTTTTATATTTTTTTTAGAAACATGTATATAAATTATCGCTAATAAATAAAAATTAGTATTAAACCCAATTTAACAATTAGTTTTTTAAATAGAGTTTTTATCATATTATTAGGTTAATTACTTCATTAATTATTTTAAACTAATTTTTAATTTAAAAGTTAATTACTTATATTATTAATTTAATATAAAATATGTTCATTGGAATAAAATTTTAAAACTAATATCAATTGAAATTCCAAAATATAATGAAATGAGAAGCTATTATTCTAGATTAAGTCAATTAAAAATTAAGTTTTACTTGAATTCTAGTATTAAGTAAATTATTTATGCCAAACCTTGTATATGATAAATATAAATACTATTATACGAATCATAATATAAAATTAATGTTTTATTAACAATTGAAAAATAATTATTAGAAATACTAATAACTATTCAAATTAAGTTATCTATTATCCATAAAATTTTCATATTATTAATTTAATTTTTTATTAAATATTATTATTTCAACAAAAAATTAGTTTAAAATTTAAAAATTTAATAGTTAATTATTTATATTAACAATTTAATATGAAATAGCTTTATTAGCTTGTATTTTAAAAACTAATATCAATCCAAATTCCTAATAAAATGAAACGAGAAGCTGTTTTATTTTAATAGTATTCTAATTTAAGATAAAAATATTTAATTATTTATGTTAATCAGCTAGTGTATTTTGTATTTTATTATTTTTATTTTAATAAATTGTTTTTGGAGTTCTCCAAAAAGATTTGTATAATCAAGGTCGTAAGTATACATTCAGATCTTTGTTAAAATTTGACAGATATTTAACGGAAAGACATTATTACATTTACCTTTCATAATACTTATTAATGCGAAAAATCTAATTCAGATTAAAATTTCAATTTTGGAGCATAATATAAGAATATGTTATATGTAATTTTCCAAATTTAAATCTAAAAGTGAGGCATTCCTTTGTAAAATTATGAACGATGAATGATGAATGATGAATGATGAATGATGAATGATGAATAGTGTGTGTCGTGTAGCCGAAGAGGACACAGTGAGCAGTGAAGTGAAGTGGGAGGCCGAGGGGAGGGAGTGACGCAAACAAAGGCCCAAAAGGACAAAGGCGCATTTGTTTCGGCTTTTTTCTTCTCTCTTCTCAATTTTTTCAAACAGATTTCTCTCTCTTCCCCCTCGCAAGTCTTCGACTTTGTCTTAAATTAAACACACGCACACAAGCCCCCCCGCCATAGTGTTCAGCCTTTCAATTTCAGGAATCCATCAATAAGGTACGCAAGATTCCGATCTCTCTCTCTCTCTCTCTCTCTCTCTCTCTCTCCCTCTTCTATTAAATCTCAAATTTAGGGTTTTGTGCCTTCATGAATTACATTAATTACAATCTTGCTGTATCTTGATAGCTGAATTTGCATTATTCTGGTACTAGGGTTTCCTTAAATTTCGACTCTTTTTTGTGGTTAGAGTCGAATTTATTACTGATTTAGTTGAATTTTGATCAGATAACGACGATTATGAATGAAAATATTGGTGAAGTTAATGTGCCTAGTGAGACATTTAGTGCGGAGGAAACCCTAATAGAGAATTTGGGTGAAAGGGATAGAGAGAGAAACGGAGAGGGAGTGGAGGGTGCGTTTCTTGAGGATGATGATGGGGAGATTATGGTGGAGGTAGTTGGTTCGGATGTTTTTGTTGATGGTGTAGGGGGTTCTGAGAAGGAGGAGGGTGGAACTGACCTGGTAGAGCATGGTGAAAGTGGAAATTTGAAGTCGGATGAATTTGGAGATCTGAGTGGTCAGGTGTGGGATGCTTTGACAGAGAATGGGATTAGAGATGTTGAGCGAGGTGAGGTGGTGGTGAATGAGGAGGATTTGGAAAGAGGGGAGGATTTAAGTAAAGAGGAAGGTGATCGCGGTGTAGTGGTTGGTGAGGTGAACGATTTGGGAACTGAGATGGGGGTTGCAGCTGAGGCGGTGATTGTTGAGTGCTCGAGTAGGGAAACTGGAGTTGTGGCAGAGGAAGTTGCTGTTACTGAAAGTTCGGGCGTGATGGAAAGAGGGTTGGCTGCAGAAGGTGTGGATGGTCGCGAGGAAGCTAATGAGCTGGACTATTTGACTTCTGGACAAGATGTTGTATTGGATGATGAAGGGTGGAATCCTGCAGTTGAAGCTGGGGTTGTATATTCTTCAGGGATGGCTGAAACAGTGACCACCCAGACCCAGTTTGTTTCAGAGGAAGTTCCTGTGGTTACCAAAGACGAGGTTTTAGTTAGCAAATATGAAGTTCAAGATAGCATTGTTGTGAATGCGAATGTAGTGTCTTCAGAAGCTGATCAGAGTTCATCTATTGCAAGGGTTTACGAGGCAAAAGATGAAGGTGCTATCAATGAAGATGTTGGTATTTCGGAACAACCAGCTGAAGATGTTGGAGGAGAAATTGGTATGACGAGCAAGGGAAAGAGCTTGCTTTCTGAAAATGTAATTAAAGTAGCTGATGCAGTTGATAGAAAGTTACATTCTTTCTCAGCACATCAGCTGCTGAATGTGAAGACAGTAAGCGTCAATGACATTAGTTTTCCAGATCCAGTTGTTGAAGTTCCTAATAATGCTTCTTTGACCGTGGTTGGTGAGGATGCTGTTGGTCAGAATTCATTTCTTGAGATGGTTTGTGAGGCAAAAGATGAAGGTGCAATAAATGAAGATGTTGATATTTCAGAACGACCAGCTGAAGATGTTGGCTCGAATCATGTGAGTGATGGTCCAAAGGCAGAAGATGAAGGTGCAATCAATGAAGATGTTGATAATTCAGAACGACCAGCTGAAGATGTTGGAGGAGATATTAGTTTGTCGGTCAAGGAAGAGAACTTATTTTCAGAACATTTAATTGATGGAAGTTTACATTATACCTCAGCAAATCAGATGCTGAATGTTAAGACAGTAAGTGTCGACGAGAGTAATTCTTCAGATCCACTTGTTGAAGTTCCTAATAATGTTTCTTTGATTGGGTTTGGTGAGGGCACTTTCAATCAGAGTTCATCGCTGGAGATGGTTGGTGAGGCAAAAGATGAAAGTGCTATCATTGATGGTGTTGGAATTTTGGAACAACCAGCTGAAGATGTTCAAGGAGAAATTGGTATGATGAGCAAAGAAGAGAGCTTGCTTTCAGAACATGTAGCTAAAGTAACTGATGTAGTTGACGGACAGTTGCATTCTCCCTCAGCACATCAGATGCTAAATGGTAATACAGCAAGTGTCAACAGCAGTGATTCTTCACATCCAATGGCTGAAGTTCCAAATGATGTTTCTTTAATTGTGGTTGGTGGGGATGCTGCTGAAGACAAAGGGTCCTTCGATAAAGAAGACAAAGTTGCAGCAGTTTGTTCTGTAGCTATTGATGATGAGGTATCCGTATTAGTTTCTGCAGATCTCCCTGTTGATGCAGATAGGGTTTTGACAGTTGAAAACAGGGTATCTGGCTGTTCCATCTCAAACACAGATAATATAGGAGATCAGGGATTGACAGATACGATTGTGGGTGAGAGCTCTAAAATTGATGTTGCACCATGCACAGTACCAAAATCTTCTGATGATCAAACCCAGTATTCCTTTGCCAATGAAGCCACAGCTGTTGATCGTAAGGTCTTGACTTCTGTTGTGGAAGCTCCTACAATCAGTGACATGGGCTGTTTTGTAGCTTCTGTAAAAGAATCCAAGTCCGTGAAGTGTGAAAACGAAACCAGTGGAAATGCTGACAAACAGGGTGTTGTTCCCACAGATCCAAAATCTTCATTTGGAGAAGCTTGTGTTGATGAAGGGGAAGATACAGGGATGGACATTGACGAGCCTGATGTTGACAGCCTGGCTCCTGATTTGGATGCCTTTCCTGATGAAGAAGGAAAATTGAAGTCAGAAGGTGCATCCGACAATGAACACACTTCTCTTCCATACGAGGCTAGTTGCATAAAGGATGATGATGAAAGTTTGGGATTTGGTGTGCGAATAGAGGTTTCGGAGAGCCTAGATGGAAAAGAAGCCGATGATTCAACTGCTATTGGTTCAATTGCGGGGCAGGAAGTTGAAAAAGGATACACTGATGGGGAGCAGGTTGATTTTCAAGAAGAGTTGGAATCAGAAGCACAAAAGCAGACTACAGAGGCTGAAAATTCAACAGCAATTGATGAGAAAATACCAGAACATCGTAATCCTTTAGCTTCTGTGTCTATGCATCAATCCTTCTATCTGCAACCACCAGAAAATGAAGGTGAGTTCTCCGTGTCCGATTTAATCTGGGGTAAAGTCAGGAGCCATCCATGGTGGCCTGGGCAGATATTTAATCCAGCTGACGCTTCAGAGAAAGCCATGAAATATCATAAAAAGGACTGCTTTTTGGTAGCATATTTTGGAGATCGAACTTTTGCATGGAATGATGCGACAGTCTTGAAGCCATTCAGGGAGCATTTTTCCCAAATAGAGAATCATAACAATTCTGAAGCATTCCATCATGCAGTCAGCTGTGCTCTACAAGAGGTCTCCCGACGAGTTGAGTTGGGGCTCGCCTGCTCTTGCATACCTCTAGATGCTTATGACAAGATAAAATCTCAGGTTGTAGAGAACACTGGGATTAAACCAGAATCAAGTAGAAGATATGGCGTGGACAAATCTGCTAGTGTGAGTTCGTTTGAACCTGATAAACTTTTGGGCTATGTGAAATCATTAGCGCAGTCACCATATGGTGGAAATGGAACTGATAAATTGGAACTTGTGATCGCCAAGGCTCAGTTCTCATCCTATAGTCGTTATAAAGGTTATGGTGAGCTGCCTGAATTTCAGTTTTCTGGACAATTGCTAGAAAGTGATGCTGATACCTCGGAACTGATTGAAGCGATCGAGCTTCCTGCTTCTGTTTGCAATGATGGTAAGCAAGTTCTAATTGACCATGCAAAGCTAAAAAGTGAAAACAGCTCTTCTCACAAACGCAAACACATGGATACTATGTATGTTAGTAAGAAAGAGAAAAGCCTGTCAGATTTAATGGTTGACGCTCCAAGTTCCACGGATGAAGAAGACGACGGGCCTGATGGGAAAGGTACCAGCAAGTCGGTTTCAACTACTGGGAAAAAGCAGAAGGCTCTTGATTCTGTTCCTCAGTGTTTGGATAAAAGTAAAAGTTTTTATGCTGCAAAAGTATCTTCAGCTGCAGTTCCAACTCCAAAGCCATCTTTCAAGATTGGGGAATGTATTCGTAGAGCGGCAAGCCAGCTGACTGGCTCTCCATCGATCTTGAAGGGTAGTAATGAAAAGTTTTTAAAGGTAGATGTAGATGATGGTCAACCAACTGGGTTTGAGGTATCTGTGCGAACCCCTGGGACATCCCCCAGGGGAAGGATTAGTGGTTCAACTGACCACTCATCTCTAGATGAAATGCTGTCTCAGCTTCATTTGGCTGCACAGGATCCCATGAAAGGATACAGCTTTTTGAATACCATTATTCCCTTTTTCTCCAACTACAGAACATCAGCCGTAAGCAAGTCTAGGAAGCAGAACTTATCTGCTGGAAGATCAGGTGCTGCTAGAAAGAGAAAGGCACCTAATGATGTAATCAACTCACCCGAAGAATTTGAGTTTGATGATGTGAATGACTCTTATTGGACAGACAGGATCATCCAAAACTATTCCGAAGAGCAGTTATTATTAGAGAATCAGAATGGAGGTGTAGATTACCAGTTAGTTGCTCTTGAACCGAGTAAACCAGTTAAATCAGGCCGTAAATCAAGAAAACGGTTTTCTACCAGTACCCCTGAAATAAAAGAAGCAAAGCCAGCTGAGCATGTTGACCGGATAAAACAAGATTTGCCTACAGAACTTGTTTTGAACTTTGCTGTTGGAGTCTCTGTTCCTGCAGAAATGAATCTAAATAAAACATTTAGACGTTTTGGGCCGTTGATGGAATCTGAAACTGAAGTTGATAGGCTGGCCAGCCGTGCTAGAGTGGTCTTTAAGAGGTGTTCTGATGCAGAAGTTGCCTATGGTAGTGCTGGAAAATTCAACATTTTTGGGTCGAAGCTTGTTAATTATGAACTCAACTATTCACCATTAGTTTCGTATAAGCCTTTGCCCCTCCCAACATTACAAGGCCCAGAGGATGCTACGTAATGGTTTTGTTCAGGCGGTTTTTCTAACAGTTTCAGGTGAATACTTGCACCTTGCACAATTTACTTTCTTGTGTGGGAAGTGGTAATTCAAAATTCTAATGTGAGTTTATTAGATCAAAATGGTTGACCGGGTCGGCAGAAAATAAGGGTAGAAGAAAGCCGAACATTGTGCAACATTTTTTTTTTTTTTTGGGAAAAGATCAGCAGTGCTTTTCCATTTTATTTGGTTAATGCTTGGCTCATGGCTACGTGAGTTTGGTCACATGCGCATCTTCCGTTTGTCCCTTTTGATTCCCTTCTCCCTTTTTGTTTCCTTTTCCATTCCTGAGAAATTCCTTCCTCCCCAAACAAGATGTGTGTTCTATTGAGGTTGAATATCAATCTGATGTTGACACTTTTATACCATCCCAACATATTGAAGAGCAATTGAGGAAGCATCCTATAAAATGTCTACATTCCAAGTATTTAGTCCATTAAGTACTGAACTTGATGAAGTTCTCCTGTCAAGGATAATCATCAACCCTCACCATTGTCCTGTAATAAACCAAATAGTCACGGATATGAGTGCATGGTCGCGGGCATGCACAATCACCGAATTGCGGCCCTCTCAATCTGACAAGTTGAGCCCTTGTGATTGTTTTTCTTGCTTTCATTTACTTTTATTTCTTGTTTAGCATCTTGTATATAAATGCTGCTTTATTTCTTGCTTTCATTAGCTTTTGTTATTAATCTAATATCCCCTCTAGTTGTGGCAATTAGCTATGCCTCTTTTTTCTTTATCCCCAAAATACCCCCATCTTTTGGTGGTGATGAAACGTGTATCGGAGGATTAGTCAAACAGCTATTGATTTTAATGATTGATTTCATGCACATTTTCTTATGGATGCTTTGACACTTTTACCCTAAAAAATTGAGGACATTTGGGGAAGGAAAACAATGGGACATGGCTAATTGCCTCCAAATAGAGGGGATGTTAGATTAACCATATATTTGTGTATATGTGTGTAGATAAGTAGTTTCATTGATCTATATCTGTCTAATGCGTAGTTATCTAATGTTTGTTTAATAGTTGAGGGGGTTCAGAATGAATGCTGAATGATTAAGCTTGTGTGCTGTGGCAATGCAATCGCAGAATTGGCTGCTGAAGACTAAGGTAACAAGACTATATCAGCTAGTTACTGTTAGAGGTTCCTAAATTCTTCTGTTTCATCGTTGTATCTAGCGAAGATGCACGTTGTCTTCGCACACCCCTGCCCCTGCCTCGAAAATGTTTCGCTTGACTCCTGACTTTCCCTCGATGATAATTTCTATCCTGGATATATATGATAATCTCCTGTCAGTGTGAAAATGTGATACCTAGTCATGGCTGATTCCTTATCCTTTGTTATCAGATACAGGGTACAACTTTCTCTGTTGATCATAAGAGACTTAGAATTTAATTTACTGTGAATTCAAAAGGTCAAAATTGCTTTTCTGGCGCCAAATACAGTGTGCTTTGCATTTGCTCTAATGCTGCTAATGTAGTTTGTCATTTAAGACTGAATTTTATCTGAAGGCCCAACGAGCTCCCCAATTCCCATGGTAATGCAAGCTATATTAGAACCTTTTCACTACTCGGACAGAAAAAAGGAGACAGAAGAGGTACATATAAAGCAGTCGGAGTATAATATATTTTTGCATTTGATGGTCAATTGATGAGGGTTGGTATGGATGTTTGAGGTGTAAAAACTGCTGTTGTTGGATGCATATAACTTGAAATTGGAACCTATATAAGTGATATAATAGTGTGTTCCCTAGTATGGCTTTGAACTTCATTTATGCAGCCTTGTCTCATGCAGGGTGCCGCCCCTTATTTCCTCATTAAGAATAAAACTTCTATAGCCTTGTCTCTCAAGAGTCTTAGGGTTTATGGTTGAAAATGTGGGAGGTAGGTATATGGGTCAGAACCAGTTGAGATTTGTGGATAATTACTTTTTTGAAGGTAATACTGTCGGGATTTGTAGGTCAAGTGGACCAATATTTCCTCTTCAAAGCATGTAATAGAAGTACTAGCGCTTTCAAATAGATTTTTTATGCTTTTAATGGCTGGCAAATATGATAAAGATGAAATGAAACAGTATAAATTGAAAGAGAATACATGAATTTTCGTCAACTTTATTAAACATTGACCAAATTTTTATCATTAAGAATTTATAACAAATGTTATCGATAGTTTACTTAATATTCTTAGAAAAATTAAAATTTATAATCTAAAATAAAATAAATATATGTTAAATATTTACTTTAATGATAATTAAGTTGACTTTTCAAAACCAAATAGGACACTTATTTATGGATGGAGGGAGTAGTATATTGTAGAACATATTTTTTTTTATTTTAATATAATTTATAAAAGATATGAAGGAGTAAAATGCAAAATTTAAAAGTTTAACTTTCAAACATGGACTCTTTGCCCGGATTGGAGTAAAAGAAATCCATTCTTCCATCGGATCATGTTTGGAATGCCTCTCATGACAAACGGATACAAGTGTTTAGCTTTTGTGGATTCTGCTTGAATTGGTTGTTGAAGTGATGGATCTCGCTAATACTCTTATGTATGAAGTTACTTGAAAGTTGAAACAAATAGAGGAAGCTAGGGCCGGGCGTAAAATTTTAAAAATCGCCCCAATCGAACTAACTCAACCGAACAGATGGAAAAAAAAAAAACAAATCAAAGAATTGGATTAGTTTTAGTTTTGGTTTTGGTTTTAAAAAGTTTGAAAACCGAAAAATTGGGTTGGTTGCGGTTTTGAAAATATTTTGTACCCCCAAAATTCCAAAATCGAACCAAACCGAGGTCATGTAAGTGTAACTGTGTAACATTTTGGGTGTACATTCATTGTATTTTGTTAGCGTTAACCTAAGTAAAAAAAATTCTCTCATTTCTCTTAGATGTTTTGTTAGCGTTTGTTAACCTTGTATTGTCCTTGGATTTATCGTCATGTCGAATTTATCAATATATGGCCAATTTCTAGTTTAAAAAATTCAGAAATTAATAAGATCATTGTTCATAAGATGTGTTCAAAATTTTTTGCGTCCAAAATTGAAATTTAACTTAAATTAACTTGACATTTGACTCAAAACTGAAATAACTGTCAAACCAAACCGAAAATGTCAGAATCGACTTTTCGGTTTTATATCGGATTAGTTTGGTTACGGTTTGAAAATTTCAAGAAGCCGAGTATTTGATTTGGTTGCAGTTTCAACCAAAAGTGCGTACAACCGAACCAATTCGAACCGTGAACACCCCTAGAGGAAGTTGTCTTGCTTTTACTCTTATATCTGAAGTCACGTAAAGCAAATAGAGGTTTTCTGTCTGTCGCTTGTTTTGCGGTTTATAATGTGTCCATAGAGAATTTACTGAGCCAGTCATTTTTGCCTTACAACCACAATTGGCTATTTAAATATTACTAATACTCCCTATGTTCAAAAAATAGGTTCTATTTTTCAAAAATTCTTTAATCCCGAACGAGTTTCCATTTCTTAATGAAGTTACTAAAGTCACCTTTGCATTAGCACGTTCCATTGCCCACTTGTAATAATGCTTTAATAGTACCACTAAGGGTGAATTACGTACATGTGCCAATAATATTACTTATGTGTCAACTCAAAATGTACGCTCATTTGCAATGAAGTGAGTAATTAATAGGGTGAAAGAATGAATACTTATCGGTTAGGATGTTGGTTGTTTATTCTTAGACTATTAGAGAGAATTAACATGTCATAGCCAAAAGTAAGGCAGTTAGCTACTACCTCCATCTCAAAATGAGTGTTGTAGTTTGTTAATTGTGACTCACTTTTGGAGGTAAAGGGTACTAAAATTACTTAATTGCGTATGAATTAATAGAGATGTTGCAGTATGTGTATAAACCCATGTCTGTTGAGTTATTTGTATAAGAATACGATCTCAATCGCTCATTAGAAGAAAACGAAATGTCATATTCCTTGTTGGCAGCCGGACTTGCAATCAAATATGGAAAATAATGTAATTTAGGGCTGATTTGAAGTCCCGAGAATATATACGTACATGCACAATTCTTTTCTTTGTTAAATTAAAATCAGTAAGATTATAGAAAAGCTGTTTCAACAACAATTTTGAAAATACTAGTGATTTAATGAATGTCATGGGCAATCCGCTGGACTGTGGGTCTGTTAGCTAGATTCAACAGACGATGAGCTGGATTGTAGGTATAGAAATCTATTGATGCGGAAGTTTTGTTACCCCCCCCAGGATGGTATTTGGATATCCTCGATATGGAACTGGTCATTGCAGCAAGGAGTTTGGGGACAGATA
The DNA here is from genome assembly GCA_028566635.1 of Lobelia cardinalis. Taxonomy (NCBI): domain Eukaryota; kingdom Viridiplantae; phylum Streptophyta; class Magnoliopsida; order Asterales; family Campanulaceae; genus Lobelia; species Lobelia cardinalis. The sequence goes on along the minus strand of JAOWAN010000051.1, from coordinate 4,608,433 downwards.
GGAACTTTACAGACCCCCCATTTTTTTACATGTATATTTATTCTGCTTTATCCCTGGGAAGTGTGTGGAGGAGACAAAGCTATTGTAATATGATTTTCGTACCAATCTGCTTGCTGTGATACTTGACTTCTATGTGTAACTGTTAAATATGTATAAACAAAGTTGAGAAGGAGATAAGATTCAAGTTGTCACCTTCCATGTTGAACCTTGTCCTTGATCAAGTATCCATGACTAAGACAGTTGGGTTTTCTCTGCTTGTGTAGACATGGTTTACACGCTACTGGTTGGTATTTATCGTTGCGAGTGTTAAATCTTGATGGATATGGTGCAAATCATTTGTTGTGTAAATCAAGTACAAATTATTTCACAGTCGGTTGAATATTTGCCATTTTGATGTCAGTTTGTTACCACTCAGTGATGTATGATCAATTGGAACTATCCGTCTATGTGCGCTGCGTGAAATCAAATGCAAAGCCCCATTGCTTGTTGTGCATGTCGTTCCTTATATCCAACTCGCAGGCCACATGTTTCAACAGAGGACTTGTTTTCGCTACCTAATAGAAATGAATTTGACACAATAAGGCAAAAGATCCATAAATTCAACCTAAATAAATCGGGCAACTATTTTCCTTCTGTGCATATGAGAATCCAGTTCGGGTTTGAAAATATGATTTTCAGAAAAAGGTCATCTATGGGAGAACTCACAAGTGAGTGCAAATTTTCACTGTCAAATAGTGTGTTATTTTTTGTACTATTTTTTTAAATTTTCATACCAATCGTTTAAAAGATGATTTAAAATTTAAAATTTTAGGATACGTATTGTCCTTAAAATAAAAATAATGTCACAGGAGATAACACACAGAAAATTTCAATTCGCACTTTGGAATGGGGTTTTGAATATTTCCATCGGATAATTATCTTTTTACTTTATCTTTTAATAAACAATAAGATGAAGAGAAATAAAATTATATTTATGAAAAGAAAAAAAAAACTTAATTCAATAGTTGAAACAGTTATTTAAGAGAAAAAAAAGTTATAAAATACAACTTGAGGATGTAAGTGTTGAATCATATATATTTTAAAATTTTCACGCTCCCTTATGGTAAAAATATAAAGAAAGGTACTTAAATAAGAATTAATTCTATATAGGAACTATAGAAATCAATTTTGATGGTTATACACAAATTAATGGTTGAGATTATATTCATAATTAAAACATTGATGACGAATTTGTAATTAAATAAAAAATTTGGACAATTCTGTCAATTAAAAGTTGACTTAGGTGTGAACACAAATATTTATTTTCCACCTTAAACTTTAAACGCAAATATCTAATAATTTATAACTTCAAAATGAAATATAAAAATATGTACTTGCTTGTAATTAAATTTCCTTTTAAATGAGATCCATCGTGAATATGTTCTAAGATCAAACAAAAATTCGTTCATAATGAATTCACGTTATTCAAACAAATTATTAAATTAGTTATTGTGTCGTTCAAGACACAGTAGCAAATTTATTATCGTATCATGAGTAATTTTTAATTAGATTAGATTTTTTATCATAAAGATGATATTTACATCAAAGACAACAATTGAAAATAATACAGTAACAAACTTGCTAATAAATTGCGAATAAATCACAAGACACAGTATCTAATGAGTTACTGTGTCTTGACTCTTGAACGACACAGTATCTAATGAGTTACTGTGTCTTCAACGACACAGTAGATAATTTAATATTGTGTTGAAGAAACATGACGAACTATGAACGATTTTTTTTTTTCATTTCAGAACATATTAATGATGGATTTTGTTTAAAAGAAAAATTAATTATGAGCACGTACATATTTTTAAAATTTATTTTGGAGTTATAAATAATGAGATATTTGCGTTTAAAGTTTAAGGTGAAAAATAAATAATTATGTTTACAGCTAGCACAATGACAGTATTACCCTTGTTGTTCAATAAATTGGGTTCACACTTAATTAAATCTCAGCTGTTTATTTTTTCTAATCCATTTACTAAGATTGGTTCCTACAGTTCCTATTTATTTAGGTTCTCATTGGAGCGCGTCCAAAAAAAAAAAAAAAAATATATATATATATATATATATATATATATAGGAAAGTAGTCAAATGACAACCACAAATAATTTAGGAATTTAAGAACTAATTTTGACCGTTAGATCTATGAAAATTAATATTTGAGATTAAATCGGGTAAAAATCTGTTATTCAAAAATGCAATGACTTTTTTGTAATATTTGGTTTGAAAAAAATGGCATTTTCGTCAATTTGCGATAAAAATTTTGATGGATCAGCATAAAATTTGATGGATCAGTGTTAAATTTGATGGATCAGTAATAAATTTGATGGACTAGTGTTAAATTTGATGGATCAAAGCTAATTTTGATAAATCAGTGTTTAAATTTAATGGATCAGAGTTAATTTTGATGAATTAGTGTTTAAATTTGATGGATCGTAGTTAATTTTGATGAATCGGTGTTAAAATTTTATGGATCAGAGTTATTTTTAATGAATTGGTGATAAATTTGATGGACCGGTGTTAAATTTGATGGAGCAGAGTTAATTTTGATGAATCAGTGTTTAAATTTGATTGATCGGAGTTAATTTTGATGAATCGGTGTTAAGGATCAAAGTTATTTTTGATGAATCAGTGATAAAATTTGATGGATCAATATTGTGTTTCTCTATTACTGTTAAAATTCGATTTTTTTGTGGAACAAAATTATCGTTTGATGGATCAGTGTTATCAATTGACGAATCAGAGCTTTCATTGAATTGATTCATAAAAAATATGATAATCATCGAAAAAATCAATGTAGAGGAGAACGGGAATGAGAATGAAAGTCAACATAAGAGTGATTCATTAGCTTATTTGTGTAGTAATCGCTGGAGAATGATGCAGCAGTGGAGGAGAGTGAAATGTAATTAATCGCCGGCGAAATTAATCGCCGACAGAATTGATTGGAGGAGATGAGAGAGTTTTACCGATAAATAGGAGGATTAATCGTCGGGGTTGTAATAATTTTCTTTGGATTCGATCCAAAGCAAAAAAAGAAAAAATAGTGATACACGAGGTAAAATAAACAGCGATCGATGTCGGAAGAGATCGGCGGCGATACGCAGGAATTTGCCTGCAAAATTATCGGAGAAGAAGACGTAATTTTGGCGACGATGAGGGGATAGAAACGAAGGAGGCGACGGAAGGAATGCGAGAAACGAAGGAGGGAAATGAGAGAAACATGGCAAGTTATGAGAGAGTGGGGGTATTGTTGGGTATATATTTTGTATTCATTTTATACCACAAATATCATCATTTACACTTAAATTTACGTGTTTGAGTAATATTTTTATG
>JAOWAN010000051.1:4570428-4589656 GCA_028566635.1 Lobelia cardinalis | reverse complement strand
GACGAAGTACTATGATAGAGGATGATCAAAGTTTATGGCTTCCTAACAGCCTAAGAGGGGGTTTAGCTAAGAGACATCAAGGATTATGGCTCTGATACCATATATGGAGGGGGTATATGGCCGATCTATATAAGACCGGTAAGAACTTAACACTTACTTAACAAAGAGCAAGCCAAAAATGCAAGTTTTAAGCATCTGCCACATGTCTATATAATGAGCTCTACTAGACTCTCTAACTTGATAATTCTATTAATTCTCCAATATTAAAACATTCACGACATCCAAAACCCTCAGTTTGCTCCTTCTCACTTAATACTAAAGTGACGCTTATAACTTGAATTTTGGCTGATAAACTTCAGGAAGCTGGAGACGATATAAAAAGTTAAGAAGCATTAAGACCTAACATATATCAAGTTGTTGAATAAAGAGTTAGATAAGAAGCATTAAGACCTACCATATATCAAGGCTGATAAACTTCAGGAAGCTGGAGACCCACACTTGCAGCAGATTTCCCTAGTACTTTCTTCATTTCATCAGTTCTATCCACTGCAATATTGTATGAAAAGAGCAGGTCCTACACAAATCACATTGTGTATGGTGAGGGAAGCTTTCCGAAATCTTGCAAGAAATAAGTTAGGCCATGCTTATGCTGAATCATTTCTCTCTATTTTCTTTATTTTCGTCATCTAGTGGCAAGAGCATTAATGTATGGCGAAGTTGCATTACAATTTTCAAAAGCAGCTTTGCGACTCAAGTCCTAGTATGAGACCAAATTTTTCGGAGTTGAAATAGTTTTTAGGAAAGACTAAATTCATGATGACACCATGTAATGGTTCATTGACTGTCTTGAAACTAAAAGGCCACTTCGCTCACTACAGATTTCCAAATAACTTCAAAAGACAATTAAACCATGCTTTATATGGAGAGTGAGAAATAAAGCCATAAAAACTCGTTATATATAAGAAAGGCAACATAATGTCATTGCTACTATGTCCAGAATCATTTAATATATGGAGCACAATCATGCTCTTTGAAGTGGCAAAAGGTAAAACTGGAAGATAAGGCACACAAAAGGAAATTCATATGCGAAAGCCAGCCAGAAAATACCTTGTGATGGTGAACGCTGTTTAGAAGGAAAGTGTAATCACGGGCAAGCTGTGTTTTCTGCTGAATGAGTGATATCTCCAACTTATCACAATTATTTCTGAACTCTGACCCTATGAAGTCTAAGAAATGGGTCTTGTTCTCATCCTTTCCAATGTGTTTCTTAACAGCTTTGAGAAGGTTGCGGTAAACCTTAGCAGCTCGTAAGGCTTCAGAAGATCCCATCCGATTTACAATACAAAACTCTCAATCTGCGACACCGTAAACCCAGTAAAGCCCATCAACAAATTGCTTGAATAAGTATTATAACCCACACCAAAAGCAAACATAAAATAAAATCATAATATCAATACATTTGTAGTTTGGATTTTCTACTGACATCAACATATTCGAGCTTGTCAGACTTCCAGACAGGAAAGCCCCTGGCTTTACCAACAAATAAATTCTTCTTAGGGTAACAATTTTTTTTTTCTCTACTAAACAAGGAACAAGTCTAATTCTACTCTTTCTACATGTATTAACTGACGGGCTAATATCACAGCTTTTCATCTCCTCATCAAACTAGTCAGAATTACTATACCAACTATACTACTGAGTAGCAGACGTAGAAAATACAAACAACACATAATAGTTGCAAAAACTAATTCAAAACCTACTTGCATAAATAATTACCTGATGCCCAATTATTTATTCGGACATAGATGGACGGGCACCAAATGGTCCGGGCTACCCATGGGCGCCCTTTAGTGCATATATACCAAAAGAAAAATATTTAAATTTTGAAATATTCATTTGACAAACCATAAATGTTTGCACTAGTAATGAGCAAAAAATAAAAAGCACATAAATATAAACTCACACACACACACAAGAATACGCATAATCATGAACACATACGCATGATTCGCTTCAACAATAATAATAAGGCTTATAAATTTATAATTATCACTTCCTGACTAGCAAATTTTTGTTTCCGCAAAGCAAATTCAGTTGAAAAATTCGATTGGAATTAACAAGGAAGCAATTCTTGAACTGATGGCCTCCAAAGATGCTTCTGCCAGAGTCTTAGCTCGATAACCCTCTCCTCCATTCAAGAGAGAACTCAGTGATAGAAGAATCTAGCGGTTACCTTTTACGGACAGAATAGCTCGGAGGGGTTCGCCGGGGCTGCTTGCCGGCAGGAATGACCGGAGTTGATCGCCTGAGGAGTTCGTCCGAAAGAGATGGCCAGATGGGTTAGCACGGGTCGTTCGATGAAAGAAGGGGTCAGTTAACGGATGAGAGGAAATTGGGTAGCCCATTTATGCCCCTTCACTTCCGGGCATTTAGATGCTCTTCAAATGGGTCGCCCGTTTAAGTAAATGGTCTGTCCATAGTAATGTACAAATGGGTATGGGCAGGCTAGCATAATGTACAACTAGTGGAAGCACAGACTTACAAACCCGCCGGTTTCACTCACAAGCGTGGGGGGACAGAAAATCTTTGGAGGGAAGAAGAAGAAGAAGAAGAAGAAGACGATTGAATCCAAAAGAAGATTTCCAGAGAGGAGGCATGTCGCGTGAGAGATTTCGGAGAGCCCTACTCCCTCCGGCTCCAGAGGTAAAATTCCCTTCACTCCCAATCGCTGCCCTAACTGCTTCATTTTTTTATTTCATATACTAATCGGATCATTCTCTAATTCTTTTTAGTGTGATGATTTTTAGATGAAGTAATCGCTTATAGTTGAATTTGAATGATTTTTTCTGAAAATGAGCGATAATTTATGCTTTGTTATGGCTGAATTATTTAGAATATAGAGAAGTTACAAAAAATGGTGAAGGAAGGGAATTATTATGGAGCTCAACAGATGTACAAGTCCACTTGCGCCAGGTATTTTGCCTTACGCATTGCTCGTTTTGCTAGCTTTATTATTGCTAAGCACTTGTATGTGTGGGCATTTATTTGGTGTAGTGCTAAAGTGACAATGTGGATACATAATCTCCAAGCTGCTCCGCTAGAAAACTTTCAAGTCCCATCGCTTTAGTGGCGGGAGTCGGGACCAGCTGAGATTTTGTGTGCCTAATTTTGTATCCATTTTCTCCACTTGGTGCGTCCATGTTTGTGTTCGTGGATGGGGATTTATCGTTTCTAGTTTGTGCCTCAAGGGTTAAGAAATCTGAAATCTATTTTTAAGCTAGTGCACGAATTGACAACAGAAGAGCTTTTTATGAAAATGGGTTCCTTTATGCACTAAATGTGTGCAATGGTGGACATAGAGTGTAATATGCCTAGTCAGAATGGAGTTATTTTGGCCTTGAGGAATTTTTACTGCAGATTGAGCCAAGGATTATTATCATTATTTTCTCAGTTATTGGTAACAAAAGTCTCTTCCGAGATGGAGGCTGTAAGTACAGGTGTCTTGAAGAATAACGATTTTCAAAAAGATTCAGTTATTATAAAATAGGAAAGAAAATGTGGTGAGTTCTACGGACGATAACACACCTGGAGACCATCGCTAGTGCCTCCAGGTAATTTGCAAAACCACATTCATTTGCTGATCATATTTTTTCTGCTTTCTGTTGTGGGGTTGGGGGGGGGGGGAGAAGATGGCAGAAATGTGGTTTGTTTTTTATTGGGCGCATGTGTGCTTTAGTCCTTTTCCTACGTTAACTATCTTAATTTATGTAATGCTCAGTAAAACATCTGTATTTCTACTAACTTCTATTGTGGAAATGAACAAAAAATTGTGGTTGTTTCAGATATGTTGGTGTGGAAAGGTACTCTGAGGCTTTGGATATTCTTCATTCAGGTGCTTGTGTCCAGTTGGATCATGAGCAGGTGATACTTTTGTGGCAACTATTTTACTTTTGTGCGGATTTTTGGTACCTATCTGGCTGTGCATGTTGATCTAATTTGTGGTTAGTCCTATGTTTCCATGTTGAATAGCACTTCAAGTTGTAATTAGTTTTATTGAGTTCTTCATCGTACTGGGACTTATCTGTGTTGGTAGTATAATATGTCTACCTGTAGATGAGGATTAATTAGATGTGAGGGATTGCAAATACACAAGCTTAGAGTTGGGCCTAGATGCCAGCCCTGATGTGGAAATTTGTTAAGTTACACTCCTGCAGGCATGATTTATGACGCTACTTGGATGCTTAATCTCTTGGAAGGCATGTGTAGCATATGAAACCTTAGTGTGTCGTTATGAAATTGTATGTCTGTGTATGCTGGGATTGGTGTGTGCGGTGGGGGGGGGGTCTTAGCTGGTTCACTAAATTCAGTTGATAGTTTCTCCCCCGCCCCCTTGAATTCTGTATTTTTGACTCAACCCATGCATTCATGATTAAGGTTACATGTGGAGCTGAGCTTGCTGTGTTGTTCGTGGAATCACTAGTTAAAGGGAAAATTCCATGCGATGATGAAACTATAGGTCAGTACTTCCTCTGATGCAATTTCTCTTCCTTGGGAAGTCCATTTTCTCTATTTTGTGTGGATACATACTATGCACTTTATGCAAAGTATATTATTCCCACTTTAGGGATAGTGATTTTCACTATCACTGGAATGAAATGTGCCAAAAAGATCGACCTCCTCTTGGTTATTTGCTGTCGAAAACCAGTAACCAAATTTTGCTTAGACAGCATCATCTTATACCGTTCGAAGGTAAAACTAATATTTTAGAAATGCCTGTATGTGATTTCCTCTCTAAACCAAGGATTGCTAGAACTTTCGCCTTTCATATTTTAGGTGATGCATTCTTCTCTCTAAAACAAATAGTTCATTATCTTTGTGTCTGTGATAAGATTAGTTTTCCGGCCTTTAGTATTGGCCCAAGTGAGCTAGCTAGCTTTCCCAAGAAAACGTTGGAAACATGCTCACGTCCTTATTTATAACTGAACTTTAATTTGCTAATTCTAAATAGTAAAAAGGATCTGATTGTTAATGACAGATTTTTGAGACATTGGAGACCACATTCTAAAATCAGATTTGAAAAATGACTCATGTAATGGTAGTTACGGCTGACTTCAGCGAACGACTGTTCTAAATCTACAACATTTCTTCCATTCTAGGGATTTTTAGAAGTTTCATTTACATAGATGCTTTAATACTGCTTAAAATTGATTTTTAAAGTTTGAAAAGATAACGGTATAAGCCATCTCTTATGGCCAATATTGGTTGTTTGATGTATTTAACGTTCAATTATGTTTCTTGATCATGATAAACTATCAATCTTTAGATCGTATCAGAAAAATCTACAAGAAGTTTCCTCGAATTCCTGTGCCACAACACTTGGACTTGGCTGATGATGATGACATCCAACGTCTATCCGAAGCTCTTGGGGCTGCAAAAACACGTGTTGACAGCTGTTCATCATTTTTAAAGAATGCTATTAAGTAAGCTAGTATGGCCATTCTTCTTATTGTTTCTTTTACCTGTGAATTAGAGCTTTATGGATATGCAGCAATTTTACATCTAGCTTGGTGCTGAAATTTGCGAGCTTCGGTGGTGGCAAAATCAGGAGCCTGTGAGTGAGTTTAGTGGATATTTGAGATCTAAAAGAGAGCTTCAGTATACCCGAAATACTAGTATCAGATTTTCATACATCTAGCCATTTGCATGTTCTTGTGACTAAGAGTAGAGTAAGATCAAGTACTAGACAAGATCTATGCCGGAAATATTATGAAGGGAACCCATAAGTGCAGCCGATAATAGTTGTGTTCACAAAGATACAAAGTGCTAAGTTTCCCATATTCCTCTTGCACAAATGAAGTTCAAACAGTAATACGAAGTGCATTCATTCAGAAGAACTAGATGTGCTGCATTTGTTGAATATGGTATTCACTTTCAGGCACTCAATCATCTTCTTCCCCTTGTTGCACACAGCAAAGCTAAACATAAAGGCACTGAATATCTGCAAATCCTGTGCTATTCCTTCCAGGGAGAAAACCAAGAATACATGTAGAAGAGTGATAACTTAGGACAAGACTTCCATGTTATTGAAAACTGTCTTTTTAAGGGCCAGTTAAAAAAGAAAAATAAGTACCTTCATTTACTAAGATAAGTTCTGATGGAACACATAAGGTGAGAATTTAAAATATAGTGATTCATAGGCCTCATGCTGGGAGCATTTTTCTGTGTTGAACTTTATATCTGCTATTGACCACCTGTGGAAGGTCAAAGGATCTTCTTTTAAGAAAAATAATTCTTTTATTATTTTTGACCGAGGGCCAACATATTTAGGATTACTAGTAAGATGGTATTTTCTTACTTCTGAAAGTGTAGATGTATTCTTTGAACGCTGATGTTGGTGAGATTGTTACTGTAAACGTGTCTCTAATCTTTTTCTTTTGCTCTTAGGTGGTCTGCGGAATTCGGTACACGTAGGATTGGATCTCCTGAATTACATGATATGCTGGCTGAATATATTTACTCTGAATCTCCTGAGGTGGTAAGTCTGCTGTAGGGTCCAAGCTTGTGGATGTTGCTATTTTTTCCCAATACATTAGCTTTACATTTAGGGATGTCATTTCTTAGACCAGCTCTATATCCTCATGCAAGGTCGAGTGAGTTGCTAACTTGCTATGCTACTACTCTTAATAGCTGTTTTATGTTTGTCTGACCTGTCTAGTTAAGGAATATCTTAAAGTGGATGTAGGAAGTGCTCAGAGAAAATCTAGCAATATAAGAAGAAAAGGGGAAAAGAAAAATGCCTACCTTTGCAAGCGATCATCCATGTTTGCAGGCCTTGACGGCGTAAATCCTGAATATTCTGCAATTTGTCAACTTCCATTTAATGGAGTTACCTGTATCTGCTAAGATTGAAAGAAACGTAACTCTATTCAGACTGGAACTGGCAGAAAATAATATCAAATTACCTTAATAATACATCTGTACTGAAAAGACCTAATAAGAATGAGTAATGATCCTGATAACTGGTAAACACAACAGCAAATATAACATATGGCCTATCAAAAGTACAGGAACCCATTTGATAATCCCACATGATGTCCATTGGCCTTGGGTTTAGATCCCCACCCACCATATGGCATGTGCGGATTTCTCATGAAAGTTAAGTGACTGTGTCTTGCATCTTGCCCTCTGGGATTGATTTTCTTACTCATGCATGATTAAGAAAGAATTTCAGAAGTGGCATCATTCTACTCTAAAGAAAAGACACTTCTTAAAGACATAATTGGAACTTTTGGGCTTAATAAATCTTAGAATGCTACTCCCTCCGTCCCAAAATGAGTAGCACTTTTTATTCTTGTTCAAGAACAAAAAGTGCTACTCATTTTGGGATGGTGGGAGTATATTTAAGGAAATGAAATAAGCTCCCACGAAGGATAGCTAGGATTAACAATATTGATGGGTTGATGAACACCTTTGGTTGCCTACTTTTAATGGCAATTCATTTGTTTTAGTAGTCGACTATCCTCTGTGGTGGCCACGGCTTTGTCTTCTGTGGTGCTTCACTGAAGGTGAAGTCTGAAAAAATTTTAACTTGAAATTCTTTGGAGATTAAGATGATATGAGTTGGATAAGTTGACCTTGAAGATGCGCAACTGAAATAATTTGCTTCATTGCAATTTACTTTAGTCAGAAATGGATCCTTAAACCTCGAAGCTCACTTTCAGCTTGTACGGTTCTGACTACAGTGTATGATGCTAAATTCATTTTTGTCTTGCTGCTTTGCAGGACATGACCAGAGTATCTTTTCATTTTGTTAGAGGGAAAAGCCCGAAAAAGTTTGCTTCAACTCTTATTAGTTTTATGGGCAAGGTTAGCCTTTCTGCACTAACTCTAACTTTTACCTGAGCAAGTTCATTTTCATCATTTGCTTGTCAATCTTATCTTACTTCTTAATAGGCTTAAATGACACATTTTCCCTCCCAAATGCAGTGTTATCCAGGTGAAGATGATTTGGCCATCGCACGAGCAATTTTAATGTTAGTGAGACTGTTTCCAACTTTATTTAATGTCTTTGGTAGGTCTTATTCTTAGTTTGTAAGTCGAAACAGATTTTAAAAGATGGATTAGTTATAATGTTAGTTATGAAAGAGATCAATAATAATTCCATCCAAGGTAGCTCAGTTGGTTAGGACTTGGGAGAAGTGTCGTTAGGAGCAAATGTCCCAAGTTTGATTCCCCTGGAGCATAAAAATTCCCTGAATTTAAGCAGGAGGTTGCGGCGGTGTCACGGTGGGTTTCTGTGCTTACCCTTCGACCGTTTGGTGCCACATGGTTGGGGTTGAAGGACTCTGCAATTGGGAGTTTTGGGCATCCAAAAACAGGAGTGATTAGTAATACTCTGTTCATTCCAATTTAAGTGTCCACTTCTTATTTGCACAATGTTTAATGCAAACAAGAACGTGCGGACACAATTAAATTTGACATGAGGCCAAATGGAGTTTGTGGACACAAGTCACTTGTCTTATTCCCAATTAGGAAAGTGGAGGCTTTTTTTGAAACACCCCTATTTTAGGAATAGTTGGCACGTAATTGGAACGAAGGGAGTAATACAAAAGAATTTGATGACTTTGTTCGGATTAATCATGTAGTAGAATTGATTAGTGCAAAGTTTTGACAAAAGGCATTGTCATTAACCTTTTTAGGAATGTGTTTGAGCGGTAGCTTGTTTACCTTTCACTGAAGTCTTCCTTGCATACTGGAGTCCTTTATAGGTGTTTTAGGGTTTTCTTCCCAAAGAAAATATGACAACTTTCGTCTTGATCAAGGAACTGAAGAGAGGTTTTAAGGATCCAAGAAACCATGACACTCTTTGGAAGGCCTCTCATCATCTTATGTCCTACAAATATAAAGGAGACGTTCGAAGTTGCTCGAATTATCGAGGTATTAAACTAACGAGTGACACAATGAAGTTTTGGGAGAGAATAATTGAAAGTAGACTAAGGAGGGAGACAACATTATTGAAAAATTATTTGATTTTATGTCGGGTAGATCTACAATGGAGGCTATCAACCTATTAAGGAGATTGATGGAAGGCTATAAGGAAGTAAAAAAGGATCTACACATGATGTTTATTACTTAGAAAAGGCATATGATAGAGTCCTTGGAGAGATAATTTGGTCAGTCCTAGAAGAGAAAGGGCTAAAGTGAGATATAAAGAGGTTATGAGGTGTCGACGTTAGTTAGAATCACAACATGAGAGACATGCGAGTTTTCAGTCACTATAGGGCTACACCATAGATCGACCTTAAGCCGGAACATTTTAGCCTTAGTAATGGATGAACTAACTTGACATACAAGATGTTATACCTTGGTGCATGCTATTTGCCCATGACATTGACATTGTGCTTATGGATGAAATAACGAATGAGGTTAATGTTAAGTTTAAAAAATGGAGAGAAGCTTTAGAAGTCAAAAGGGTTTAAAATAAGTAGGAGCAAGATAGAGTGTATAGTGTACAACTTTAGTGGTAAGAGAAGTATTAATGGAGTGAAAGTAAGTTAGATGGAGAAGAAATATCTCAAAAGTAAGTATTTCGGTATCTAGAAGCAATTATTAATCAAGATGGAGAGTTTAGAGAGGATGTTAATCATAGTGAAATGGAAGAGTGTATCTGAAGTGTTATGTGATAGGCGCATACTAGTAAAGCTAAAGGAAAATTTTATAGGACATTTGTTGGGTATGCGCTATTGTATGGGACGATTGTTGGGCTCTAAGAATGCTAACAAGGTAAGTGTAGCAGAAATGTGAAATGTGTAGATGGATGTGCTGTAAAACTAGAAAAAAATAAGATTAGTAATGAACAAATACGAGAAACGGTAAAAGTAGATCGTATAGTAGAGAAAATGAGATAACCACCAAAAATGGTTTGGTCATGTACAACGTAGTGCTCCAGTTAGAAAGTCTGATGATATGAATTTTAATCAAGCTAGGGTAGGGGTACGCCAAAGTTAACATGAGCATCAATAATACGGATAGATATGAAAGACCGTGGTCTAAATGGTGACTTGGCATTGAATCGCGTGGAATGGCGAAAAAGGATTCATGTAGCCGACCTAAAGTGATTGGGATGAAGACTTTGTTATTTGTTGTTGGTAAAAACCTCTGACATTGTTGGACATGCCGCGACACATTGGGGTGTGCGCCAATGTTAAATGTAAGCTCTGAACAAGTAGGAGTTTAATACATTTCGTGTATTTCACTCTCAATTTTTTTTTTAAATAATTGAAAGTAAAAGTAGAACCGTGGAGTCTTTGGATGGAGCGGACGGAGTACATAACGTAACATGTCCCTGCTGAGTCCTATTTTCTGCGAGCGTTTCATGCCAATGTATCTGAATCATGTTATTTCATTGTTCTTGTATTGGAGTTGGTGCTTCTTAGTTAAGTAGCTAACAATTCAGGTTTAGCAAAATGTCACGAACTTAAGGGGTCCTTCTGCCTAAAGATACCTGGGTCATTATAAGTATTTATGTGTATTTGACGGGAACTTTTCTTGCTGACCTTAACCCGACTAGGGCACCCACTTTTGTCATTGTTAATATTCTTTAGCTTTTCTAAACTATGTAAGTGCATTGCTTCAGCAGCAGCTTCTCTGCATGGTTACAGCTGTATCTTTCATGTTTGAATAAAGTTCCATGCTTATATCTCTTCTCCCTTTAGGTATCTATGTCTTGGTAACCTCAGAGATGCCAACAATCTTATGGATGAGCTAAAGAAATTAGTCCGATCTAAGGAGATAGAGTTTCCTCACTCAGAATTGATCGAGTTCATCAACTATCTTTTGCTGACGTAAGTCGTATTTGCTCCTTTTCGCACGTGCAGGCACTCACACAGACATGTATCTTTTTATATATTCAGATTATTATGTTGGCCAATAATTTTTTAAAATTATTATGTTGTCAGTAAATGGGAAATCAGTAAAGAGATAAATGTTTGATTTGCTTAATAATTTATTCATAGTCTCATAGACCCTGAGGCATTAGGCGCTTGTGGTGGGTTATTAAGGAACATACTTTGAATTCGCTGATTGATGTTGGGTTGCAGCGGGCAGAGCCTCTGTCCCAGTTCACTTTATGTGGAGCTTGTGGAGGGAAAGAAAAAGGAAGCACTGCGATGATGAGGAATTACCTGTTCTAGTTTGAAAACGTGGCATGCTGGATCTGCTTTTTCTTTCATGAGTATATGGCCTTTGAGGGGGATGTTTGGTTGGGAGTTTGAGTTTATATCTCACTTTGGAACCCCTCTTTTTGGAGCACGATCTTGGATGGTTTGGTTATGTCCTTTAGTACTCCCTCCCCAAAAGAGTCCTATTTTGAAAGTCAAACTATTCTAATTATATATATTTTTACACATCCTATGTGTCAGGATATGTGTCTGGGTGGGTGGGTGGGGGGGGGGGGAAGGGAGTGGGCACGCACACGTATGAGTATCTAGGTCCTTTAAATTAGACTAAACTACATATTTATTGCATAGGACAAGTAAAAACAGCAATATGTTATTGCAGAGTAGAATAAATTTGGAAAAATAATGGAAATTTATAAATTAATTTACAGATGTGATTTTCCTTGGGTCGAACTAAGATAAAAAAACATAGGACTCTTTTAACATGATGGAAGAAGTATAAAGCTTCGTACGCAGTGGTCCTATTACAGCATTGAATCATGAATTTGAGCTCCGCAATTTTTAGCTTCCTAGGTAGACATCTTGATGAGCCTTTCTTAGAATACTTCCTTGGCTTCTGAGAAAGTACTTAAGCATAAGATAAATCATAGACAAGCCATAGTTATTAAAGGCGCGCCTAGGCGCGGGGCGCAGGCGGGCGCAAGTTTTGTGCCTTGGTCTCTACCCAGGCGTGGGATTAGACGCGCCTTTCGGCTAGGCGTGCGCCTTGTCTAAATGCGCCTAGGCTCCGGGCGCACTTTAGCGTTAAAACTACGTAGTTTTGCTTTGGTTTAGGGTTAATAGTCACTCCTCTTCAGGCTCTTCTTCTTCTTCTTCACCACAAAGGTGCTGAATGTCGGAATACATAGAATTAAACAACATTTGGCTAGAGGGTATCGCAACACTAGTGAGCGTAAGAAGTGTTCCAACCATGTTAAGGAAGAGTTGAGGCAATACATGATTCAAAAAATCAGCAGTAAAGAGGATATCTGGGTTGAAAAAATATCGGAACGGTATCATGTGTGTTTGGAACGGGAATTGCCTGAAATTGAAGTGACAAGCAAACTTCAAAGTCAAAGTAGTCGGGCTTCACGCCCTGCTTCTATTCCCGAAATGCCACCACCCGGTAACAATAAGAGAAAAGGGGCCATAGATCTCTATTTCTCTTCGAATCCCGAAATTGCTGCCCAAAAAAAGAAGAAACTTGAAGAAGATGATAATGCCGCAAAGAAGCAATTGAGGGATAGAGCATATACATATATCGCGAGATGGATGTACGATGCGGGTATTTGCTTTTAATGCGGTGAACTATAAGAGCTTTCATACTATGATTAAAGCTATTGGGCAATATGGTCAGGGCATAAAACCACCAAGCTTTCACGAGGTGAGGTTCCCTTGTTGACACAAGAGGTGAAATCTGTTAAAGAGACATTAAAGGAGCACAAACAAGAATGGTCAAAGATCGGGTGTTCTATAATATGTGACGGGTGGAAGGACAAGAGGGAGAGAACTTTGATCAACTTTTTGGTGAATTCTCCCAAAGGCAGTGTATTCATTGAATCAATAGATGGTTCCAATTATTCCATAACAGGGGAGAAAATGTTTGAGCTCCAAAGCAAGAAAGTGGAGATGATTAGAAAAGAAAATGTTGTTCAAGTTGTCAAGGATAGCGCTTCGAACAACAAGCTAGCCCGTATGTATTTGCTTTCAATGTTGTGCAAGTACAAAGTGTCAAATGTAAAATGTTTACATTTAAATAAGACGAATATATTTCTTTTCTTACTTCAAACGGGTGATTTATTGATGGCCGAGTATCCGCACATTTATTGGACCCCATGTGCGGCACATTGCTTGGATTTGATGCATGAAGATATCTATAAGAAGCCACCGTTGAAAAAAAACCTCCACCAGGCTATGAAAGTGAATTTTTTCATTTATAGTCGACCAAGTGTGGTGAACGTGATGAGGAAATTCACTAACAAAGAGATCCTGAGGCCGGCAAAAATTCGATGTTCGAGACTTCATGAATTGAAAGCCAACTTGCGATCTATGTTTGTGTCAGATGAATGGAACAAAAGTAAGCGAACAAAAGAGTTAACCGATAAACAAGCCGAAGAGATTATTCTTAGTCGTACATCTTGGAGGCATATTTTGATTGCACTGGCCAGGGTGACTTGTCCACTTATCAAAGTTCTTTGAATTGTTAATGGTGAGAGAAGGCATGCCATATGGTACATTTATGAGGATATGGACAGAGCAAAGGAAATAATTGTCAAGTCTTTTAACGGTGATGAAGTCAAGTATAAAGAGATTTTTGAAGTCATAGATGCACGGTAGAATATCGAATTACATCAGCCTCTACATGCAGCCGGATACTTCTTGAATCCCGAATTCTTTTACAAGAATGAAAATATTCTAGGGGATTAAGAAATTGTTGATGGATTGTACTCGTGCATTGAGGAGATGGTGTCTTACAAGATGAAATGAGTGAGGAGATAGCAATATCAGTATGTCCTCGAGGTTCCAACACCCATGGCACTTGGAGGAGCTCAAGCCGATCGTGTAAGATGAATTGGCTCTCCAACTCCGGCAGCCCTAGCAACGGTATTGCATGTCAATGATTTATCATCTTCAAAGACTTGATCATTATCCTCATCCTCATCCTCCGCAAGTTCCGTCAACCATTCATTGCTTTCATCGACTTCATCCAATAAAATAGGATGAATAGTGTCTCGTACAGTGTATCTACCCTTCAACGCTTTGTTGTATTTCACGAATACTAGTTCGTTCAAGCGAGATTGAGTTAACTTTTTTCGCTTCTTGCTATGAAGCTGAAAAATGTTCATGTACAAACAAATTAGATTAAAACATGAACTCTATATCAACATTTCCTTGACATATTCAAAGAAACTCGAATTCCGCTCACATCCGGACGAGTTCCATGTCAGATTAAGAATTTTAACGGCGAACTTTTGAAGATTAGGAGTTGAACTACCAAATGCGGTCCACCAATCAGCTGTACCTGGTTACAGGTCACATTACATTAATTTTGATATTGCATTGGTTAACCACCAAATTGTAGAAGAAATTCAGAGACAATTAGGTGTTAAACTGAAATACTAACATGGTTCTCTCGTATCTCTCTGACTAATGGCCATATTCCTACCAAAGAGACCCTCGGATTTCGTATAAATTGCTATCTCCTCACTGATTTTATCTTGTAAGGCACTATCCAGTATAAGCCGCTCAATGCATGAGTACAATCTATCAATAATTTCTTGATCCCCATGAATATTTTCATTCTTGTAAAAGAATTCAGGATACTATCCAGTTGCATGTAGAGGCTGATGTAACTCGATATTTCACCGTGCATCTATAACTTCAAAAATCTCTATATACTTGGCTTCGTCAACGGTAAAAGACTTGTCAATTATTTCCTTCGATCCATCGATAGCCTCATAAATGTACCCCATCGTATCTCACCATTAACAATTCGAAGAACTTTGATAAGTGAACAAGTCGCCCTAAGGGCAAACAAAATATGCCTAAAAAATGCAGGACTAAGAATAATCTCTTTTGTTTGTTTACCGGCCAACCCTTTAGCCCACTTACTTTTGTTCCATTCATCTGACACAAACATAGATCGCAAGTTGGCTTTCAATTTATGAAGCCTTGAAAATGTGATGGAAGTAGTAGCAAATCGAGTTTGTGCCGGCCCCAAGATCTCTTTGTCAGTGAACTTCCACATCATGTTACCACACCCAGTCGATTATAAATGAAAGAATTCTTTTTCATGGCCTGGTGGAGGATTTTCTTCAACAGTGGCTTCTTATAGATATATTCAAGCATCAAATCAAGCAATGCGCCGCACATGGGGTCCAATAAATGTGCGGATACTTACCATCAATAAGTCACATCATGTTACCACATCCAGTCGACTATAAATGAAAGAGTTCTTTTTCATGGCCTGGTGGAGGGTTTTCTTCAACAGTGGCTTCTTATAGATATATTCGATCATCAAATCAAGCAATGCGCCGCACATGGGGTCCAATAAATGTGCGGATACTTACCATCAATAAGTTATCCGGTAAAGTAAGAAAAAAAAATATATTCGTCTTAATTAAATGTAAACACTTTACATTTGACACTTAAAAAATGTACTTGCATAATATTGAAAGCAAATACATACCTGCTGGTTGTTCGAAGTTCTATCCGTGACAACCTGAATAACATTTTTTTTTTCAATCATCTGCACTTTCTTGCTAAGGAGCTGAAACATTTTCTCCTTGTTTTGGATTTATCTGAACCATCTATTGATTCAATAAACACACTACCTGTGGGAGAATTCACCAAAAAAGATGATCAAAGTTCTCTTCCTCTTGTCCTTCCACCCGTCACACATTATAGAACACCCGGTCTTTGACCGCTCTTGTTTGTGCTCCTCCATTGTCTCACAAGGGAACCCTCACCTCTTGTTTGGTGAATTCAATGAATTTCACCTCTTGTTTCAACAAGGGAACCCTCACCTTCTGAAAGCTTGGTGGTTTCATGGCCGGACCATATTGCCCAATAGCTTCAATCATAGCATGAAAGCTCTTATAGTTCACCGCATTAAAAGCAATACCGACATTGTACATTCATCTTGCGATATATATACATGCTCTATCCCTCAATTGCTTCTTTGCGGCATTATCATCTTCTTCAAGTTTCTTTTTTTTTTGGGCAGCAATTTCGGGATTCGGAGAGAAATAAAGATCTGTGGCCCCTTTTCTCTTACTGTTACTGGGTGGTGGCATTTCGGGAATAGAAGTAGGGCGTGAACCCGACTACTTTGACTTTGAAGTTTGCTTGTCACTTCAATTTTAGGCAACTCCCCTTCCAATCACACACGATCTCGTTCCGAATTTTTTTCAGTCAAGATATCCTCTTTATTGCTAACTTCCTCTTTATTGCTGACTTTTTGAATCATGTATTGCCTCAACTCTTCCTTAACATGGCTGGGACACTTCTTACACTCACTAGCGTTGCGATACCCTCCAACCAAATGTTGTTTAATTCTATGTATTCTGGCATTCAGCACCTTTGTGCAGTAAACAGTAAACACATTGAAGCTTGTTCTTCTCTTTGCCGGTGGGATCAACAATAGAACAATAATTCCATCCCGGATCTCTTGTTGAGCTTGAAGCCATAAGTATTCACACTGACCAACCAAAAAAAACTAAAGAAGAAGAGCAGAATCAGAGAAGAGATAAGGCAAGAAAGAAACAAAGAAGAAGCGCATCATAGAAGAGAAAAAATAAGAGCAGAATCAGAAACAAGGACAGCAACAGCAGAGAAGAGAAGAGAAGAAGAAGAGAATCAGAAAGGAAGAAGAAGAAGAAGAAGAGGAGAAAAGAAGGACAGCAACAGCAGAGAAGAGAAGAACAGAAACGGGAAAAAAAATACCTGAAGTTCAGAGCTCATTGGCGGTGGAGGAGGGTCACCGGAGGGTCGCGGTGGTGGCCGAGGTCAGATCTGAAGAGGAGCGACACTTTGTTCTTCGTTCTTCTTTCCTTTGTCTGGTTATTTCTGAATTGGGTTGGGTATTTAACTTAACCCTAAACCAAAGCAAAACTATGTACTTAACCCTAAAGTGCGCCTGGAGTCCAGGCGCCCGCGTAGCCAAAAGGCGCACCTACTCCTACGCCTGAGGCAGCGCCCCGCCTAGCCCTACCAAGGCACAAAACTTGCGCCCGCCTACTCCCCGCGTCTAGGCGCGCCTTTAATAACTATGTCTACATCTACTCTTTACCTTATAGATGAATATGAAGATGAAGAGGATGAGGATGAGGGCGAATTTAAAGAGAACGATCAAGCTTATGTGGAAGAAGATGATAAATTTGATGATGAGGATTGATAAAAGAATCCTAGGATTGAGATTTAGAGCCCATTTGTTTGAACTTTGGCTTATATTTATGCTTGTTTACTTGTTTAGACTCGTTATTTTGTGATTGATTACATGTTTTGAACATCTACTTGTATTCTAGCAATGAACGACTATCGTTCGAAATCCCTGGATTTCGACAAGAAATAGATTTTTTTTCTATTTATAACTAATAGTGTTGTTTGATTCACTACTTGCATTTAATTTATTGCTTTGATGATGTATATGACCATATTATATTTTTAGTGATTTTTAAGCATGTTTGTTCGCCTCGTCGCTCGGACACGCGCCCGCCTTGCCCCCCGGGCACTCCTTTTACGCCTTGGTGCACTTTGCGCCTTTAATAACTATGTGACAAGCACAATAGAAACAATCGGATGAGAATTATCTAATGCAATCCATGATAACTTCAGATGACCATTTTACCATGTTTGTAAAAGGGCAACACAGTTTTCTATACAGATTGAGTGCAGTTTGTAGCTTCAACTTATTGTATTCTGTTGGCGTGCATGCCAAAAAGGACTCATGTTATGTTGTCCATATGTCATTTTCACCATAAAGGCTTATTAAAACGTTGGCTTAAAAAGAAATCCAGCACCATTTTGCTTGTTAAGAGTCCACTGCTGACTTTTTGGCCAATTTGAGTATACGTAGATCGCATATCTACATAAATATACGCATTTTACGAATCATGTATATTGAAATTCATTGTGTCTTTTATGTAGTTTTTGATGATCAAACTTTTACCACCTCAAATGATGTAGAAGTATGTTAAAATTTGATTTGATTTAGCTGATTAAAAAAAGTGAGGAGTATGTTTTTACGTGGGCCACAATTGTATATATATTTGCAGGTTGCAGAGAGATGCTTTGCCTTTATTCAACATGTTGAGACAGAATTACAAGTCTAGTTTAGATCGGGAACCTGCATTCTATGAGGTGCGTAGTACTCTCTCTAAATGCAGTATTCTAAAAGTGGTTTACATTTTGGAAGCTTTATGCATCTAGCTCTCGGTATTTTATCATTCTTGATACACGGGTAGATGTCTAAGTAGAGCCTTTGCTTTTCATACCCACTTTGCATGCCTTATGGTTGCTGAAAGGTGCAATTTGTTTTGTAATGATATTTACTTTATTTATAGTCATCCCGGTATAGTGTTGACGTCTTGAATTTGTTTCTGGCAAGCAGTTGCTAGATGCAATCGCAGAAAAATTCTATGGAGTACAGCGGAAAAATCCTTTGCAGGGGATGTTTGGAGATATATTTAAGGTAATTTTATGATTTTTCCTTTTGAACAATAATTTAAATTCCAAGAACCTCAACATTAGTAACTTAATGCCTTGTATCCAAAATGAAGTGGAAAAACAGTGAAGTTCATCTCTATCCAAAATGTTGAACCAAAGCAACCAAAGGGTACTAATTTGAAGTCTTTAAATTTGGGATCTTGCAGATGATGGGAGAATAGCATGATGGACAATGTCAAATCATTCGCATTATGACAGATTGATCGTGTTGAGAAAGCTCCTGACATCTGGTCTTTCGAAGATAGCAGACTCTTTAGCTTGGCAGCTGTAGATTGAAATGTTGTGTTGTGATTTTGAGTGGTTTATTCTTTTATATTATACATGGCGATTTGACAAGTCAGAATCCGCAAATGTGTGTTTATTCCTTCGAGAGTGCCCGAACTAGCCATGACTCGTAGTTTCTCGTCATGGTTCAAGTTCAGTGTATGTATTTTCAACAGCTAAATTTGCAGTGCTGCTTTATCATATGAGTTGAAAGTTTTAAGGGAACCTTGTTTGAAATAATGCCCGAGGAACAATACGAATATTTTGTTCACAGAAAAACCTTGCAAATTTTCAATTGGGTACTGTTATTTGCACACTTCGTTTTTGAGAAATTCACACTCCTTTTTTATTTTTTAAAAATATCATAAATATAAATACTATAATACCCTCACTAACAAAACTTATATGTTCACACTTTTTTGACTTGAAACATGTTAAATACATACTTCTTTGGGCGTAGAAACATCCCCATCCCCAATTCTTTCTTCGATTGGGAAGAATTCTTAAATCCAAATTTTTGT
>JAOWAN010000051.1:4547176-4570328 GCA_028566635.1 Lobelia cardinalis | reverse complement strand
GTATGTTAGTTATATGTCCGTATTTTGTAAAATAAAGATCCAATACAAGAAATTTTTCAAAAAAATCAACTAAGATATAACAAAAATATACTAAGATACAACATATTCATAAATATACAACAAACTAACTAAAATGCGAAGATACAACAAAAACATAATTACATACAACGGAGTCTTATTAAGATACAACAAAATTAACGAATATACAACAAAAAAGTACTAAGATACAACAGTTTGTACGTTTGTATGTTTGTACGATATTTATGATTTGTATTCGATCATTTTCATATATATATCCTTGTTTCATTTCAGTGCTTTGCTTTGACGAATGATTACAACGCGGACTAGAATGTAGCTAGCTATATATATAGTCCATTTTCGTCGATAACATAATTTTCTTTTACCCCCTGTTTTTTTTCCTTCCCTTTTTGCCTGTTTTCCATTTGGTTTCCCATTTTAGCTAGAATATATATCTTAAACATTCTTCTCGTGTTATAATATGTAAAGTTTAATCAGTAATCCTATCAAATCGTACGTGTTATCATACTGATGCGATGTAACTTTTTATCAATTATTTGGCATGGAAGCATCACCAAATAGAATAAAATTGATCCATTTATTTTTAAGGGTAGATATTTAACAACTGACATCCAATATTCTAAGTGTTCATATTGAGACACTATCATGTATCAGAACCAAACAAATTTCATAATCGCATCATGAAAATCATGGACTACGTCTCTCACTATCAACTAATTGATTTTGACATGAAAACTCCTACTCGAACATGGTATCAGAGCAGACTCTTTACCGTCACCCGAATAGACCAAAGACAGTCCGCATAGTAAACCTCAATCCCAGCTACACGTGAAGAGTCTTATAAATATGTCATACCACGTCATTACGATGACAAGATATGACAAAAACTACCAAAAAAATTCTTGGCATGCATGCAGGTCGATCGATAGCTTGCGGTTGTGATCCACAAAGTAGGTCTGAAGAAGACCAGAAGACCCAACATTAAGGTTCCCCACCAATCCATTGATATATACCATCATTGATCATATATACTACCTTACAAGACCAACCGTCGACATTTGTTTGTTTCCTCCCCTAAATCACAAACCATTTTTACATTTAAACTACCAACATACACACGCTGACACACACATACACTGCATGCAGCGTCCACATCTTCATGTCTTGATATATATGCATGCATGTGTGTGTGTGTGTGTGTGTGTGCTTGCTTGCTTTCCCCTTTATTTATTATAACTAAACGCACTTTTTTAAAACTTGTCAAAGATACCGTACCACAGCTTTCTCATTACACTTTTTCGAGAATATATGTCCAATTAAGAAATTAATACCCCATGGAACCATGTTAAACAGTCGGGTTTTGAATCGAATTTCATTTTTTTTAATTAGAATTGGAGACAATTTGGACCCAAAAGAAATGAAAAGAAATATATAGCGGTCAAGTAATTCTAGTTATATTAGGGATAATTAATTCAATTAGCGTTGACTATACGAAGAGTGCTTGAGATGTAGAGATGTCTTCGTTTTGAGAGAGAAATATTCACTCAAAGATGTTTCTATTAAGAGTGTTGAGATTGAGAGATGTCTGATTCATTTTTGTAATGCCGATCGAAGAGTGAATATTTGAAGAGAGCATATATGAGAATTTAAGAAAATATTCGTCGAGTGCGAGTGCATATTATATCTCTCATTCGATGAGTTAGAAAGGATCTTGCGAGTTTCTTGAATAAACTTCGAGTGCTTGCATTTTAATGATAATATAGTGAAATTATTGATCGATTAGTGAATGTAATCTATGATCGGTTAAGGAAAGCACACTAAAATATTTTGCCTTGAGTGCTTGATTATATATATTTCGTTGTTATTGTGTTCATCTCAAATAAATGATATTTGCATAACTATAATAAAATACTCCACCCGTCATAAAATTAGTGATACTAATTTTCATTCTTTGGGACGGAAGAAGTATATAACTCTATGTCTTAGAAAAGAGAAAATAATTTGCGAATATTCCAAGGTCAAGGAAGTCTTTTTTTTTTTTTAAATATATATATATATTTGTTGATTTTGTGAGTCTTAATAATTAATTAAGGGTGACTTGGGAGATGAAAGTTATGATACGAAATAATGAGACTTTTGATTGAATGAAATGTTGGACTGAAAATTAATAACGAGCTTTTTGAGTATGAAAGGTTGAACTCAAATGTCGGGCTCACTTATTAATTATTCTGCCCAAATATTTTTGAAACAAATGATCAGCACAAATTGCAATATTATTAAATAAACCACACTCCAATATATCTCTCTCTCTCTCTCTCTCTCTCTCTCTCTCTCTCTCTCTCTCTCTCTCTCTCTAGCAAAAGAATGCAAATGGGAACAAAGAGAAAATAGTCTTGCCCTCCCCTGCAAAGAATATTACTGGGACCACCCGACCCGACCCACATATGATTTGAGTCAAAGTTTAAACCACCTATCATCATAATTAATAATCTTGAACATTCGCAGCAAAAATACCATATAACTACAGTCTGCACACGACGTATTCTCTACATCTTCGTCTTCTTCTTCTGCTGCTGCCTTGTTTTTTGATGTACTCTTCGGTTTGACTCAAGTCTACCAATTCCTTTTCTGTGTAGTCTTTTTCCGGGGAATCGGGATATCTTTCTAAAACTCCATCCTACATGACCGTTTAACTCTTGACCCTAAATTTTAATCCTTAAACTCTAAACAATTAGTAGAACACTTATTTGACGGGAGATGAGACATCATTTAGACAGAAAACTCGCATTTCTTTTCCCTTGTTCAATTCCGCATAAGCTAAGGTCTCAGTAAAAGATAAATACTAATATCTCAAGTACATTTTTTTTTTTGTTTTTTAATCTAAACTAGAGAAAATAACATCATCAGATCAGAGTTATTTTGACCAAAAATAAATAAAAATAGACGATTTTTTTGCACCCAAAAAAATAAAAGGGAATATTTTAGACGATTATTTCATCCACCCTCGTACACAAGAAAAAAACAGTCAAAGTCGAGAGGGTCAAATTCTCCAAGTGACAGAATTCCAATTCGTAGAAAAATGGGAAATGATAAGTGTCTGATGGACTTCCATAATTCCATTCCATGGTGAGTAAATTGACCCGGTTATCAAATTGGGTTTGGGTGGAATTGGTGGTGGTGGGGGGGGATCTTCTTTAAAGATTTCATTCATATGCAGTATTCCTGGGGTTTAAAACCTTGGTACATAACATAGCATCCCCACCCTTACCCCTATTATAACATAATAGTGTTTACCAAAACAGCTCATGTTGCAAACGACGGCTCATCTTTCACAACATCTTAAAGAGAAAACTTTACCAAAACTGCGTTAGGAAGCTCGTCTTGCACATCATAAAGGGAAAAGTCTGGGCAAAATCCAACCTCCCACATATATATGAGCATTATGAAAAATCGAGATCCGATGATACAACATAAGGTCTTCCGAACATGGAAACAGATTTCAGAAACACGTTCAATTGCTAGAAGCTTGTGTCTGTTGGATCTAATTGATTACTCTCTAGTCTAAACCATGCAACACGATGCAACATTAATGCATATGCACCCTACATGAATAGTACTACATATTCCCTCCATATCACAAATAATCTCATTTGACCAATCAAACTATCTAAGCTTATATTATCAATATAAACAAAACAAGTATGAGACTTTTATCTTTTTAGCAGAGTAAAACTAATTGCCAGGAGGATTGGATAGGCCATCATGCCTTTTTAACTAAGGAAACACAGATTTGATTTTCCCAGTTCCTATGTGGACTTCATTCAATTTCTAATTTCACAGTCCATTGCCTTTTCCAACCAACATTTCAAATAATGAAGAGTTTACAAACTGCCCTCCTTAACTGCTACAAACATTTCATTATCCAAGATTGCCCAGAGTCCAAGCCTAATCAAATACTATATAAGTTCAGGAAACATCGTGCAGAAAATCACCGAGAGGTGAACAACACTGAGCAAAAAGTTAAATATTTATACTATCAGAAGAGAGAGACCGAGAAAGAAAGAAAGAAAGAAAGAAAAAGTACTTAGAACTGCACATAAATATACAAAATGTATTACAAAACAAAACAGAAATGTGCAAGCCATTTTCTGGCAATTGACAGAAGTCTGAAACAGGTAAAGAGCAGTCTTCTTAACTTAGCTTGCATTGACAGGGATGTCGGCAGATTAAACTTATGGCATGTCCCTAACTGATCTCGGAAATATGCTCAAAACTTTCCAAAGCATTCACATGCTATGTTTACAAAAACAAAATTCCAGGGGCTGGAGTAGTTACTATCCATGTACTTCATCAAAAGGAAAGAGAGCTTACCCGCTGCTAAGTTTTCTGAGAAAGCTGCTCGATAGTTTGATCCTCATTTTTGTTAATAGCCTTCTTCATTAGTTCATAGCCTGCAAAGTTCATAGCACCTAGTGGAGCAATCCAAAAGAACCTAGGCACCGCACCTTTAAATAACCCAAGAGGTCCTTCATGACGCAGAATAGACAAGGCTACCATCGACATAGATACTGGCCGCCCCTGGGGAGCCGTCATCATTCTAGTCTTCATCACATCAAAGGGTGTTGTTGTGACAGCAGCTAGGCCACCAGATATCGCCCCAACTACAATTGTTTCCCAGGGTTCGAGCTCCCTCCCCACAAGACGTTGGACAGCCTGAAAATAGAGTACATCAAGTCCAATTCCTTAATCAAAAGAACTAATAAATGATGGAAGGAAAATGAAGAAGACTATAATAAGTTATATGAGAAAAGCTCATACCTTCTTGGATTCAGCGTAAAGCCCCATGCCTGCAACATAGAATGGAACCTCCCGACAAAGAGTAGCACCGGTCCCACGAAAGAAACCCTTAAGACCATCTTGTTGCCAAGTACAGATTAATGCCTCCCCTGCATTGTTAAATATGCCAGCTTGACACCTTTGCTTTAACACTTCACATGGTATTCGCACAGCTGTTCCCAACACTGTGCTACAGAATGATGCTACAGATTGAACCTGCATATAGCATATAATGCAACGTTACTACTTCAGTACTTGAGGTAATGTTGACCTTAAGAGTGTCTTAGAAAACTATAATCGGCCTTCATGTGAGAAATTGGTGAGCACAATTTCGCTTCCAATTTTGTTCTTGTGAACATGCACACTGACCCTATTTCTGATGAATGATGACTCAGCTGCTGCATGGGTGTGCCGCTGCTGCCTCCATGAGGAAAAGGAATATCAGTGATTAAAATAGATTTTTATCTTATTTCTTGCCCTTTGAGGTCAGATGGCATTAAAAGTCCCAAATCAACCCCAGAGCCCAGTTTTGTTTTATTGGAAAGACACGATTATGTTCACTTTGGTAGGCTGATGAGACATTCTGAAAAAAATGATAGTTAACATTCACCAGCAGTTAAACATATCTATTTTCAATTACAAAAGGAAGACTACTTTATATGCTTACTAATATATTCTACAAAAATATTTACTTACATAAGAATATTGCTGGATAAGTATTTGACCATGCCAAGAAAAAATATTAATAATAATGATAAACAAATAACTACTCCCTCCGTCTCACATGAAGACGTTTTGCTTTTGGATCATCCAATTTGACAATAGTATTACCTTCCTTTTTTGGAAAGGACAAACATGGGTCTCCTTTTGAGGGGCATTTAAGAACATTATGTTTTGAACCATTTCCTTAATTTGCATCTGTAATCAAAGTGTCACTCTATATGGTATAAATAATCAGACAAGGAAGGAACAAAAAGAGAATCCAATTGTTAAAAGTTTAAACATTCAAATATGTAAGCGTGGGCTACACTTGTTCTCATAAGTGCGAAAAGGACGAAGGTACATAAATATGTACAACCAAGCAGAGTGCACTAAAATTAGATACTACCAATCAGATGCAAGCAAAGAAACTCAATACAAGAATTTGCGACTTCAATGCTCCGATACGATATTGAGTGGAATAAACCAGATAATACCCCCTCTGTTCCTCAACCAAATCCAAATAAGATGATCAATTGTATATTTGACATATTCTCATTACATTTTAGGCGATTGAATTTCAATGATTAAGAAATTATTTGAAAAATACTGAGTTGCAATTTTAAATTTTAAAGAAACAGATACAATATGAAAATCATAGGTTAAAGTATACTTGATTAACCCCAAAAATAAATAAAATCAAAAAGGGATTCTTTGCTTGGAACGCGCGGAGTAAATAAATGTGGATGCTGCATTCTTAAGGAGAATGCCCGAATGTGGGGCACATGAATAAGCGTAAATAGAACGTATACAAAACTAAGTAACTTTGAAAGACCACACACAAAAGGCCAAGTACCATCACGTTTTCAACAAATATAAACTACAATCCTATCCAGACAAATCCCAAATAATTGAAGCAATTATACATTTTTATAAGTACCATATTCGGAGCATTTTATTATAAATACCATCACGTATTCAACAAATATAAACTACAATTCTATTGAGACATCTATCACAACTAGACACTATCATCAAAATTGTCTCACCTGTATGTCGGGAAGATTTGGAGCAAAATTTATCAACACAAGCCTAGTTGCTTCAAAGATTCCAGTTCGCAAGCCATGGCTGCATTACAGATGGGAAAAATCAAACAGGAAAAGAAAGAAGAACAAATAGAAAGGAGAGGGAGGGGAAACAAACCTTGAAAATTGTCCAATAATTGCAGGAATAGAACCTTGGTATACTCCGCGGACTCCAATCTGTGGAAGCTTCGAGATAATCTCTGGAAAGGTAAGTGTTGAAGCTTGAACTCGAGTCTAAAAGATGATTAACCACCGTCAGATCCAATAAGTGTTTAATAGAGGTCTAAAGACTTAACACCTCTCTACTATCTTCAACTGCTTACTAGAATACACATATTAAGTGTCTAATAGAAGCCTCTCCACTATCTTCAACTGCTAACTAATATACACATCTTTATTACATTATCATGCAAATGAATAGACTAGGACGATCAGCAAGCTATGTGAAATGCTCCACTGATGGAGACAAAAAGGATATCCGCAGTATAATGGCAAAGACAAGCCTAAAATGGATGAAATCACAGAATTTCTCTTCTTTTATCCTTATTTATCCTGATTGTAAGTAACTAACCCAAAATGCAACTGTAAACTATGTTGACTACATAACCCAAAGCTTTCTATTTTGGTTTACTTAACCCAAAGCTTTGAGGAAAGAGTAAAACTAGCTATTGTCCAACGATCTAGAAACATGTAGAAATATAGAATAATTCTTCCTTGAATGTTAACTTTTACCTCTGTTCCATTATTCTTTGTTTCTTTTTCCTCCTTTACAGATTCTTTTTTGGGTCTCAGTCAACTCTTTATTTAATATATAAGCCGAAGGGTTTTTAAACTACAGAAATCCACATAGTTATCTTACGTTGACTGCTTATGAACATGCAAGCTAGGTGCAGAACAAAAGGGTACTGCAAAGGATATAACTTGTCCAACGTTTTCTGAACTACATTGATTATATTAACACCACGGGGTCGTGTTTAACATCTATGCAATCTGGCTTTACAAGATGTCTATACATTTAACGAACAAAACAACAGAACACAAATTGTTTCACTAATGCACTCTCATTACTTATTCAATTCATTTAGCTTAGTGATTGTTTAGCACCAATAATTCACATGAAATAAGCTGAATCATTATTACCATATTAATGGGAGGCTCTGTTGGATAAACTGAGCTAATATTAAAGAGACGTAATTATTTCATAGGAGAGACATTGCCTTTATTGTATCGATTGGGTGCATTAAGGACGTAGACAAAGCACAAGAAAGGCCTCCTGCCAATGCAGATTTCAGAACACTTCCAGCAGGTATCTCCACAGGTGGTGGCACAGCAACAACAGTAGCCGCTTCAAACCAGATATTCCTGTATGTTTAGGAGAAAAAATTATTCATACAAGTTAGGAGCAACGGTAATGTAGAACTCTCTCGCCATAAATGAACTACTACTTTGGCAACTCAGATTTAAGTTCCTTGAAGCAATGTAAACAACTTACACAATGAACTGAAGCATGAACCACAACACGATGTGCAAGAAATCATAAAGACAAAGAGAGCTCAACAAAAATTGACCAATGCTAGCAACAGTGACAATTTAATGGATATAAGAAATGCAGAACACGCCAAAATTAGTGCTCTTAGCTGCAGTAAGGAATAGTTAGATCCAAAACCACTTAGCTCGCAGGGTACAAAATAATGATGCGACTTTCCCGGATACCACTAACGCGTATAACTCTTTCACAACCCAAATCCGATGTATGCCAATACAAGTTGTCGAGCAGCTGTAACATTACAAATGGTATCTCCGCCAAAGACCAAAGTCTTGCAGTCTCAAGCAGGATCAATCATTGTTATAACAATATGGACCCTACCAACGAGAATCAAACATTGGCATTTAGTGGTCCTTGTGAATAGGGTTTACGTCAGCTAATGTTCCCATCAGTAGGAAGATGCTTAATTGATCAGACATACATCGTACCAATGGAGACTGTACCAATTTTTCTTTTTGTCCTTTGTTTTTCTTCTTCATTTTCTTAAAAAAGATAATAATTTAATAACAATAAGAGTCATTGTGCCGCTTTCATCCTCTAGTGAGACTGAAATGCTATCCATCAAACTAAGATTGACCAGTGGACTTGTAGTCTCACACCACCAATATATTTTCTTCCGTATAGCATAAGTGCATTTACCGTGGTTTGAAAAGCTGATGGCTCCACTGCCGAACATAATAGAGACAACTTCATCAAATCCCTCAAGCAGCTCACACTATGAATGCAGAAAATTGTGCACATGAAATCTTCTCCAATTATCTATTCTGTTTGGAAAGTAAAGACTCTGCTAATAATTCCTTTTGTATGTAAAAGGATGGAGATCCAATCATCGTGAAAGTTACCAAATCAGGGCTGACCACATCTATTAAGATTCTGAAAATAAAACTTCTGAGAAAAACAAATATCTTACCGGGGATCTTCTTGAAGCCGGTCAGATGGGAGGAGAAGCATGAAATTCCGAAAATGTCCATAAGAAATAGATTCTTCTGTATCAGAATTCAGGAAGCGCATCATGGCAACAGCATTGTCTTCATTTGCTGGAAGTCCAGCATTTTTCAGTGACGCCAGGATCTCACTCTTTTTAAGTGTCCCTGACTTGCTAAGACACAGACTAGTATAAGCTCGAAGAATGGTTGGTTCCTTCTGTTCCATCAGGGACAAGAACTGTTTCCAACCAAATGATTTTGCAAACAAGTTACTTTTAGTGCGACGCATGAATTCATTAGCATATCTCCTAGGCAGCTTTCTCTTTCTTGTAGCAGCCTCAAGGTCTTCCAAAGTGACTTGCCCATCACCATCTCTATCCAACTCCTCAAAAAACCTTCTTCCTGTAAAAGTGGAAGGATTAGATGGAGTACAGATTATAAGAAAAGTAAAGAGAAATAAAAGTATATCCCTGTGACAAGGCCAGTGATCCTTTTCCAGTTAAAGCAGTAAATACCAACAAATATCCACCAAAAGTGGTGCAGCATGGCATACAACAATAGATCATTTAGATGATACTTCACACAGATCAAAAATTATCTGTGAATAGATGCAATTCCATAAAAATAGCTATATATACATATTTATACATATATAGATAGCTACAAGAGACTTGAGAGGAGGGCCCATCACTTGAATTAGGACGCCACATCCTATAATTTTTCATGTGGTCGATAATTTGATTGATATGGGAGAGGATGAATTTTCAGGCTTCCCTTTGGGCGAGGAGTTTGAGGGTTTTTCGAGGTTTGTACTTAGCAGATCTGGCTAGGGAATGGAAGCAACTACTAGCCATTTTTTCTTTTATTTAGGGCCTTTTAGGTTCTTGGCAGATATATTGTCCACCCTCCATGTATCTTTCTTTTCATTTACAATAATACTTTTCTTTTATCTAAAAGATAAATACAATTGATTTGACATAAACCAGAGAAAAGTTCACATTATGGTACTTTTTTTTCCCTTCACATAAGCTCGTTTAGCATCAAGGTCAGCACGTGGGATAGTATAGTTGAGGTAGACAATGATTGTTGAGCATGAGGAAGCTATGCAACAATTACATAATACACACTATTTACAAATACGTACCCTTTGACTCGCCAGGCGAATTAAGAATAGTCAATTAACTACACAAAGGAATATTACAGATTTGGTGGGTGAAAACATACAAGGAAGAAAGAGAGAAAAAAACAATTTACGCACACACACAATTTAAGAAGTGATCCCAGAAAATGAAGCAGAATTACAAAAAGGCAGAACTTGTAAGATTAACATTCTCAAAATGGAGATATCACTGAGGGACTTTTTTCGGAATCTTCCAAGAAGGAATAATGGACTCTTATATGGGACCGGAGGGAGTATAAAAATGTACTAAGGTGGAGACATTCATGTTCTAGCCAATAGCAAAGAACAGTAAAATGGATCAACTGACAACCAACCTAACGAGTTTGCAATTCTCTCTATAGAGATGAATCAATCATGTGGCATCACTTTGTAGTGAACTTTCCTCCTCTTTCTAAGCTTACATCCAGTCACAACAACGGATTCACTTTTCACCGCCTTCAACATCTATTTCACATCAATATCGACACCCACATCACATTATATACAAAATTGATCTTTCATATTTGCCGGATGCTTTAGCAGATCACAGGCATATATAAGACTTGTTTATAAGATACGAGGTGGGTAAATTCGCAATTGGTAGCTATCTGTCTTTCCAACCATCAGATTTGCTCAAAAAGAGGAGTGAGATTTACAAAAGAATCTTGGTGAAACCTTTTCTACGCCATCTTAAGAGATACTTTACTCGTACACCATAGCTTCTGTTCAGAATAAGAAAAAATATTTATATAGGAAGAATTTTGATATGCAGAAAGCTTGTATTGAGCTCATAGATCATAATCAAGCATTTATACAAACTGACTGTCGTGAAAAGGCACTAAATAATTCTAGTGAGTTTACACCTTTTGTTCTTGTTGTAGGTAGAAAGATATTATCACTGCGTGAAACAAAGTCAACATAAAGAACTAGCTTTCAGAAAGGAGAGAGAGAGAGAGAGAGAGAGAGAGAGAGAGTTGCTTCTCTGTTACAGCATTAAGGAGAAAGCAATCAATATCAATCTAAAAAAATCTTATTACACGTGACTGGTCAAGTTATTAGAAGTGAAACTTAGTTTACCTTAAGGGAAAGAAGGAACTAAGTCTTTCTTTAGATAATGTTTCTAAGAGGCCCAAATGCTTCAATTCTTTCCAGATTCAAAGCATTTGACCAGATAATCAGCAATACATGCAAATAATTATGCTGCAATAATCATATGTAATATGATATGATAAACAGAAAATATCCTATTATTCAACTAGGTGACTGGCATGGTGGGAACGCCAGCATAGATTTGACTATATGCACGAGTGGTTTGGTAATTCTTCTAGTATTCATGTATGTTTCAAATTATAACTCCCTACCTACATCACTTTTGGTGAACGCAAACTCATTTGTTAAATTACACCCCCATCCTTCCTCATTAGTGTTGCCCATGTTAATTTGGGTCTTCCCATACCTACAGCGTTGTGACTGACATTGGTAACACCAATCTTCCAAACACGAGCACTACATGGTCCATGCAGTATGTCTCAGGAATGATATTATGGGGATGTTTTTCAAGCAAAAAAGAGTTATTCTGTATAAAAGCAAATACATTAAGAAGTAAGATATACTATTGAATAAACATGGGGCTACTAAAGGAAACTCCTTGTCTCCTTGAATAATTTGGGACTAACTAAAGGAAACTATGGAGGGTATCATCTGAAACATATAGGATCAAGGAATTGTGACCTCAACCTATGTTACATGGATCCTTCACTTTTTCCGATATACCCGTGTCCGACACGACACGACATGGGTGTGGGCGTGGGTATGGGTGTGGCTGTTTTACACTACATTTGGTGTAAATTTTTATAATTTTGGAGGATCCGCACCGTGTCGGAACCTCCCAGCCGAGTAACATAGTGCTCAACAAGTGAAAGGACGGATTGTGCTATAGCTAGAGTATAAACTCAGAAAAAGTAGAAAAGTCAACAATAGCACGTTGCTACAAGGATCATGCTCCCATATGAGGAAACCTCAAATAACATTTTAAAGGACCAGAGCTCTTATGAGAGGATAGGTTGGATATGCAAGCGCCTCTAGAGTCGAATCACATATCAAATTGACTCCCTGATCTGGTTCTCCTCTCTCTCCCCTCCTCCCTCCTAAACTAAAAGAGGAAAATATTTTTTTTTAAAAAGAAAAAAAAAAGCAGAGTACATCTTGTTGTGTGACCCCTGTGTAGTAAGAGTTAATGAAATCTTAAAAAGATTTATATGGTTAAATATAGACATTGCTAAATGTAGGGATGCCATATGAGTTGCATAAACTGATGGTCTAATAGATGCTCAGAATCATACATTTTTTAGTGCAATAGAACAAAACGATTGATCATGTATTTGTGCTGAGTATTCATACACATTATAATTTCTTGGTTTATTTTTAACATACCATGAACTTCGTCAGATATTAGAGCATAGACCCCTTCTATATTTTTCGAGAAAGAGAATTGATACATGAGCTATTTTTCGTCATAAACTTAATTGGTTACTTCCAATTAAACAAATCAATAGTTCGGTGTTCTTATCTATCGGGAGTGCAGCTCCGCAGGTCTAGAAAAAAGAAAATAAGGGTGTGGACAAATGGAAGGGTGAGAGATAGAAAGAAAACGACTATTGATGCTATCCAATTGCTAATTCGAATAAATATTGCACACTTGGAGACAGGGCCTTGTTATTATCAATCAAAGCACAAAAACGGATCTAACTATAGCTAAGCAATTATTTGTCATCTGATGGATCATGATGAAAAATAGCTGATACAAATCACATGACTAATAAAACACCAAATAAAAGTTTGTTTCATAATGAGTTATTGTATTTTCGCACGCAAGTCAGACTGGTTGGTTCATATTGCTTAAATGAGAATCTATTCCTCCAAATTTGTGTCCAATCAACGGCATCCACTTTTCCAAGCGCAAGTATTTCCGCCCTATCTTCCAGGCTGCCTCTACTGGACTAGACTAGATACCGCATGTACTGCAATGATCCATGGTTTGAACTGTAAGAGAACTGCAGAATGATGATAATTTCTTATGTTCCTGCCTTTTCATTATGTGCGCAGCCATTTTGGGATGGGCAGGTGGACAGGTTGCAGTTTAATTCAAAAATAGAGCAGCAGATGCATTTAGGATGAACATTTTAACCATCACTAAGAGCAACTGTTTTGCATTGTCCTTGGTTTAGAGTATGATCTGAAAACGAAATGACTAACACCCTGTATTTTGGCAATGCATATTTGAAAGCAAGACAACCAAACACTTCATTTCTTTTCGATAAGACAGGTTATAAGTACAATACACTCGCACAAGTGTATCTCGCACATTCGTAAGAATCACAAGTGCAAGCAAACATAAATATGGCGTATAGAAATAGTATAAAACTTTACATAGTGATTTGCAAAGGTTGTTTGACAATTATGTTTAGTATTTATTTACTAAATATATGGCCTAAATTTTTCAATATAAATAAAGAATTTGATTAGGAATAGATACGAAAAAAACACAAGTGTGCACACAATTCAACGAGAATAACAAGTACATGCTAAAAGAAGTACGTGTCAGCTGAGTAACTCAAACCAGCGTGATAAATGAGCATAGAAAGAGTATAGAACTTTTAGCAATTTCCAAAAATTGCTCAACAAGTATGTTTAGAAAAGTACTTATATACGTGGGACAAATTTTTCACCCATAAGAACAAAATTGATTAGGAATGCATATTTATTGAAAGAAAATAGAGAAAGGAACTTTCATATAGAAGAATATACATGTATGGGTAAGGTATTAACCATTGCAAATTTGAGACAAACCAAAATGAGAAAAAAGTAAAAGAAGAGCCCCAGACACAAGATTAGCAAAGCAGAACAGCCTGCATCCATCACCAAATCAATAAAATGCAAATCTCTAATCATTTCCAGCACCTAAACCCAAAGAGAAGCCAAGATGAACACGTTCACAAAGCAAGTTAGGAATACATATATATATATATATATATATATATGTACGGGCTTATTCGGCTGAAAACCTAAATATTCTGCAAACCACATTGATCATCAAATTAATTTTGATGAATATTATTTTGATGGATCAATAAACCACATTGATGGATCATAATTGATTTTTTATGGATCACAGTTGATATCCAGCTATGATTCATCAAAATCAATATGATGGATCAATGTGATTCGCTGGGTTCGCAGGTTCGTATTTGATTAGCTTCCTATATCTATATATGTATGTGTGTGCATCTATATATAGATATAGATAAATATATGTAGTTGTTTAAATGAGAATCACATCTTATTTGCGAACTTGCGAACCTCTTTATTTCATGGTTCACATTAAGAGACTCTCTGAACCATAAAAAGTCAACTGTGAACCATAAAAGATGTGAACTGTGAAAAAACGGTGAGAACCGTGAAATATAACTCTGAACCATATTTCATGGTTTATAGTAAAAAGACACACCATAAAAAGTCAACTGTGAACCGTGAAATATGTGAACCATGAAAAGGTTCTCAGGTTTGCAATTAAGAGATGGTTTGCAGCCGAACACCTCCCTATATATATATATATATATATATATATAAGGTAAACAATTCATTCCATTTTTTATATGAAATACTATATACGATATAATTTGTGAGTATTCAAAGTTCTATGAATCACCTCTTTTCACGAATGAAGTTTTAAGAAAGTAATTATGTACATTTATTGCTTTATTTTGACAATAAAGGAAGAAAATAAGCTCATCCATAAAAATTTGTTATTCCCGCAGTCTAGTTAGAAAAAAAGAAGCTCTCCTAGTTAATTATACCGCTTGGCAAACCCTATTCATAGTTTATCTCGACGTTGTTTGCCAAAAGGAGAAAAAAGTTATAACACGAGAAAAGTTCCCTTAGTAATAATCACCCTCTGAAGAAACAATTATATTGACATTTAAAATGAGTGAAAAATACACAGTTTACCTGCTAAAGGATAGTAGAGTTTTCTGAGCCAGACAACCATATAAGCAATTAAGCATAAGTCTAATTTAGTGCTTCTATGCTTTACAAAAACAATTTTTTCCTTCTCATACAAACATTTCTTTTGGACGGATTCTCGTTTCAAATAATAATGTTACACTGTTCCAAGATATACACTTAGAGACATTTTTGGACCATCAATATGTGTTGTATAAGAAATAAAGATTTGATGTATGTTAAAATAGGTACTTCTCAAGAATTTTATTAAGTTGAGAGAAAGAACAAGAATATTGTAAAATAGATTTTCTTCGACAAGAAAGATTAAGTTTTATTAGAAAGAGAATGAATTTCAAAACACAAACGGGCATTCCGTCGTACAAGAACCAAAGAGCTAAAAGGTAGAATGGACTTCACAAGGAATTCAGTTGATTCACAACGGTCATTTCTCGAACAGAAATTAAGAAAACATAAGGAGGATACATGGTTGTATATGTATGTATGTATGTATGTATGTATGTATGTATGTATGTATGTATGTATGTATGTATGTATGTATGTATGTATGTGTATGTGCATGTGTATATATACATATATGTGTATATATTTATTTATAAATAACCCATTTTTTTGGGATTTAAGTGCCCCTTTTTTAAAGAATGAGTTAAATGTAGAAAAAGGGGAAGCTAGTCTTCACCTTTGTGCATTTCGGTTTTGTCCATTTAGAAATTTAATTCATTTCGATAAAACCATCAATGAAAGTATGTGACAAATTCAAAACTCAAAGCCAGTATGGTATGATTTAGTTATTCGCAAAAATGAAGGAAGTTAACTTAGGCGATTCAAACACCCTTTAGGGTACTCCAAATAACTTTACAGCATTGCAAGTGCAAACTGCACCCTAGGAGATGATAGTTGGCAAATGTGAATTCAATAAATTAATAGATAGAGGATACTCACTTCGGGGCAAGTAAAATTTTTCGGAAAGGACAATTAATGTGAGAAGGAGAAAGTACTACTTTATTGTTATATACAGAGTTGGTTTCTGTTCAAAAGCTCACCATTGAAAAGTAAGGCGAAGAATGGGGTATAGCACAAGTTGTTCCATAGATTTGAAGATATCACAACACTAACATAGTAGGAGGGACAGAGGGAGATAATGTTGATATAGTTCAGATAAATTAGCAAACATGATAGCCCTTACTAAGAGTCTAAGACCGTTCTTACATTGAGTTTTCTCTATATTTGAAATAGTATATTTAATGACATCATTTGCTTCTGAAGCTTTGAACTTTGTGGGAGAAAATTACCAAATCGAGGTTGCAATATAACCACCGAATCAATCAAATGGCTGTGTACTATGGCATTATTTCAAATTAACTACAGATCAATGAGAAGTTCACATATCATCAATTAGATAATCATAATAATTGTGTACACTTTAACAAGAGTTCAAAGCCATGAAACAAGAAAAATAAATAAACATAAACGCTCAGACATTACAACTTTCAATCTCCATCACTAATTTACAGTCAGAACCTAATGCTTGATGAACGATTGACAGGAATATATCTCCTGCCGAAATGTAGTGAAACACCAATTCAATCTCCATGACGAATTTAGAGTCTAAGTAAGACAACAAGGGGAAAAGAGAAGGGTCCTATAGAATGGAATAGAGGGCTTCCTCATAAAACAATAGCAAGTAAATGTATGACCATGCATTATCGATACTGCTCAGTCACAAGAAATTGAGTCAATATTATCCATTGCCCTTAATCTAAGGTTACCTGTACAATTGTATCATTAGTCACAAGGCACACTTATAGTGCTCATCCGCAGTTGATAAGAAGATAATCATATCAGCGTTTTCTTTCTTTACGGTATAATGGCATTATATAATTAACAACTGAATGTCATACAGAAGGTATACAGTAATAGCTAATAATTCTATGACAGACCTGAAACTCAGTCAAACCAGATTCTCATCAGGTTGAGAGACATACCTTCAGACTCTGTGTATCTGAAAAAGTCTTGGACTGAGAAAAGTTTCTTCTTGTCAGGATGATCATTGGATGATCGCCCTAACTGAGGTACAAGCTCAATTAATTCTGTGAAAGAAACAGTAGACAGAGTGGATCTCAAGCGCTCAACATTTGATAAAGGAATACTCAGTAAGCTATTGGCCAACTTTTGTGGTGAACTGACTCCATTTTCCTCCCTGCTGGCAGGATTATCACCATCATCACTCTCTTCCTTATCAGCTGAAGCTACACCAATGATACTTGAAGGAACGCCTCCCACTCTAGCGAACTTTAAATTACCCAAAAATCCACTGACATCTGCTCGTTTACCTTCCAAAATACTGGTAAGAGCCTTCAAATGATCAAAATGATTAGTAGGTAGAGGAAAGGGAGACGAATCACGACATTCGGTGTTGCTTTCTTGGGCACCCAGTTCAAACTTTTGAAGATTTTGAGCTAACTGATCAAACACAAAACCCAAAAAGCACTCGAGTGACAGATTTCTTTCTTCTTTACCGTCAAAACCCTCTTTAGCTAATGCCGTCACCACCTGGCCTTTCAAGTCCTGCTGCTTCATTTCCAACGAAATCTTCGGCTTGGATACACTAGAACACAGGTCTGCACACAACTTTTCCTCATTAGTCTTTTTCTGAACCCGCTTTTTACCCGTCTTAAACGGACTCGGAAGAGCTTGAACAAAACCGTTAACCAACAAAGACCACGTCACTGCAAACTGCACACAATTCACACAGGTTCCATCTTCTTTAACAGTAGCATCAGCTTCAAACCCCTTTTTTGACATGTCCACCTTAGTTTCACGATTTTGAGAAAACATTCCCAAGAATGTCTTGACCGGAACCTTGATAGATAACCCTTTCTTCCTCTCATCACTAACCAGAACCTGGCCAGTCTTCTTCTTCACAGACGACAGCTGAACCTTACTATTAACATCTCTACCTCCAAGTTCAAGATTATTAACCCCATTCTTGGAACCAGGCCAACAATGTTCCAAGTCCTTGGACGCTTTCCGAAAACCAGACTCGAGCGGAGCAAGAGCATTCTTAACAAGCTCAAGCGAATGAAAGAAAGACTCAACGGGGTCACTCGCATTCACCATCACGCGATACAATCAATACCAAAATCCCCAAATTCTATTTCTATAACTTACAAATCCCTTAATTTACCAAATCAAATCTTAAGAGTACCCCTCTCAAACCACCACAACAACATCAACAAAACAGCCACCCAACTCTAAATTCAATTTCTTAACCCGATAACGAAAGTAAGAAGGCAAAAAAAAATTATGAAAAGAAAACACAGAAAATGGGTAGTGAAAACTGTACGGGCAATCCACAAAACCGCAAAGCGAGATGGCCGCACAAATCAAATCGAGACAACAGTTGAATATTAGTACTTGAATCTGTGAGTTCGATACATATACTCGTATAAGTATATCTATATGATCATCATAAACAGAAA
This sequence comes from Lobelia cardinalis, assembly GCA_028566635.1. Taxonomy (NCBI): domain Eukaryota; kingdom Viridiplantae; phylum Streptophyta; class Magnoliopsida; order Asterales; family Campanulaceae; genus Lobelia; species Lobelia cardinalis. The sequence continues at coordinate 4,551,537 of JAOWAN010000051.1, read as the reverse complement.
CGAAATGAGAGGTATCAGTGGAGTGGAGAGTGCAAAAAAAATGGCAATAAAATGTTGGAAATTGGACATGAACATTTGATTCTAATAGCTGATAAAAGACGCTAATACCTGACAAAAAAAAATTAGGAAGAGAAATTTTGAAGCAAATCTGCGGTGTGGTGTGTGGAGGATGGAGATAATGGTGGTGACTCGACTGGAGGTGTAGTAGAAGAAGAGGTGAAGTTGCTGCTCTCTCTCTCTCTCTCTCTCTACTATTTTCCGTTTTTTCTTTTTCCTTTTTGGATGATCCGTTACTTTCCCTTTTCTTGCAATTTTGTGAAAATAACTCCCCATGGTTTTTAACATTCCGTAAGGAGCCTCCATGTATCTACCCTTGCTCTATAGAGCCCCCCTACGTTCTGCCCTCCGTTACACTTGCAGCTTACCCGGAAAAAAAAATATATCACTGATCCTAGACCACCACACGACATAATATTATTATACCAAATGCAACTAATACCATTACTATAGTATCATTATTCGCTTTTTACTATAAACAAATTTAATTCACTATTTCATTCTCATAAAGACCACATATACAACAAAAAAAGGGAGGTCAAGAATTCATCGAACAATGATCAAAAGTGATAAAAAAAAAATCGATCCAAATCGAATCATGACTATCCTACTTTATGATTCAATATAAAAAATTACAGTGAACATAATTGTGTATTATAAAAGTTGAATGGAGAAAAACAAAAATAAAATAAGTTATGTAAATACACTACTCAATATTATAAGATATAAATACATTGATAATACGAGCGTATATAAGTAATTAAATCATTACAAAAAATTAATATATAATACTAGTATAACATCGATTTGATTTCAAGAGTGTAATATCACGATTAAATCGAAACCAACCAAATATTCTCGAATTTGATAGAATTAAAAATCAAAACCAAACCAATACATTAGTTTAATATTTTCTTTGGTTTTATTTTTTTTCTCGATTACATCTATTTGGGCTGATTAGTTCGACTTTGCACTCTATTTGCTCAGCACTATGAAGCATTGCATACTTACTCGGAATATACAATAAATATATATATATATACACATATAAGGGGTAGTTTTGCAACTTTGCTAAGAACCAAATTAAATAAGAATTTTAAGAACGAATCTAAACCTTAACACCTTTCCACAATCCAAACACGCCCCAATGGCTATTGCCTATTATTAGTTTGTAATTTTTATTTAATATACAGTATTAAAAGGATCAACTCCTATATATACATACATAATATATATGTGTATAGTATTGATAAAAATATAACAAATGGGATGTTCTATGCTGCTTGTACTAAAGTTTAGGGGGGTAATCTGCGCAAATGAACAAACTATTAAGAGGTTTAATACAATAAGTCGTAACCAAAGGGGGGCAGTTGGTATCGTGTGCCTAGACACAAGATGTGCTAGTGCGTTCAAATACACATAATTGTAATAAATTATATATATAATATGATATAAAATACATATAAATTATATCATTATTATATATATTATTATTTATATTTTATAGTATATAATTTTATATATTTATGTGTATTTGAACGCATCTAGCACCATGTAACTAGGGACACGGTATAATTTGCCGGGGGAGATGTCAACAGATGGTATATGGAGCATCTAGGTGCTTCTTGTTAGGAGCACCTAAGACAAAATATTTATTTTATGATATTATTTGTTCATTTTCTAAAATTAAATATTCATTTTTATAGGTGTTATTGAAAATCAATAATAACAGTAAGAACGATAAAATGAATAATTAGTTATAAAAAATAAACAAACAACATATTAAAATGATTATTATATTTCGAATGCTCCTTGCTAGGAGCACCTAGGTGCTCCATATAATTTTCAAGATGTCAACGAACAGTTATTTTTATTACAGTTACGAATAGATAACTGGATAAGGAAGAGATGACGAGGGAGGGGAGTGGATAATTCAAATGACGTAAGTAGCCTACTAGGAGAGAGACGGCACGGTAAGGTTAGGACGGTGGTTAAAGGAGTGTTTAGTCCTTTACTCTCGCCTCGTCTTTTATCTGTTTTGGTGTTTAGTTTCTTGTCATCTTTTTTGTCTTGAAGCTTTTAATTTGTTGCGAGTAGAGGTGAAATCATCCAGTAAATGCCATCGGTTGTCAGTTACGAGTTTGACCCTGAAATTAAGAAGAATGCTATTACTCCCCCGCGGTTGTTATATACTGATGTATGTCCGTGCTTGAATAATAGTTGAGAAAAATAAATTATTTGATGTATTTTTTAAATATAATTTTTATTTAAAATTTTAAATAAAAATTCATATATGATAACACGACATGAAATTCAAAGTATTATTACATTTATAACATTTTGATGCTTATTATTTAGTTGTTTTAACTATTACAAAACTGAGTAGGAAAACAAATTGCAAGAAAGAGAGAAAGTAGTACTCCCGCTGCTGCATAGTCAATTTTCCAACAGCTCTGCCACTTGTCGGTTGGCAAGCCCCTCCAGAAGGGTGAATTTGCGTGAATACAGATGAACCTGGGGGTAATGATTAGAGATTTGCGGTGTACATGGGCGGCAGTGTTGAGGAACTATGATGGGGCTTGGATAGGAGGCATCGGTGAAAGAGGGATGGATGAGGGGATCTTCCGTTCAGAGCTTCGAGGGATGTTAGTTGGGTTGACAGAAGCATGGAAGGGGGGTTGACGCGATTTTTGCATTCAGACAGATTGTAGTGAGGTGGTTTCAGTGTTAAATGAGATTGAGCCAAGTAACAGACTTCATGCAGAGTTGCTAGAGCTTATTAAGGAGTTTATCCAGCGAGACTTGCAGGTACAAGTTAGTCATGTCTTGCGGGAAGGGAACATGGCAGCGGATTCTCTCGCAAAGTTGGCGTTGTCGGGCACAGCAAGTACACAATGGTTTCGCAACCCTCCTCCAGTATTGACTCCTATTGTGGAGAATGATAGATGTGGTAGAGTAATCTCAAGAAATATCATGGGCTAGTGATCCATCCCCCTCTAATTTTTTTTAAAAAAAAAAAAAAAACTCATTCATATATTATAGATTAGGCATTTTATAAAATTAATTAATTATCTCATTTGATGCAGTAAATTGTTATTATATATCTCAGTTTCGTTTTTAATTATTGTGAAAGTGATATTTTTTTATCACAATATATCATGGACAATTAAATCGAAATGGAGGAAATATTTTATATTAAGGTATGAGTGAGAGAGGTGTAAATAGTGCATGAAGATTTTATCTTTTCATCTTTACCGTTCAATTTATTGTTATTTCTAATTTTAAATTAATAAAGAGTATTTTATAATATAGTTTTTTTTTTAATTATAGATAGTCATTGCCTCAGTTGATTAGTACTCTTAAATACAAAAAGGTAGAGGAGGGATAGTAATACGTACATCAGGTCAGAAGAAGAAAATAAAAAAAGTTAAGTGGAATCTTTCTTCCAAAGTAAAGTGTTATTTTAGCATTTAGTATATGAATTAAAGTATGAATTAAAATGGCCAAAAAAATTTCGTCTAGAGAAATAAAGGCAATACTTAAAATATACACTTTTCTTTTTCAAATAAGTGATATTTTATATTTTATATTTAAAAATAAAAATATTATTTATGTTAGAAATTAAAATATATATATATATATATGTTTTACTAAAACGATGCAACGAGGGAGTAAAAGACATGTGAGGAGCCGAAAAGGCGGGAATGAAGCCACACAAATGAAAACAAACAAAACAGAGAATATGGATGAAAGGGTAAACTAGTAAAAACAGAAAGAGGGGTGGAAAGAAGGAATAGATTTGCAGGGCCTTGGGTTTCAATCTTTTTAGTGATTGACAATGCAGGAAACGTGTTAACACGTACGCTCCACGTGGCAGGTCTACCCGAATAAACTTCCACGTCACATTATCCTTGTTACCCGTATAAACTTCGAAAGCCCAAAATGCACGATACACGAAAGAAAAATATTTAACTTGAAAACAACACTTTTTGAGGATACAAATGAAGAAAATATTGTAGAACAATACTCAACTCCACAAATTCAATTTCCCCTTTGTTGTTATTCAGCAAATTCTGTCCGTCTCTCTCTTACATTCTCTCCTATTTATACAATCTAAAATGCCAACAGTCATGTAACAAATCAACATTACAATGGAACACTAAACCTCCTTACAGAATTATCAACTAACACTTTGCACCCTTCAAGCCCCTTTGTCACTTGCCACTGTTGTATCTTCAGTTCCCTTGTCAGCCCCCCTCAAGCTAGATGACCTGAAGAGATTAAGGACATTTAGCTTGGATAAC
>JAOWAN010000051.1:4524836-4541194 GCA_028566635.1 Lobelia cardinalis | reverse complement strand
GCGCCCCCGAACCCCCATGTTTTTTTGCCCCCCCCCCCCCGGCAAAATTTTCCTGGATCCGCCCCTGATGTAAACTGTAATGTTTGGGTGGATAGAAATGTAGATGATCCTTATTGGGATGTAAGTAATGAACCTGATTGAAATTCTGATCTTGAAAATGAAGATGATTTGAATAGTTTGAAGGGATCTGAAAAGAAAGTACGAAGTACATAGTGGAAGCCAGGAAGATATTCATGAACTTGAGCAGGAAATTATTGACGAGGATTAGAACTTTGATCATGGGGAAGAGGATGAATTGATTGCACTTATTAGTTCTGATGACGAAGGTATCATATTCCCATAATATAATCACGAACGGGAGAAAAAGCATCATGCACTAGTCGTTGGAAAGATATTCCCTCACAACTATTTAGGTAGAGCATGGTTCAATAGAATATTGAGAACAAGTACGATATTATTTATATTAGAAATTAGAATGCTAGAATAACTGCATAGTGCAAACATGATTGTGGTAGAGGATTCATGCATCTATGTTGCAAAGAAAAAATACATTTAAAATAAGACATTGAAAGGGGCTCAAAATGTGGTACTTCATATGAAAAATCATCTTGTTACTTCATCACATTTGCCCAACCATCAACTAGAAAGGCTTAGGAATGATCCAAATTTTTGTGTAAAGGCCATCAAAAAGGCTGTAAGGAAAAAATTTGGCGTGAATATCGGTCTATACCAATGTTATACTATTAGACAAATATTCTTAATTTGCTTAAGCTCATTCAATTTTAATAATAAATCTTGGACCCCTCTTTTTAAGCATTTTATTCTACGTGTCGTTGGTGTATTTTCAATCTTTATAATCTCTCGTTTCTCTACTTTCGCACCAATGACAACACATAGAGATCGTGCTTAAAACCTTTTTAAGCAGTCCAAAGCATCGTTGAATCTAGAAGACCGCTACCAAAACAAGGTTGCTTAAACGGACGGCCTAATAGCTTAAGCTATCAGTGTCTTAAGCAAACCTAAATGCTGAAAGGATTTCCTGATCATAGGCCGCGCCTAAATTTGAAATTGCAAGGAGTAGAAACTCAAATGTACAATGGTCAATTAATTACACTATGATTTAAATCCTCATATACCATCAAATATAATATCTGCTACAATGTAAAATTGCAAAAAAATTACTACATATAAACTTGGTAATTCAAGCCTAAAAATCAAAATTGGAACCATAGAATTACAAATCCTGCACACTACCTTAACCTAATAATGTAGAAAATCAAAAATGTCTCGCAACATTTGTTTTAGAGGGGAGAGGGTGAAATGTAAACGTTGTCTGCCGCAACATCCCAAACGCGAGTGAGCGCAAAATCTACCTACAAAAAAGTCAAACCTTCAAATCCCTCCAAAGCAACCAACCGACGCCGTTTCAACGGTACTCGCTTCGATTCCGGCACCACAACCCAAAGCTCTAACCAACCTCATTCTACCACTGCCACCCAACTCCGCCTCATCCCCACCGCCTACTCTAAACATCGTCGACGGATTCCGTCGCAGCTGCCGGCTCCTTATGTCACTCAATTCCATCTTTGTAGGTAATCCTCCAGACATCCCAAACAAAAATAAGTACCACCTAGATTTGGTCGGGGATTGGAAAATGGACACTACCCTTTTCGGCATTAATGTATCATTCTTGCCACCGTATTTTCCCGGCACCGGCGCCGACTTGGATCTCGGAGCAGTAGTAGCACAACTAGCAGCAACATTTGATTTGGAAGAACTTTTATAGAAAGACATGTCAGAGTTCCATCGAAATAGCCCTCTGCTCTTCTTTGGTTTAGCTTGATTACCACCTGATTTAATCCGAATTGGGGAATTGGGTTTTCTGGAAGGAATAAGTTTACCGCAGAAAAGAATATCATCACGCTGAGTATTAGAATGAAAGCTAGAAATAGTGCCATTTGTATTCCAATCTTCGCTGAAGAACTCGAATAAATCTTGATCCGATGACGACCATGATGACGACGAGGCCGACGACGAGGATATTTCATTTTCCCTGTAGGAGAATTCTTGCGAAGTGGCCGCATCGCTGTATATTTCAAGGTCGCAAAGAGAGAGCGTCTCGTCGGCTTCATCGTCATGGACATCGATCATGTTGTGCAACATTTTCGGGTTTTCCTGAAATGAATTTTGAGATATTTTGTTATGTGTAGATGATGAAATTTGTTGTAGTGTAACTATATGGTATGAGAGTTTCATGGGGTGGTGTATATATGATGATGATTAAACTGAGTGTCATATGGAGTAGTTGACTTAAGAGGTGCTTCTAGATGGCTTGTTTGTGACCATGGAAGTGTCTTGCAATTAAAGAGGGAACAATCTATGGAAGTGGAAGCCGAAACTAGTCAATTTTATTCATCTAGAAACACAGCCGGAGTACATGGAAAAATAGTCATAAAAGTCAACTCACGAGTATAAGGGCTTCGAATCAATCTTAGTTAGGACATAATCAAACATACGGAATGTTTTGCAGATTGCCCGAATTAAACCTCAAAGGCTTACATCATGCCTTAGCTAAGTTTAGAAGACTATTATTAGTTCGGAGTAGTAAAACGTTAATAATGTTAGCCTAACAAAGACAATCCATGACTTCATTCAAGGAAGTAAACCAAGTATCCCGTTAGTGGACCATTCATTCTTTCTGTTGAAATAAGTCCATTTAAAAACATACTCCTACTTTGTGCTGTGGCCCAAACAATCCAGGTAATGGATTACGTAGCATACCCAGACCCCAGTACCCTCCTGCCGAGGTATGTCCATTTCTGATTTTTAACGGGGGCTTATTATTTTTCTTTTTTAATTCTTTTTTACTATTTAATTTTAATTACTATAAAATATTATATTATATTATCAAAAATCGATTTTTCTAATTCAAGCCTTAACAAACTTTATGTTGCTCAATAAGGGTGATTTGCACCGCCCACGCACATTTTTCTATACACGATTTTAACATTAATATCCCTCCAAGTAAATATTAAAAATTAAAAAGTGAGGACATTTTGAGAAAGAAAAAATGGGGACATTGCTAACCTCCTACAACTAGTGGGGAACTGGGGATATTAGCTAATCCCTTTATAGATATATAAGAAGAGATGTAGTTCTATTTTGCAAAAGGGGCCAAAAGAAGATTTTCAAGGGTTAAAATTGAAACTAAAAAAAATTAAAAAATAAATCTTTGTAGTCCCTCAATTTTCTGGGGGCGGTTCTAAAGGGGCGACCCCCTCCCCCCCCCCCTTTTGCCCTAACTTAGGTCCGCCTCTGTTAATGCAAGTGATCATGGCAATCTCCCATTGGTGTCATCCTTGACTAAGTTGAGGAGTTCGAAATTACGGTTGGTATCTATATGATAGGCATCAAGACGACATTTCGGAGACTTCATTCGGTCAGTAACCTCAGCAAAGGGTTGTTATGGTGAGTTGAGAGGTGGCAAGGAGTAACGCCCCAAATTCAAAAATTAATTTCTTATGTTTACAAATCTTGATAAATTACAATAAATCAAATTAAAATGATAAATAATCATAATATAATAAATTAAAGAAATATATAAAATTCAACCAATCGTCATAAACTCAAACTTTAATTCTCAATTTTCAAAAACTAAATTTTAGAATCTTTGAAATTTACATATCATATTATGTCTAACAAACCACAAGAAGTTTTCCCTCAAAACAAGCAAAGCAAATGAAATAAAACTTGAGAATTAGTATCTTAAAATCCATTACGCTCGAACCAAGATCACTTAATCTTTACCTGAAAGAAAAAAAAATTTGAAAGGGTGAGCGAACAAAGCTCAGTAAGAACATATACACACCCTTCAGGTTATAAGGTGGGTGACACACAACGAACGATATAATTTCAAGTTATTTCAAATCTTAAATTAATTTATAATTTCAAAATTGATACAAAGATTCAAAATAGTTTTCGATCACTAGAGCGGTCCATTGACCATTGCAAACAAACTCAGGGTATAAAGGCTCACAAGGAACAATTTAATACAATGATATCAGTACACCCCACTACTAGTACTCAGTAGTGTAAAAGACCAAAGCTGCGTTAACAAACAGATCCTCGTCAAAATGAATTGTTTAACTTAATGATCAAACTCAAGTTCGATATCATCCGATATCGATCCATTTAATTATGTTATCGAGCTTACGAGCCAACTCGCGAGTTGAACTAAATTAATATATTTTTTTATTTTATTATATATTTATATATATATTTTTTTATCAAATATGTATATATGATTTGACTTATCGAGCTGTTCGAGTTCGAGTTTGAAATCGAAAATTTATTATCGAGCTGAGTTCGAGTTTAGACTAGTTTATTTTTTCTAATTTGTGTTTGAACTGAACTTTCGATTTATCGAATCGAGTTTGAACCGAAAAATTACGTAAATTTCGAATCGATATCAATTTGTTGATGCCCCTAATCGATGATCGGTAAGGTGAGGTAAATTTCGAAGAGGAAAGTCACGATCTATCACTGCTCTCGACAAACAGTGACATGTAGAAGGTAGCGGGAGTATATACATTCAAACTAGTGTTGTCGGTGGTAAATTGCAGGAACCCACTTGTGTTAACGATGGAAATTTATGTTTGTCCTATTATCAAGTTGGGTGCAGTGTTCGAGAAGGAGGATTTTTGTTTGATTTTTAAAAGAGGAGTTGGTATGAATGTTGATCAACTCGATAATTTGTTTAAGTACGTCCTGAAATTTTATTAAGCTTTGATTAATTATGCTTAATTATTTTTATTTAGAATTCTTAGCTTAAAATTAATAGAACTTGGTAATATCTTAATAAATCTCTCTATTATAATTGTCATATATTCTAATCATGCAGGAACAACCTCAAGCAAAGAGCTGATAGCCTTAAAACTATTACAAGCTCTGAGCTAGCTAAAGCTTCGTAGTAAGCTCGTTGGAGTAGCTACATATATGGCTATTCATATCAGCAGCTTTGTTTAAAATCAAAGTTGTGATGCATATTTGAATGTCATGATGGTCTTTAAATTTATATGCTACAATTAATTGTGAATTTTGAGATGTCATTTATTATTAGCCAAAAATGATTAAAAACCTTTGTGATCAAAACAAAATCGAAGCTAACAGACATTCTATTTCTAGCATATGTAGCACATGTTTGATAAGGATAAAGAGTCAAAATCCAAGATTATTATAGGCTCTCTATCCTATCACTTCAAGACAAAAAAGACATTTATTGCTCCTGCCACACTATTCAAATTGTCAAGCCTTAAAGAGAAAGCAATAATCCAACGGATAAATTCTTCTCCCCTATAAATATGAAAATCTTTTAAAGAAGGACGTGTATTCTTACTGGGTATCTGCATATACATAGAGAAGAAAAGAGAGACACCATTTAAGAGAACCATTTAAAGCTCTTGTACCCTTTGAAACCTACATTCTCAGAGCTTTAAATATTTATCAATATACTGTACCTAATCATTTTGAGTGCCTCTCATTGTAATATATTTGAGGCACATTGATTGCTCAAGCACACTGAGTGAAATTTGTTCTAGAAAGAGAACATCATCACTCAAACCAACCACTAAAATTATAGGATAGGCACGATGACTTGTACACGATCCATTAATGATCACTAGGCACTCGTTTAAGCTTAAAATGTTGAGCTAAGAAGTTTTTTGTAATAGCTTAGTATCATTAATATAGTACACGTCACAAATCCTAGCCTAACCCACTATGTAGTGGAGTATGAATTATTTAACACTCCGAACCATTATATATTCTGCTGTGCTTTACAGTTCTTGTCAAAAGCTTTATTTTGTTTTCCGTCAAAAGCTTTGCTTGCTAAAGCTTGCTGTGTCACCAGTTGACTCGGAAGCTTAAGTTCAGTTGAAAGCTAGCTTCTATTTTACTAAGCTTTACATTGGTCAAGGATATTCACTTAAAGCTATATGCTCAAAGAGTCTCTGCTTAAAAGCAAGAGAAGTTTGAGTAGTTAAGACTTCAGTTTGATCAATTTCGCAGCAGCTTTGGAATCAAAGCTAGCTTATCCACTCACAGAAGTTTTAAATATAGCTTAAAGTTTTTAAAGTTTTAAATAAGCTATTCACCCCTCTCTCTAGCTTATTTCTTTCCAGTTGAACTAACAATAAATTAAGATAATAATTTTTATATAAGATATAGATATATGGGTAATAGATGGATATAATGGTTCCATATTATATTCGTGACCGCATACCGTCATATACACCATATATGACTATATTTGATTCGTGATCCGATCATAAATTTTCCTTACTTATCGTGCTGGGGGTGATGATATATGAAGTGAATGACGTGAAGGATTCCGGTGAGGGATCACTGGTTGTTCACCCTTCATGTTTTTCACACATTGTTTGAAAAACAAAACAAAAACACAAGTTTTTTAAACACAAATTTTCTCTCTCCACCTATTATTTTTACATACCCCTATATCACCTTTATATCCTATCACACATCACATCAAATCACAACTATCACCCATTCTCTCTTTCTCTCTCCATCACTATCATGTAATTTTTTTAAATTCAAAGGGCAAAATTGTAAACTCCTACAAAAATACAAACAAACATAAAACACAAACAAAAATAAAACATATCAAAAAACTCCACGTCCAAACGCACCCATAATGATAAGTCACAAAAAAATGTTATTTTGGTTCATAAGATCACTGGTTAAGTATATGGGGTGAGAGTTCACAACTACTCCTTTCGTTTCACAATAGTAGATCTTTTAGACATATGCACATATATTAAGAAATAATTTATATTGAATCCTTATTAAATAATTTTTTTTTATTAATGAAAAAATAAATAAAAGTGTAATTAATAATTATTGGTAGTTGGGAAAGTAGGAAGATAATTTTGAAAAATATGTATAAAAGCTTCCTAAAATTCTAAAAGAACAACTATTTTAAAACAAATTTTAACTTCTAAAAAGATTACTATTATAGAACAAAGGGAGTATTATTTTGGTAGATAGGATAGTACAATTGTTGAATGTCCGGTACATAAGGTTTAGGTTGGTGTAATGGAGTGTTAGGTGTGTATGCAATAAATTTGGAGTTTTTTAAAAGTATTCGGAGTTCATTTTGGAGTTTATTAATCGGGTGCAATCACTTTTATTATTAATGAAAGTTTCTTACTTATACATAAAAAGAAAAGGATATTAGAAGTTATATGTTCATATTCGGGGAAGTTAACTTCTTAATGGACATGACGGCTACAATGGTTATATTCGATAAGATAATCGACTCAGGTGTGGTAGGCGGTGTCAGTGAAACTGGACCACGCTCTGCAGAGTGATAGGGATGATATGATTCATAGACGAACGATGTTATTGTAATTGATTTTTTTTCTCCCATGAATGTAAAAAAAATTGTTAATTTGATTATTAAAACTAAATTATTATTTTTTAAAATAACGCAAGTATTAAGTCGGAGTAAAAAATGAATTTAGATTTTTCATTTTGAATGGTGTTCCATTTTATCACATAATTTTTTAAAATAACACGTAATTTAAATTAATTACAATTTAAAATAGTTTTAAAAAGATAAAAAATAAAATAAAATATCATTTGAAAATGAAAATTTTGACTATTTCCAATCAATTTTCCCATTTTACAAGCCCGCAACTTCAAACAAGGCTCGTTTAAGTCATTAACTCCAATATCAGTTCTGCCACCTTCAAGTTCACTATGACCCGAAAATTATATCGAGTGTCTAAGTGCTCGGTGTTGGAAGTGCTTAATTTTTCTTCAAATGTATATTAAAATTATAAATAATGTATATAATATAAATATAAAATATATATGATAATTATGAAAATGAACAAATATAACTTATGTGCACTCTATATTTATAAAAAAATGAAGCCAATACGAGAGACGTTTGTTTTTGGATTGGAGCTCCTAGAAACCCGCCTCCTCTCTTTAAGCATTAAATTGAGGAGGACAGTTGGGTCATTTCAAGTTCAAAGTCGAAGCCCATATCCGTAAAAAGGTTTAGCTATAAAACCATAGAGCCTGCAACTCTTCTTCAACCCTATATATCACACACTCTGCAGATTGTTACCTAGCCAGTCTTCCCCCGCCACGCCGCTAGGGTTTCCTGCCTAATTGTTTCTGGTACGAGCCCCTCTCTCCCTCTGCTCATTTGTTTATATGTGTATATGGATACTGAATCAGTAATTAAACTAGTGATGTTGCTTGGTATTAATTGTTCTGTTGTTTGCTAACTGTGATTGATGAACCCGTGCTTGCTGAACGTCCTTGATTCTTAGTTTGGATTATTTCTTATGAATTGCTTATGTTCATGCGCTGTAATCGAATCTGTTAGATGCTATGTTCATCTGATTGTCGTGGAAATGGATTGGTATGTATTACGTGTTGTTTCAGTGAACTGCTATTCCGATAAGATTGCATTATTATTGTGGCTCGTTCGTTCATTTATCACTCTGATTACCGACGCTGGAGGCGGTGTGAATTTAGGTTTTTACTTGGATTGCTTTTATGAACCCTACTTGAAGTTTGTCGACTCTTATGATTCTCTTACATTTGTGCCAATTGATTGAGAGTGTGAATATAGTTTATTCATAGAGATATTTGAATACATTTAGTTGTCAGGGAATGTCACACTCTAGTGCTCTGTTCCCTTCCATATTTTTGTTTACTCTAATTAAAAACAACAGTACTGGACCTCTAGTGGATTGCAGCTGCAGCACCAACTATTCTCTCTCAAATTGATGTTTTGTCCAAGTAATGTATAACATTTCTTTAGTGTTTTCTTTGTGTTTCATCCATCCTAACTGTGAGGCATCAGCAATCATTGAAGATGCTATCGATTTGATTACTATTAGTAATTAGGTTGTACATAATTTTGTTACAGCAGGCCGTTGGAATTCTTTTTCTTACCACTAGTTTGTTGGTGTGTCATTGCTGGCATGTTGTTTCCACGTCTCATGGCACTCATGTTTTGTTTGCTGCTAGTGTCCTGCAATAATAATATTAAAGAAGAAACTAAAATTTCTGCCAAGATAATTGAAAGTAGATTAAATCATAAATTTTATATTTGAGCTATGAGGCGTACAAAATTGATTAAATCATAGATTTTTTATTTGATTTATGAGGCGTACAAAATTGATTAAATTATAGATGTTTGATTTGAGTTATGAGGCGTACATTTTGCACCACTCCTTGGCTTTGTATGTGTGAAGAGAATTTTTTGCTTAAGATTGATGAATAGATGGCATAGTGTGAAGTGGTAGATTTTGATGATCCATAAAGCTACAGTCTATCACCTTTGTGGATTTTCATGTCGTTTGTATATTTTGATAGTTAGAAGCCTTATTCATCAAATATTAGTTGGAGTATTGTTTCAGTTGGGCAAACAGTTAGCAAGTTGAAGCATTCGGCAGATAATTCATGTGTTTTTTAGATTAGATTTGAGATGGAGTTTCCTTTCTTTTTTTCAGGCTTTTAGCTATACATAATGGGTAAGGAGAAGGTTCACATTAACATTGTGGTTATTGGACATGTCGACTCTGGCAAGTCAACCACCACTGGCCATCTCATTTACAAGCTTGGAGGTATTGACAAGCGTGTGATTGAGAGGTTTGAGAAGGAAGCTGCTGAGATGAACAAGCGTTCATTCAAGTATGCATGGGTACTCGACAAGCTAAAGGCAGAGCGTGAGCGTGGCATCACCATCGACATTGCATTGTGGAAGTTTGAGACCACCAAGTATTATTGCACAGTCATTGATGCTCCTGGACATCGTGATTTTATCAAGAACATGATTACTGGAACTTCTCAGGCAGATTGTGCGGTTCTTATCATCGACTCCACCACTGGAGGTTTTGAGGCAGGGATTTCTAAGGATGGGCAGACTCGTGAGCATGCCCTCCTTGCTTTCACCCTTGGTGTCAAACAGATGATCTGTTGCTGCAACAAGGTATGCATTTGAGACTTCCAATGAAAAGTTGTTTGTACCTCAAAGTGATTTTTTTTTAATTTTTTGGAAATGGTTATTTGTGGGTATCAATGCTATGTTTGTTTCTTTATGCTATCCCCGCAAAAAAAAAAGAAAAGAAAATAGTCGTGGTTATCACCCCTTGTTGTGGCACTATTATCTTGCACAACTACTAACTAAATATATTGATGGGTAAGAGCAATTTTGGATTAGACATAATGTCGAGAAATGGCATTAGGTCTTATTTTACCTCATTCTAGAGATGATATTACTTTCTTTGGGTACTGTTACGCCTTTATTTTGAGTTGCTTATAACTTCTGTTACTTGTTATTGGTCCTAATTTTACACCTCTATTGGTGTAGATGGATGCCACAACCCCAAAGTACTCCAAGTCTAGGTATGATGAAATTGTGAAGGAGGTGTCATCCTACTTGAAGAAGGTCGGATACAACCCTGACAAGATTCCATTTGTCCCCATTTCTGGATTTGAAGGTGATAACATGATTGAGAGGTCTACTAATCTTGACTGGTACAAGGGCCCAACCCTTCTTGAGGCCCTTGATCTTATCTCAGAGCCCAAGAGACCCTCGGATAAGCCCCTTCGCCTACCCCTGCAGGATGTGTACAAGATTGGTGGCATTGGAACTGTGCCAGTGGGACGAGTTGAAACTGGTGTCATTAAGCCTGGTATGGTTGTAACCTTTGGCCCTTCTGGTCTGACCACTGAAGTCAAATCTGTTGAGATGCATCACGAGGCTCTGCTGGAGGCACTTCCGGGTGACAATGTTGGATTCAATGTTAAGAATGTTGCTGTCAAGGATCTAAAGCGTGGTTATGTTGCCTCAAACTCCAAGGACGATCCAGCCAAAGAGGCAGCCAACTTCACAGCTCAAGTTATCATCATGAACCACCCTGGTCAGATTGGAAATGGTTATGCTCCAGTCCTTGATTGCCACACCTCGCACATAGCTGTTAAGTTTGCTGAAATTTTGACCAAGATTGACAGGCGATCTGGTAAAGAGCTTGAGAAGGAGCCCAAGTTTTTGAAAAATGGCGATGCTGGTTTTGTTAAGATGATCCCAACCAAGCCCATGGTGGTTGAGACTTTCTCGGGTTACCCCCCACTTGGTCGGTTTGCTGTCAGAGACATGAGGCAAACAGTGGCGGTGGGAGTCATTAAGAGTGTCGAGAAGAAGGACCCTACTGGAGCTAAGGTGACAAAAGCAGCTGCCAAGAAGACTGGCAAGTGAACCGTGCAGGTTCAGCCTTCATTCATTGGAGTCTGTTACTACAATATTCATCCTGAGGAATTTGTTTCTTTCAGTGGCATGCCGATTGAACAATTACATGGCTTTTTTGGTTTTTATATTTTGTTCTCCCTGTTGTATGGCTCCTGGTCCCAGAATTGGGTGCTAGACAGGCGGTGGTGAGCCTTTTATTGACTGATAAAAACAATGTTGAGTTTGTTTGCGGTTATATAGTAAAAACTGGATAATTGTGAAATTTAAAATTTTTATAAGCGGCCGCTGGCTTTGTCGTTGTTTAACATACGTTCTGCTGCTGCATTTATGCTCATTGCTATTTTGGTACTTGGCTCCTGGTAACTTGCTGCACCATTTTTTGGTACTCTCTGTTCTTGCTTTTCTCTAGGATTCACCATTTAGACAAAGCCGGAGCCATTTTGCCATTATCTACGCATAGCAGTTGCCAAAAATAAATTTTTAACTGTGTTTGAGCTACTCACTTTTCAATGGCGCAGGCTGGCAGCTAGTGAAATTCCGTTTTCAAGTTTATGGGGCTTTATGTCGTAGCAGTTGTAAGAAATGGTCTAAGTACTCCTCGCTAGAAGTGTCTATTTCCAATTAGTTTGAAATATATACGCTCTACTATTTCGCATAAAATACGATTTTCGAGTTTAACTCAAATACAATCGAAAATTATCCAAATTCTCTCTTAAAACTTCTCACATCTTCCTCCCGTCTCTCTCCCTCTCTCCCAGCGAAAACCTCCCCTCCCCTCCTCACTCACTCTCTCTCTCTCTCCCCCTCGTCGGGTTGCCCTCACCTTCTCTCCTCTTTCTCCCTCTCAATCTCGCTGAATTTTAAGAAGGTGCTAGATTTGAATTCGAAGCAGAGGATCGATCCTTCATGTTCGAAGCGAGGGAGAGCTTGTACGTTGATGCAACCGTTGTTGCAAGTGGCGCCTTGGAGGTAGGATATGAAGCCGGTGCATGGATTTGCGAAGGTGGATGTTGTCCAGTACTGGAGGTTCTGATTGGGTCTTGGATTTCGTTCACTTCTAGAGGTTCTGATTTGAGTGTTGGAATAATTCGAATAACCGAGTTAAACAGGTTACGTCTTTCAGACTTGGGTTAATGGTGGGACTCTGGTGCAGATCATTATGAACAGCATTAGCAATCTCCAGACTACCATTAAAGAGAGAAAAAAAAAAAGTCAAAATCGAGTTGACTGAATGGGAGGAATTTTAATGCACATATGTGTGTGTATCTTAATTTACATAAGTATGTAACTTTATGTACATAGTGGTGTATCCGAATGTACGCAGGTGTACATCTTAATGTAAATATTTGTGTATCTGAAAATACATAGGTGTGTATCTTAATGTAACATAAGTTTATATCGTAATATTCATAAGTGTGTAACTGAAAAGTACATAGGTGTGTATCTTAATGCATATATGTGTGTATCTTAATGTACATAGCTATGCATAAAAATGCACATAAATTTTAAACTCGCAATTGAATCAGGAAGCTCAAAACTAAAAATGCACATAACTATATATAAAAATGTACATCAAAATGAACATATTAAAACATAATTGAATTTTTCGAATAATATAAATCCTTTTACGATACAAAAAATTGTACGGATTGAAAATTCATAAACCCCTAATTTTATGGTTCAATTAATCAGTTAGCTTTTAAAATGATTTTTGACTCCTAAAATAATGAGATTTTATAAATCATTTTTCAGCCCCTTCACTTGCTAGATGGGCACCCCTAACAATGAGTGCACTCCTTATAATTTGCAAAGTTCAATAGCCCAATTTTTGACATATTGTTTGCAAAAAAAATTAAAAAACTTATTTATTGCAAACTCAGTGAAATATGTAAATTAGGTTTGTATAGTTAATTTTAGAACCTCATTTAGAGTCTCGGAGGAATCTTGACTCGATAATTTGAGCAAGCTTAGTAGTTTATCTTTATAAATTAAATTTTTATAAATTACTTTTATAATAATATAATTATAAAATTATTTTTTAAATGTTAAAATTTAAATAATAATTTAAAATTATGTATATTTATAATTCTTTAACGAATATTTTGATCAAAAAATGAATTTATCAAAATATTGTCCATTGCTTTCGATGCTAATAGTAAAAATATATATATACTAAAATAAAACTTACATATGTTTAAAAAATTATATAAACACATGTGTTTACAAATGTTAGTATTTGAAAAAAAAAAAACCAAAAATAAGTAAAATAAATGGGCATGCATCAAGGAACATAACTTTTATATGGGACTTGTAGAGAAAGCATGAAGTATTTTTTTTAATACATAAACCAAGCCCATGTAAAAAGAAGAAAAAAGAAAGAAAAGGGAAGGGAAGGGAAGGGAACCAACCATTCAGAATGGGGTGAGGCCGCTAGATCAACCAATCGGTCAACCCATTTCAGCAAGCCAATATCAGCCAAAACTCTTTCCTTTCTTTCTCAATTTTCCCTTCCGACTTCACGCCTGTTCTTCGTCCCCAAATAATAATCGCTCGTTCTTCTTCCCTGCTTCACTCCCTCTACAGCCCTCTTCCTTCTTCTATTAACCCGAAAGGATCAAAAAATAGCCCAGTGTTAGAGTGATCTTTTTAATTTTCTAAAAATCGAAATTAATTAGCAGAATTAGAAAATAGCCAAATCTTTATGGTTTCTTGCTACTGAAGCATCGACTCTGGTCATCAGAGTCGACTGAAAAAATGAAGAGAATATTTTGAAAGTGAAATTTAAGAAAACTTTCTTTTAAAATATTCCCGTTCAATTTTAAAAGAATCTTGGATTGTGATTTAAAATTTATTTTTGGGTCTCATTTAATGGAGTTGTAAAATCAGTAGTATTAAATTTGGGGAGAGTTAAAGAAATTAAATTTAAAGCCCCAGTAAATTACCACCTTGGAAATAATCTATAGTATATGTCCAGTAATGTTTTTATTGTAGAATTAAAATCAATGAATAGTGCCTAGGAAGGAGGGAGAGAAAGAGTCTGTGTCGTCTGCAGCTAAGGGCTGTTGAGTGGGAATGGGCGGAGAGAAAGGCAAAAAGGCGTAAGAAATCCAGGTAATATACTAGTAATTTGTGATATGGAGCCGCAGATTTGGGATTTTTGGAGTTACAGGGCGAAGAAAGTAGAACTAGGGGTGACAACACCTGATTAAATTCGTGGGTTCATAATTTTTTTTAAAATTAATTTATTTAAGTGAGTGATAATTAATAAATTTAAATATATTTAGTAATTTAATATTAAATAAATTTAAATTTATTGATTATAATTCATTTAAATAGATTAATTTTAAAAAATTTATAGATCCACGAATTTAATCGGGTGATGAGCAACGATGAACCATTATGCAAAATTTCGTAACAAGACAAGTGGAAACAAAGGAGTATAATCGTATTAGGTGTCCAGCTAAACGTCGTCGCGTTTATTATTACTTGAAGGCCACGAATTAGGAGGTTGAAATAGTCATTCCATTTGTTTGATAAGGCTATTTACGTCCAAAAAACAGAGGAAAAAGAAAAAGAAAATTCCAGTGCGATACGCGTGTTTTCCTTATAAAGAGAGCATTCTAGAACCAACCCTCAAACCCCCTTCAGTCTCTCTACACCTCACTCACTCGCTCGCTCGCTCGCTCGCTCTTCTCTGTTTTCTCTCTAATCCGTCGTCAGGGTTTTCTGTTTTAAATTCGCCTCGAAGGTCAGGTCTCTACACTATGTACGTGATTATTGATTTTCGCTGCGCTTATTCCTGTTTAATTTCTTATTTGATGTCGACGACGTGTAATCATTTGCTAATTCATAGTCTCATTAAATTTGATTACTCTTTCTTTGAATTCACTTCAGTTGTTCGGACTAGATGTTCTTTGGTTATTTCTTCGTTTCCTTGCTTTTGTTTGAAGTTGTGATCCGTGTTCGAAAGATCTGTTAGGTTTCATGCCGAATTTGTTGTTTGTTTTTCAAATTCTGACGTATCTATGTGCGCGTGCCTGATTGCATGTGCATGTGTGTGACACTGTGTGAGGAATCGAGAAATGTATGACTAAATTCGAATCTGAGAATATACCTAGTCATCTCGAGGTCTATTCATTTGACTCGTTCATATTGATCTTGAACATGATTTCAGACGAGAATGAGTTGAGCATATCACACCTTTGAATAAACTAAAGAATGAGTATATTTGTGTCATTGTGAGCGACATATTTTTGATCTAGGCTCGGAGTTGAGATCTAGGCTGGCTTAAAGGAGTCCAGCTCATGTGTATAAGATGATGTGTGTGTGTGTTTACATATGCATGTGCACGTGCATTTGCATCTGTGTGCGCGTATTTTAGATTTGCTAGGTTATGTTTGATAAGGAATGAATGTGTGTCCTCTTATCTTTCACTTGTATTAATGAAAATTATATAGTACTCCCCACAAGTGTCAAAAAAAGAGAGAAAAATAAAAATATATATATATAGTACTCCCAGCGTCCAAAAATGATTGTTTATTCCCAAATGAGTGCCCTTTTCTCAAAAATACTCTCTCCGTCCCGCAATAGAGGATCTTTTAGGATTAATTGTAGAAACCAAGATTTGTTTTAATATCATATACTTTTTCGGTTTTACCCTTTAATTAATTCCATGCCACACATATCAATATCTCATCAATTTCTTTCCCTTTAATTAACTCCAGTTCATTGAATTTGTTCTCGATCTTTATTACACTAAATCAACCAATAGAAGATATAGCTATATAATTTTTACCAATAGAAATGCTTGGAATTTGAAGACTAGGATTACTCCTTCCATGAGTGGAATTTGAAGAGTGGAATGAACTAAAGTTGAAATATAAATGAAAATTTTTAAGCACAATCATGCCTGATACAACTACTAATACGGAAATATAAAAAGTTGGAAGAAGAGCATTAGTTCAGAAAAGGAGGAAGAAAGAATGATAGGCCGGGTGAGATGTACACAAAGGCAATTACTCCTACTACTATTGGGAGATGTACAGCAAAGGCAGTTACTCCTAGTACT
>JAOWAN010000051.1:4509922-4519934 GCA_028566635.1 Lobelia cardinalis | reverse complement strand
AATATAATATTAATGTTTAAAAGGACAATTATTATGGGACAATTTTCATTTTCTAAAAGGTCCTCTATTGCGGGACGGAGGGAGTAATAATTACAATTCCCCATATGCTCCTACTCTTTTAAAATTCGGAAGTTCATCTTTTCCATCCATCATTTTTCATTATTTCCTTGCAATGACCCAATGTTACTGCTAAATTTGATTGTGTCCATTTTGCTACTAGTTTCGCTCTTGTGTCAACTTAACAATTCCAATGAAAATGTGAAAATACATATACGCTTTGGGACGGTTGGAGTATCATATTTTTCGATACGGCATCAGTGTAAATATGGGTTGATTAGTTCTAGTATTTGATAGTTTTGGTTGATAAGTAATGTGATGTAGTATTCCCAAGTATTTATGGTTAATTAGATGCATATCTGATTATGGTGACATCCTTGCCCCTCATGTCAATTCCTCGAGCCTCTTATTGAAAAATCTCATATAAGCATAAAATCTCAAATATCCCTAAAACATTTATTGTTTAATGGTGCGGCCCATGTTTGCAATTGGTACTACAGATTGATGGCATTTTGCCGATTTGCAGATGAGTTTGGTTAGTTTTCAATGGTAAGATATTGGAAGATATTTCTTGTATTAATGAAGCTACTCTGCTCCATACAGAAAATCAGTTTTATAATACTAGCCAATCTGTTATATAGAATTACTCCTACGTTGTAATGCATCGTAATAAAAGCAGAAAGATAAAAGTTTCAGAATTAGTTTTTCAGAGGTAACTTGAATGAATAAGCGTGGAATAAGACTAGTAAATAGTTTTAGTTGCTTCATCAAGCGGAATCTCACTGTCATGGGAGACTCGTGTCCTGCAAACCAATTCAGCTTCTGATGTGGTCTCATTCATTTATAATATGCTTTAATGTGTTTATTCAGCATATTTTTCTGTTTACATGACAGTCATTACCATTATGGTGTTTGTGTTGTATTTTATGCAGTTGCAGTTCACAGAATTTCAATATCGATAATAGAGTTCTCAATTTGACAACAATGTTTAAATTATAAATGTTACGAAAAACTGGTTGTCCCAGTTTACTTTCATACCTTTGTGAATGTGTATATGTACAAAAGTTTATGTGACTTGTATTGTCTGACACTTCTTATGTTTGGGATGGAAGGTTCCAAAACCGGGTAGCCTACACTTTTCGACTCCATGTTGGGTTGGTGTCTTTAAGGTATCTAGCTCTATCAAATTCCCCAGTACTGTTACGGCGTAATTTGGTTTTATGCGAGGTAGATCAAAAATGGAGGCTATCTACCTATTAAGGAGATTGATGGAATGTCGTAGTGAAGGAAAAAGATCTACATATGGTCTTTATTGACTTAGAGCGAAGTGTTCCAAGGAAGGTAGTTTGATTGATTCTAGAAGAGAAATTAAGGAGTTGATTGAGATATATTGAGGTTATTAAATATATGTATTATTGGGCATAGACCTTGGTTAGAACCAAGGCAGGAGAGAGAAGAAACTTTTCAATTACTAGAGGAATACACCAAGGATCGGCCATAACTAAGCTCGTATATATATATATTTTTTTTTAATTAGTAATTAACTAACTAGACATCTACAAGCTGATCTACATTGGTGCATGCTATTTGCCGATGATATTATCTTTATGGATGAAAAATAAGAGAGAGCCATTGGTCGTGTACAACGTAGGCCTCGTGGTGCTTCAGTTAGGAAGTGTGATGATATTAGTTTTAATCAAGATACGGGTAGGGGTAGGCCAAACTTACATAAACATCAGCAATACGGAAAGACATGAAAAGACTGTGATTGACGTGGAATGAAAGACTTATCGACTTGGCATTGGATCGTGTGAAATGCCAGAAAATGATCAATGTAGCCGACCTCAAGTGATTGGGATTGTTTTGTTGTTGTAATGTTGGTTGTAATATTCATATAATGGAAGAATCTCTTAACTATTTACCCAGTTTTGCTACAAAATCCTCTGTTTTCTGATGTGATGTTCGCTCTATGTAAAAATTAATTTGATAAAGTACCTTAGAAATCAAAACTACTCTTGCTATATATAATGTATTTTTCTAACCAGGATTCTGACAGATAACGTCTCTTTTATCATTCAGACTAGAGTTCAAAGTTATTCAACATGGGTAAGGAGAAGGTTCATATCAACATCGTGGTTATTGGCCATGTCGATTCTGGTAAGTCAACTACTACTGGACACCTTATCTACAAGCTTGGAGGTATTGACAAGCGTGTGATCGAGAGGTTTGAAAAGGAAGCTGCTGAGATGAACAAGCGGTCATTCAAGTATGCTTGGGTGCTGGACAAGCTTAAGGCTGAGCGTGAGCGTGGGATCACCATTGATATTGCTTTGTGGAAGTTTGAGACCACCAAATATTACTGCACTGTCATTGATGCTCCTGGCCATCGTGACTTTATCAAGAACATGATCACTGGAACGTCCCAGGCTGATTGTGCAGTGCTCATCATTGATTCTACTACTGGAGGTTTTGAGGCTGGCATTTCCAAGGATGGCCAGACCCGTGAACATGCCTTGCTTGCTTTTACACTTGGTGTCAAACAGATGATCTGTTGCTGCAACAAGGTTAGGTCATTCAGGCTGTCACAAATTTTTATTTCAATATACATTTAGTAATTTATCGTTAGCTGCAAGAGTTAGAAATCTTTAGAACTGAGTATATGTGTCTAGCTTAAGAATTTAATTTCACTGATGCAATTTGGTCCAATAACTAGTTGAACTTACTTGGCCCTTCCCGTATGCATACTGATGCACCTAATTCAAAGCTCTTTGAAGTTGTTATAATCTCATTTCCTTGATGGGTTTGTTTATCTGTTTAGTTCTCATTTGTATGTTTCTGTTAATTAGATGGATGCCACCACCCCCAAGTACTCGAAGGCGAGGTATGATGAAATTGTGAAGGAGGTGTCATCCTACTTGAAGAAGGTCGGATACAACCCAGACAAGATTCCATTTGTCCCCATTTCTGGCTTTGAAGGTGATAACATGATTGAGAGGTCTACTAATCTTGACTGGTACAAGGGCCCAACCCTTCTTGAGGCCCTTGATCTTATCTCAGAGCCCAAGAGACCCTCGGATAAGCCCCTTCGCCTACCCCTCCAGGATGTGTACAAGATTGGTGGCATTGGAACTGTGCCAGTGGGACGAGTTGAAACTGGTGTCATTAAGCCAGGCATGGTTGTAACTTTTGGCCCTTCTGGTCTGACCACTGAAGTCAAATCTGTTGAGATGCATCACGAGGCTCTGCAGGAGGCGCTTCCTGGTGATAATGTTGGATTTAATGTGAAGAATGTTGCTGTTAAAGATCTGAAGCGTGGTTATGTTGCTTCCAACTCCAAGGAAGATCCAGCAAAGGAAGCCGCGAACTTCACTTCTCAAGTTATCATCATGAACCACCCTGGTCAGATTGGAAATGGTTATGCTCCAGTGCTCGATTGTCACACTTCTCATATAGCTGTCAAGTTTGCTGAACTCCTTACCAAGATTGACAGGCGGTCTGGCAAAGAGCTGGAGAAGGAGCCAAAATTTCTGAAGAATGGTGATGCCGGGATGGTGAAGATGATCCCTACCAAGCCCATGGTTGTCGAGACATTCTCAGAGTATCCGCCACTTGGGCGATTTGCTGTTAGGGACATGAGGCAGACTGTTGCAGTGGGAGTCATTAAAAGTGTGGAGAAGAAGGAACCCACTGGAGCAAAAGTTACAAAAGCTGCTGCGAAGAAGGCTGGCAAATGAACCTTCCTGGTTCGGCAGTCTTCTTATTCTGTTGGAAGCTGCCACATAATCCATTTAATGTACTTGGTTTTTCTCAGTCGTGTCTCTTGTTTTCTTGGTTTTTGTTCTCTGGTTTTTCTTGTGTCAGGCAGTTGGTCTGAGAACTGGGTGCTTGATCGGCGGTGGCATGGTTATTGTTTTTCCTTACGATAGTTCTGTTTTTGAGGAATAAGTTACTGGGATATAAATATTGTGCAATCTTTAACTCTGTTTGTTTAGGTATGTGCGTGCTTTGCCATGATGATGATTCATACTGTAGGATTGTTTTTCCCTTGATGATTTCCTTGTTTGCTAGAGTATTTTGTTGCTTTGCTCATGTTTACGAGCTGCCATGTTTCCTTGGTGGTCTGAAATCTGATTATGCATAGCAAACTCACCATTTTGGTGAAACAGCAACCACTTTGTCCCCAAGAAAACCTTTCCATTTGTTATAGGGTTTTGATATGGTGTGGTTGAGGCTAACTCAGCATATAACTCTGCTTTTCCCATTAGTAATTTTTAGTTTGTGCCTCTTTGTTATTTCATTACACCAATATATTTTACTCTTATTCATCAGAAAGTTTCAAGAGTGTATGATTATTATCTAAATAGAATGGAATGGTAGCTTTGCGGATGAATTTTATGATTAGACTTTCGTGTTAATTACGTTTTTCATTTAAGCAATCTTCTGTATCATCTTTTTATTTTTTGCTCCCTTTCGTTCTAGAAAATCTCTCATAAATTTTTTTGTGTTCGTCCAAAATATAATTTTTTTTTTTTTTTTTTTACCAACGTGAACAAGTATTTATAATGTGACTTTATAATAGTTCGTATGTATAAAATTAAATTCTTAAAATATGTAAACTTGTTCTACAAATATGTAACATTGTGAAACTATTTTTTTTGGAGTATTTCTAATATAAAATAGTTCATACTTTACTATTTATTGATGTAACAGTTGGAACGGCAAAATTAATTTTTAATTTTAATTCTTGAAATTTTTCAATCTTAATTATTTATTTCTAAACATCATTTTCTTCATTTTTCAATTTTCATTCTCAACATTTTTCAGATCAATTTTTTTGTGCTTGCAAGTTTTTGTAAATTTGATTATAACATTTTATTTTTATAAATTTTATTTTTATATTAATAAAAATATTATTTTTTTTTAAATTATAAGTTTTTTGCTTTGAGGACAGAGGGTGATTTTTTTTCTTTGTCAATTGTCTTATCATACGGATTATCTTACCGTAACCTATCAAAAAATTACCAAAAAACTTTCTATCAAAAAATTGCGTGTATTATCGTACTAAATTTTTTTTTTTTTGGTATGGTAATGATATTAAATATTATTACCTTGGTAATACCATTATCGAACTAAATTAAGAGTATTTTGATAATTAATATATATTATATAAATAAATTACATACATTCACAATCTCTCTAAAATTTTCACTTTCTCGTCAAATCCCGAATTATGAAACACTAAATGATCAAGGGAGAGATGATGAAGTGTAGGTTACTTTTTTAGATTCTCTCTTACTCTTCTATCGATGACAACTAGACACAAGAATTATATTTGTGTGATCATACATTTTATTTATTTTCTCTTGATTTTGCTCCAAGGAATTGTACTAAAAAGTATTTAATTGTGGCACTGAAAAAAGGTATAATAGTATTTTTGTGCGTTTTAAAAATTATATAAAATTGCAATTTTAATTTTGCTTTCGTTTTTTGTAATTATCATTAGCCTACCGTATTTTAACAAACTTTTAAGTTTTGATTACATCGAAAATTTAATAAAATAATTATTAAAAATTTTATTTTTCTAATAATTCGATAATGATAATGTCCTAACGTTAGTAAGATTGTAAAGCAAGCAATATACATCATTTAATCAAAGGCGTGATTTGTGGTCGGCTTCGTAATTTCTTGCAGCCCACGAATTATAAGGCTGATTTAGTCATTTCACGTATTTTACAAGGTCAGTTACGTCTAGAAAGGAAAAATAGTAAATTGAGAAAACCAAGCGGGGCCGATGGCGGGGTATCCTTATAAAAGCCGTTGTGAGAAGGAACCATTTCTCAACCTAGCTAGCAGACAAGTCTCCCACCCACTCTTCCTCTGTTTTCTCACAACTACTTTGCCAGGGTTGCGTCGGAAATTTTCCTCAAAGGTCAGTATCAGGTCTCTCTAATAGGTTCATAGATTTTTTAAAAAAAAAATTTTTTGACGCTTGCTATGTTCATTGTCCATAGATCAATCAGTTTTCTCTGCAGTTTTTTTCTGTCAACTTTTTATTAATCTGCTGGATAAATTATTTGCTAAATATTTTATCAAAGAAATTGCTCTAATTAATTTTATTTTCCGAATTTGGTTCAGTTATTGGACTAGCTTTTCTTTGTTTTGGGGGGAATCTGTTAGGTTTCATTCGGAATTGAATTTGATTGAGCTCGAGCCTTGACTCATGCTAGCTTTGACTGAGTAGAATTTGGACTCAAAGATGTAAACCATAGCAGCTCAATCGCTCCCCGTGAATAACAGACACTTGTTTGCCCCATTTTTACCACATTAAAAGGGACATCTCCTTTTGGTACATCCCATTAAACAAGGATAAGTAAGGACCCCTTATCATAGAATATTTTAGGATATTAATAAATTGTCAATTAGTACTTAGTAATCTCGGATAAGTCAAAGTGTCCTTTTTCATGTCAACCGGAGGGAGTAACATATTTCTATTATGAATTTGAGTTGAGCTTTAGCTCGTCCTCTGCATAGGTCTATTTAGGATTTAACAGATTCAAGCTCAATCTCCATGGCTTTCGCTCCCATTTAAAATATGAGTGGTTGACTATTATAGTTCTGGTTTAGAATTACTGTGATGTTGTGATCCTAATTGTTTTTATGGTTAATAAGATGTATATCTGATTATGCTGGGAAGTGATAGCTAATTCACTGTTTGGTGGAGCTGCCCCTGTTTGTCATTGGTATTATAGACCGACTGTAGTTCTCTGATTTACTGACGAGTTAGGTTACAACTCAACTCAACTAAGCCTTAGTTCGAATCACTTGGGGTCGGAGATGAATTAGCTTAATTAAGAAATAATAAGTTGTTGTTTGATGATACTATCTTGCCATGTTTTATGAAAGCAATATTTTGTATATTCAGTTCTAGAACTGATCCTATGTTGTAATGCACTGTAATAGAAACTTAAGTATGAAATCATAAAATATAATACGTGAAAACTTGAATGAGTAAAAGAAATGTGATGGAAGTCATCTGGACTTGGTTGTTGAAGTAGATTCAACTTTCATGTGGCACCCATGGGCCATGTCTTGCTACAAAGGGAATCAAAATTGACTGTACTCTCATAATTATATAAGCTCAAGTTTTTATTTTTTCTTCATCATATTTTGATATCGTAGCCAACCTCAAGTGATTGGTAACTAGGCTGAGCTGCTGAGTTGAGTATTTTGCTATTGACATGCTACCCATTTGAGTTCAGGAAAATTGTTAACTTATGCAATTGCAGTTCGTAGAATTTAAATTGATAAATGGAGTTCTCAGTTTGACAACTATGCTTAAAATTATAAATATGAAGAAGATTTGATTGTCCCAGTTTACTTTTATTCCTACTTGCAATTTGTATATGTACCTGAGTTTGCACACTGAATTCTTAGACACTCTTATCTTTGGCATGAACGTTTGTCAAACCAAGTAGCCTACTTCCTGACTCCATATTTATTGGGTTTTGATTGGTGTCTCTTGGTTATCCAGTTCTTTTGCGAATTCCACAGTTTTAGTAAGCCGGGATTTGTATTTCTTGCTAGGCTAGACACATATTTCTGTAGTTTTATTAACCTAGATTTCTATATTGAAAAATTAATGGAAGAAACTCTAAATAATTAACCAGTTCGCTACTAAATCCTCTGTTTTTTCGTTGTAGTTATGTTCTATCTCAAAATTAGTTACTTTTGTTATATGTATTTTGACAGATATCTTCTCTGTTTATCTTTCAGTCTAAAGTTCATAGCTATTCAATATGGGCAAGGAGAAGGTACACATCAACATTGTGGTCATTGGCCACGTCGATTCTGGCAAATCAACTACCACTGGGCACCTCATCTACAAGCTTGGAGGTATTGACAAGCGTGTGATTGAGAGGTTTGAAAAGGAAGCTGCTGAGATGAACAAGCGTTCGTTCAAGTACGCATGGGTGCTGGACAAGCTCAAGGCTGAGCGTGAGCGTGGTATTACCATTGATATTGCATTGTGGAAGTTTGAGACCACCAAGTATTACTGTACTGTCATTGATGCTCCTGGCCATCGTGACTTTATCAAGAACATGATCACTGGAACCTCCCAGGCTGATTGTGCAGTCCTCATTATCGACTCAACCACAGGAGGTTTTGAAGCTGGTATTTCCAAGGATGGTCAGACCCGTGAGCACGCTTTGCTTGCTTTCACACTCGGTGTAAGGCAGATGATTTGTTGCTGCAACAAGGTTAGTTCACTCAGTCTGTCACAAATTTTTGTTTCAATATACATCTAGTTTTTAATCATAAACTGCAGGAGTTAGAAATTATTAGAACTTTGTGTACATCTCTACCTTAAGAATTTATTTCCCACAGTAAGGAGCTTACTAGCCCTTCTTTCTTTCTTTCGTTTTCTTTTTGGTCAGCAAAGTTCCATTACCAAAACAACCATATCAATACAGACTTCAAGGGGCATACCCCAGTCTATACACTTCTTTCTACAACTGTACAAACTCACAAACTCAAGCAACCATCTATATCAAAATTTTCTCAACAATGCCTCAATATTTACAGAACTCCGGTTCTTGAAATTCCTAGTGCATTTCTTCCGGGAGAAAACTCTGTACTTTATATCCCTTGTTATTCCCTCCATCACTGCCTCGACAGTCTTATGTTCTTGCTGGAAGATCTTTTTGTTCCTGGCATCACAAACATAGTATATTGCTGCTGCTACTGCCAATTTGCATTTGCTTGCGGAAAAGTCTTTTCCTTTTGTAGCATCCCTTACTTCTTGGAGAGTGCTTAACAGATTCATCATGCATCTATCAAGTACAGCCCTCCAAATGCTCTGGGTAAATTGACAATCAAAGAAAAGGTGATCGGACGACTCTTGATCATCTCAAAAACATTTATTTTCCTGAAGAAGGCCCCATTGCACCAGTTTGACTTGAGTCTTCATTCTTCCAAGGAACATCTAGGCATGCTATAAAAGCATGAGGTCGAATATTTTTTGAGAACAACACAAAAGTGTGCCACCCAACCTCATCTTTTTTTTTACTCTGGTTTCTTTCATGCAGACTTTACTGAGAACTTATTCCCAACAGGAAGCCAGAGTACCTTAACTTTTTTGTTCAGATCAAACTGAACACCTCCACCTGATAGAAAGAGATTCAGCCATGTTAACCCCTGGGATATAGGAGTAGGAAGACTCCACCCTCCTTCATGTAGAAAATCACTTACTCTTGCCTATTCATTGCTTGCAGCATCATGCATAGATGATTCTATGGTCAAACATTTCAATCAGTGGACCTTCACCAATCCAATAATCTTTCCATAGCTGTGTCTGTCCCATCACCAATCTCATGTTTAACAATGCCAACCGTCTCATTTTTAGTATTTTCCTGCAGGTCCATGAGGAATTATTCGTATATTTAGCCCTTCTATGTAACTAATGCACTTAAATGAAGTTCTTAGATGTTGCTATGATCTCATTTTCTTGTGGACTTATTTATCTGATTATTTCTCATTTGTACTTTTTTTTATTATTTGCTTACTTAGATGGATGCGACAACCCCCAAGTACTCTAAGGCAAGGTATGATGAAATTGTGAAGGAAGTCTCATCTTATATGAAGAAGGTTGGATACAACCCTGAAAAGATCCCGTTTGTTCCCATCTCTGGATTTGAAGGGGACAATATGATTGAGAGGTCTACCAACCTTGACTGGTACAAAGGTCCAACTCTTCTTGAGGCCCTAGATATGATTCATGAGCCCAAGAGACCATCAGACAAGCCCCTTCGCCTACCACTCCAGGATGTGTACAAGATTGGTGGCATTGGAACTGTGCCAGTGGGACGAGTTGAAACTGGGATCATTAAGCCCGGTATGGTTGTAACGTTTGCCCCTTCTGGTATGACTACTGAAGTCAAATCTGTTGAGATGCATC
>JAOWAN010000051.1:4477898-4494832 GCA_028566635.1 Lobelia cardinalis | reverse complement strand
GTTCCTATAGTTCCTACGATATTTAGGTTCTCATTTGAGCGACTACCTATATATATATATATATATATATATATATATATAAAACAAGGTGCACTTCTCATGGGCAACTACGGGAATGATAAATTCCTATCTTCTTGGTTCCATGTAATTAACGGAAATAAATTAAATGCAGGGGTCTGCAATCTATTCTATTTCAATCTGAAACAGTTTATTAAAAATGTAGGATAAATGTTTTACACCTTTCTAGAAATTGAGCTTTGTAAATATCTGTGAAGTTGATTCGAATGTGTGCATGTGCATGACAATGAATGCTTCTTCATGATGTACTGAATAGTTAGTAGTTGGCTGCAGAGAATTGAAAATGGACAGGTTAGTACCAAAATTGGCCTCTACGGCCTGGGTTTTTAGTGAGCATTGTGGCGCTGGGTTATTCTTGGAGTGACAGCTTACTTGGCTTGCAGATAACAGTTGATGGTACAGTGGTGGACGATCCAAACACTATTCTCAGGTTTTTGTGCTAGTAGTGATGATGCAATCAACTTTTATCAATTCCAGAAGCATCCGCTGTTTCTTGATGAAATTGAATTTTTTGTAGAGTTGGTTCAGAACTAGTATATCACCGAAGGCCTTGGAAAGAACCTGATGCACCACATGTGTTGGAAGTTCTATTTGAAGATGATCATTTGGTATATGACAGTAATCTGTGTTTTGTGTTTTCTGTCATTTGTACTTCCCAATGAGCATTTGAACAATCTCAGCGTGTCCTCCCCCCCCCCCCCAAATGCATTAAAGGATTGGAGATTGATGTGCACGTTTTCTGGTTCATAGAAAAGTCCAATTTCATTCTTACCTCCTAGAATCTGCATTAGTGGTTTCTGCATAGCCTCTTGCCTGCATCTCGGAAAGTATTCCTAGAAAGTCCTTTGGCCCATGCATCAATACTGTGCCACATGTCTACCGTGTAAAGTTAGGCATTTGCACAGAACCAGAAACACTTTACATAAAAAGCCATTCACGTGAAAATGTTTCTATCATGTTGCTACTGATATATGTGGTTCATACGAGTTGTGTTTGATGTGTTCAGATTGCTTTAAATAAGCCATCTGGTCTTCAAGTTCTTCCTGGAGGACTATTTCAGCAGCGTACTGTCTTGACACAACTCCAATGGCGTACGAATAAGCACAGGTCTTCGTCAGAACAACAAGACTCTCATCCTGTCCCAGTTCATCGTCTTGGAAGGGGCACATCAGGTAAGGCGCTGTGGAGACATGAAACTTCTATACTGAACTGGTTACATGTCTGTCATATTGTTTATGCCCGTGAGTTGTCCGATATTCTTACTAAATATGTATTATATTCCTGGAATAATGATCGTCTTTGTATGTTTCATACATTCATACTCTAAATAGTTAACCGTGTTAATTTTGAAACTTAGTGACCATTGATAATAATAGTAGTGCTAAAAGTAGTACTGATAATTAAGGAAAACAATTTTTCTGTAGTGGATAATATGTTAAAAAATATTTCGAAGACTAAGTCTCCCATAAAAAGTAGCATTTCTTGGTGAATAACAGCTTACGAAGCCATTTGACCTCTGGCAATCTAAGGAGGAGGAGAAAAAATAATGGTAAAATGTTGCTGAATGTCTAAGAGGCATGGGGAATCATTATCACATTGTTTGTATTGCAAGGTGGCAAGATGTATATATGTGGGGCATCCGTTTACCTTATTGGCATCGAGTCCAGGCGATTTTTTGTGCTTACTCTGAGTTTGAGTGAACCAAAGCAGTAGAAAGAGCTGTCTTACTGCTCCTCCTTGTCTTATGTGAAGCATATGGAGAGAAGAACAAAAGTTAACTCAAGGGAGAAGATTTACTGATGGACATATTGGATGAAATAGGCCTTAGTGGACTCCGGAGATCCTTTTATTATTTTTTTAGGTGATCTATTTTTGGGGGCCTTGATCTAAGTGTTTACGTAAAGCTTCTAGTCAGCCTAGAAGGGGCATCCATGGCTGTTTTCTTGTCCTTTCTATACCCTTGTGTAAATGGGTTGTGCCCCCTTGGTGTTTCTTTTTTATTATATAGCTCTGCTTAAGCTTTTTTATTTTACTTTAATTCTGGAGATGTTTAAAAACTATCATGGAAGATGGTGTTAGAAAAGCACATTCGGTCCATCTCTGTACAACGCAACACAACATAAGCATTCATATAAGTATATCATTTTACATTCTCTACACTTTATTGCACCAAAATAGCTTTCAATCTTTTTCTTTCAGATTTTTGCTTGTTGCTTGCAAGCTATAAGGGAGAGTATCAAAATCTGGAAAGTTCGAGATGGTTGATCACAGTTGCTCATACTCTTTGCTTAATTTATCAAGTTTTCTTATTGTTTACAAGTATCCTTGCATAATAGTGTCTTTAGCGTGTTGTAAATATCAAAGTGTGTGAAGGATTATTGCATAAAAAGGCAAGCTCAAAAGTTCAAGCAATCAACATGCATTTAAAAAAAGTATATAGTTGTAGAGTTGGTGAAAACATTGATGCGCAACCCGTTTCCCAATCCCAACAGAAGCAACTCTGCCACGCAGGAAGAGGGAAACAAGCTCTTGTGCTTGCCTTCTGATGATCTTTTTACTTAATTTAACACTTTTCTGATAAAATATATTTGCGGTCATGCTGTTTATGCAATAAAATCTCATACAATCATGCTTCTCTCTCTCTCTCTCTCTCTCTCTCTCTCTCTCTCTCTCTCTCTCTCTCTCTCTCTCTCTCTCTCTCTCTCTCTTGTTATAGGAATACTACTTTGCGCTAAGACAAAGCTTTCCAAAACTCGGCTTGCAGCTTATTTTGCCGATAAAACATCGGTGGTTGGGGCCAACAGGTTAGAGAAGTTAGCCGTTTATCTTAGTCTTTTTAGATCTTTGCTTGCATCCACTTGTGATGGCGACAAATACTTACTCATTAGTGCGCTTATATTTGAACAACCGTCTACTAGCTAGATCCGTCTATTTAATATTCTTAGTTCTTTCTTTGGTGGTAGAGAGTCGGTGCAATTGCTTGTTCCTTGAAGCTGATTATCTGTAGTGTTCTTACCATGGTTTCTGGGGCATTTGAAAAGTGCAGTTCAGGAGTATTTTGTAATTTTGGAAATATGCCTTCTGATTGATGAGGATTCATTTAAAATGCCTATCTCAATCATTGGACTATATCTTGTTCCCCTACAATTTCCTAAATAGCGGATGAAGCTTATCACAAATGAAAGGAGAAGGGCATGGATTGGAATGGAAACAAGCCTTTAGAGATATGAGAAATAAGAACTACTTGTTCATTTGGCTGCTACTGCTTCCGTAGTATAGGATCCAATAGAATCGAGTCTAAAGTTGAGGGTTGGGGGGAGGGGAGAGAAAGAGAGAGAGTTTGCTCAGTTTCCCTTATACAATAATTGTTTCACGTGCTCAAGTCCACCAAATAGAGAGGAGAGAAATTCCAGCTAAAGGAACAATGAGGCAGACACTCGCCTACTAAAGGATAAGGCACATGTCGATGACTCAATACATTTGAAACTTACATTTACCTTTTGCGCATAGAAGAGGAACGATGGCCTACTTTGGGATATAATCATTCATGAGCAAACACTTCTTTTTACATACTAGTAATGGACACCTCAAAGATTAAGGATCTTTATGTGAGGTCTCTTTTTGACATTGTTTACAAAATAATACAGGAGTGGTGTTGAACCTCAAATCTTAATACAGGAGTGGGATTTTCCCAAATAAGTTTTGCTGATAAAGCTCCATATTACTGATTTTACAGGGATACCAACATGGAGCTTGATAAGGTGGGCAATATTTCAAAGATTTATAGAGCGCTAGTATCTGGCGTTCTCGATCATGATGAGGTTCAATCACTCCACCAATAATTTTCTTCTCTATTTTGCTGCTTTATGCTAATTTTATCTCTGTTGTTTCTTCACTGTCCAGAACTGTAAAGCATTATTCATTTAGGCCCATATTTTATTTAACATTATGGGTACCTTAAAATCATTAATTTTCAGCTTCTGATGTCTTTCTTATGTACCTGAATGAAAAAAATATTCCCATTTCTCTGCATCACGAATACAACTTCCTTTTGAATCACAGGTTGTCATTGAGCAGCCTATTGGAACGCAGAAATATCCCGGAGTAGCTAAAGGGCTGTATGTTGCTTCTTTTTCAGGTTTTCACATTATATCCTACTAAAATATTTGTTTTGTTTGGTCTCTTGGACATGGTTAAAATTTGATACTCTCTCCCTTTCAAAATACAAGGTTTTGAAGGGTTAGCACACTTATTAAGGAATTATTAAATCAAGATAAATTTAACCTGAGCACCTGTATTTCCCTAACCTTACACGAGCCAACTTTTTCTCACTAATTTCCATAGCAATAAATAGGGGTTTATTTGACAGGGGCAAAATTGGAACCGATTAAAAATGTCTTGAAAGTAGTAAAAGACCTTATATTTTGAAACAACCATTTAAGATATATTTTGAAAGGGCGGTAGTATTAGTTTAGTATGGAATGTTGAAAGATTTTCTTGAGGTCCAACTATCCCACATTTTCGGTCTGGATTCATTGACATATTTATCTTAGGCAATAATTGCTGCCCTGTCTGGTACAGCGATTTTAAAACATAGCTGTTTTATAACGCAGCAGTTTAAAAATGGAGTGATTATCTTGTTTTTGTGTTTGGTGCAATTTTTCAAACTGGAGTTATGGCATGAAAAGACATTTTTACTGTTTTTAAACATATGATTTTTCCAATTACATATCCATTAATTAAAATAAAAATACTGTACATAAATATAGCTTGGTATATGATAAATTAGTTTTAAGTGGACTTGTATTGGACTCTAGTTCATGAATACAAATTTATTTATTGAAGTATTTAATTTTGGAGCCAAAATAAAATCTTCATTTTCTACAATCTCTTTGTTATTTGTAGCTACTTCCTGCATTGATTTTCTACAATCTTTCTTCACTTTTAAATACCAATAATCTTTCACTATTCATTTAGTTTCCTTTTGGGATTCCTCCTTTGAGAAGATTTTATTATATAATCTCTGTCCCAAAAGAATCTTTCGATTTTGATTTTCTTTTCTCAGTTAAATTTAACTTTGACCAATCATTTGAGATATATTTATTACATCTTATAATTCTGAAATTTCAATCAGCAAATAGTTATTAGATATAAACAATCAATATCTATTTTTATAATTTCATAATACTAAGTAGATTTTTGTATATTATTAATCAAAGTCAAATTTAATTGATAAAAAAAATACTCAAATTGGAAAGATCTATTTGGGACGGAGACGATATTTCATTGTATATTTTTTTATACCAACTGAAAATTTCATTAAACATTAATATTATATAAAGCAAAACATATAGCAATTTAATAAAGCAAAACATTAATTGGTAAAGAGGGTATAACAAGACCCAATTTGTTTCACAACCTTTATCTTCAAAAGAAACAAACAGTCAATGATGGTATACAAACAAAATAGTCAAAGAATCCAAAAGAAAGAAAGAAAATGAAGGGCGGGCCAAGGAGTGAGTGGAAGAGCAGTGCATGTCCAAAATGCTTTTCCCAGCGGTGAGTTTTACTCCCGTTGCTATTTTTAGCGGTTTACAAAATGGAGCGGTAAGAAATCCTTCCGTTTTCAAACTTCTCCACTGATACGCCATTGTGAAAAGAAACACAATGGGATTTTGGGCAAAATGCAGAATCAGCAAGCCCTTTGTTCTTTATTCTTTTCTCGTACCCAACAGTTAATTTCTTCAAATATTTGTATATAATCCTTATGAATTAACTGCCTTGAGGAGTATTTATGCCAATAATGCATGTTCCTAAGCCTAAAAGTCGTAATTTTGGAAACGTATAGCTTTCCAACTCAACCTTCATACGATTACTTGTCTTTTCATTAGAAATTCTCATCTGGGATGAAGTTTGAAGTGTGCGAGTTTCAGTTTTACGTCATGAGCTCTCATAAAACCACTCTATTTTACACTTTGATATGTCTCCATTGCTTAGCAGGGAAACCAGCTTTGAGCAGGGTTCAAGTACTTGAGAGGGATGCACAAAATGACCGCACAGTTGTACAGGTTCTTTTTGACATATGTATACTTATGCTGTGCCTTCTAATTGTTGTCCAATATGATTCGGTCTCGCTGCACATCATAGAGCTAAAGGGGACACAAATTTTTAATTGCTAACAAGTAGTGTACATACATATTTAGTCATTCTCTACCCTTCAAGGTGTTCTATATATGAAGTTCACTTAAGAAACATGCTGCTTTGAAGGAGTAAAAGCTCTTAGGCGCACTTGCATGACAAATGAAGATTTCATCAAGGATTGGATTGGATTGGAGGGAAGATTCTCATCAGGGTCGCATTTATGTACTATCATTATTATGTAATACGATATTACCTTACACAGTGTGTCCTTGATATTGTTTTCGTTACGGTGCATTGGGGTATGTTGACAATTACTACAATTCCTAATATATGATTGACATTCAAGCTCTGTCAGAAACCGTACATACTTACTTGCACATAGCAAGTAGATATCATTATCGACATTCTCCTCTGTGTTTGTCCTTACTGAAGTGTTCTTCTGCATCAGTGCCAATTACCTTTACCACTTGGTCCATCTTGTTCTCTTTAAATTGAAATAGTTCTTTACTACTTATGTTAGATTTTAAGAGTTGAACATAGCCATCTAATTCAAAAAAATAAAAGCTTCTAAATTTTGAGCAACTTGGTCATATTCTATGAAATTGGTTAGTAAGATGTTATGATCAAGAGTAAATTCTTCAAAAACCAATCAATTTCCTAAACCCGCCCACAAAAAGTAAAGAGGAAGAAAAACAAGGATGCTCACCTCCATACCTCATAGGAGTATAGGACACTATTAGAGGAAGATGCAACAACAGAGATTTTCGTATTGATGGAATGTCTTTAGCTACCCTAGATTGTTGCTATTTCCTCTCTGCTGATTCTGAATTTTATACAGCTCTCTTCTATGTTTCCATTTGAGTAGGTGGAGATTCAATCTGGAAGGCCACACCAGATTCGCATTCATCTCTCTTTCATAGGGCATCCACTGATAGGTAAATTACAAATTTGGCATCCCAATCTATATTCATGCTGGTTGAAAGTTTCGTGACTTGGCTTTGGGGGGGTTTCTCCGTGTGTCACCTTTCTATGGCATAGTTGTTTTTACTGTTCTTTCGTGAAAATAATTGCTCAAGTTTATATGCACAAAGGAAAACCAAAATTTTGGTACAAATGATGTGAAATACAGTAATATATTTATTTATTTTCTGGAAAAAAAATAAATATATTACTGTATTTCACATCATTTGTACCAAAATTTTGAAAAAAAAAAGGTGCATTAATTCATTGCATTTGGCTACTCCACAATTTTATGATTAGTCAAGCACTTCATGCATATGAGTTATGAGGAACATAATCAACTCTTTGTTTGGTCATGTTACATGCGGTCTGTTTCTATGTCAATAAGCTCAAAGTGAGATCCTGCTCTTTCAAAATTGAGATATGTTGGCACGGTTATGACCTTATGGTAATTCATAATACCAGGTGATATGATATTGTGAACAGAGAGATAAAGGGAAGGATTTAACCTTCATTTTGAAACAGTCAAAATTAAGAGTGGCGAGAATGCGGAAGCTAGAAGGAAGAGCGACCTAGGTAGCCGCTCAAGTGAGAACCTAAATATCGTAGGAACCGTAGGAACCAATCTCGATCGTTGAATTCCCGAACACAGTAAAAAATTTCGCTACTGTGTTCGTGAATTCATGAACACAGTAAAAAACTGTGTCGACGGTTCATACGATATTTAGGTTCCTATTGGAGCGCGCCCCCCCGGCAGAAAGATAATTTGATATCTCATTTTTTAAGTGTCTTTAGTCCTTTGACATTTCTCAGTTTCTGAGTTATGAACTTATGAGAGATGACTTTGTTTTTGACAGCCAAAAAGTAGTACTAGGTTGGAGTGATATTATTGCAAAACATTCCTCCGTGGAAATGTGAATTGAGACTTCTCAAATCATTTGGTG
Source organism: Lobelia cardinalis (assembly GCA_028566635.1). Taxonomy (NCBI): domain Eukaryota; kingdom Viridiplantae; phylum Streptophyta; class Magnoliopsida; order Asterales; family Campanulaceae; genus Lobelia; species Lobelia cardinalis. The sequence continues at coordinate 4,486,709 of JAOWAN010000051.1, read as the reverse complement.
TATAGTCACTCACTAGTCATTTTGCTTTGAGATTTGCATCACCTAGAGTTGGAGCAAAAATGAAAGGTGGGGCTGAGCTAGGATGTAAACAAGTCAGTTCGTGCCAAGTATCGACTTGCTCAAGCTAACTCGCATTCTAAAGGAGCTGTAAACTTGGATTTGGCTTGTTTTTCTGTCGAGTCAATCTTGAGCGAGTCCTTCACTGATGTTACAACTAATACACACGGAAGAAAACCGGGATTTGACATTTTGTTGGTTTGTCTGCATCTTAAGAAATATCACATAGAGAAGCATGAGATTGCTTTTCTTGTTGGACCTAATTTAATTGGTCCTCCTCTTGAGATTTATGTAGATAACCTAATAGCCAATGATTTTTATAGAAGGAAAATGTCCAAATAATACCGAGCTTCTGAGTGCATTCTTCCAGAAAATCATGTTTACTTTTTCGTACTTTGTGTACTCCAGTTACTCCCAACAGCGAAGTACTTGCTTCTTTTCTTTACTTTTTTGTTACAAATTTTCAAATATACTGATCAAGAATTGGGTCAACCTTGCTTATTCTTGATACATGTTCAAGTTTCCTTCTTAGTTAAGTTGGCTGATATAATTTGACTATTGTTATCACTTAGCAGGCGATCCGCTTTATGTTACTGGTGGGCAACCAAAGTGCTCTAATCCTGATATGGTTGATGAAAATTTTGCTCAAGATGGGTAAAGTGTTATTTTGTGGGTCTTTTTCCATTTATGTTATTCAATTATCTTGATGGAGGGCATGGAGAAAAGTTATTCATTCTACGTAGGCTTCGGGTGTTTCATGAGAAAAATTTACTTGTGTGCATTCAAGGGTAGGACCTCACACTGGCAAGAGCCTCATTGACTTCCATTTCTTCAGTTATTAAAAACCATGTCACATGTTATTCTCAAATTTGTGTTGCCTGAGCTTTAACACTTTCTCCACTAGCAATAATAATATGCATGTGCAAAGCTGTGATGCATCACCCTCTCTGTTATGTGTGTTTTTTGCGGAAGCCGTCTGCATTTGATTTTATCTTCTGTTTTCTTCAGAGGGTATGAAAGGCCTATAAATCCTGTTCCTGGAGACTGTGGGTACCATTTGCATGCACATCAATTAATTCTCTCTCATCCAATAACAAATGAGGTATGTCTAGGAACATTTATTCTAGAATATATATTTAGCTGGTACCCTACATGATCAATGACCCAAGTAATTTGACGAAGGCTGAGCCGAGTTGACTATTGTGGTTTCTTTTCCTTGGGGTTGTGTTACATATGCCCAATTTGTTATGTATGTTCGAAATGTTCAAAACTACAAATACTTTTTGAAGTAGATGTAATGCCCCAACCAAGGCATGCAAAGCTGCAGAAACATGGCTCGTGAAGCCTGGAACATCTTTAAGTTATGATGTGGGTAGTGATCAAGTTGCCCCACCCCCCCCCCCCCCTCTCCTACTCTAACAAGCTAAATTCAGCAACTAAAATGACAGTTTGATGCTAGCAATAGTGGTCAATTTCATGACAAATCTGCTGCTATGTTAGTATGGAGTCCGATATACTCAATTTCTATAAAATTTTCAAATAGGACTGCAAGTTCTTTGTTCATTCAACAACATATGGGCTATTCACCTGCCAACCCAATTCCATAGTAAAAGTTGCTGTGTAAATGTGTAGATGTACGCGGAATTTTCACTAGTTTGTCACAACACTGCAGGTCTTCAGAATCACTGCTCCTCTTCCGTATGTTCTCCAAACACAAAAGGAGAGGGGGGTTTGAAGAGAAGATATATGGTAGGATCATCAGCTGATGCTGAATTCACCAGGAAATCCGAGCAGTGGATACTGGAGAGTATCAGATCGTCACCTATAACCCAAAACTCAGCGCGAATGGAACCAAGTTTTGTAGTCTTGTACTATGTATCCCTAGTAACTTCTCTATACATGTGATTGCGATTTCAAGTTTGACATTTGAAGTAGGTAGGTAAATTTTCAAAGGTGTTGGATGTCATCCACTACAATGGGATAACCACATGCGTTCCCATGTTACCCGCCCGGCAGAAATTTTCTGCTGAATGAGTATTTAGCTAAATACGTCATCTGAAGGGATTGGAGATAGATATTCTATACTATCAGGCAGGCGATGCGGAGGTGGGATTTCCACCCACTATTCTTGACTTTTCAGTATTCAGGTGGGGAAGTTAGAAAATACTTCCTGTCCGTTATATTTTAAGCCTCCATGACGTCACTATCATGGAGACTTAACGGAGGGAGTATAACGAGTTGGATATTTCTCCAGTTCAATAATGTTCCCTCGAATCTTCAAGTCGAAGGGGGCCAGCTACACCCTTTGGTTGGTGGGTGGGCCTTTGAGCCTCCATAAGTTTAGCCCAGTTGGTGTTATCCAAATTCATCACAAGGAAGTGACGTCCTCCACTATCAGCCACGAGTTGTCACAATCAACTTGAAGGCCACTTGGCTAAACCGCGTCCAAAGGATACAGACACAAATCTGCCTTTGCAACCCGCATTTGTATTGGCAAAAGAAGTAACAGTGTACAATTATAGTAGGAAAAACATTATCACAGCTATCGCAGGGTCATTCGAAGATGCCTCTTATGTAATACTAGGGCAATCCCATAAAACATGGGAAGAATTACCTATGGTAAAGATAAAATCAAGGATTGTCAGAAAGTCGAGAAGCACTTCACTTCGGTCATTGATGGATGGAAGAATTGGAAAACTCTTGCCACTGCATGTTTCGTTCGTAACATTCACAGAATTATTTTTCTGTATTTCCCATCAAATACAACAAATACAAAGCTGCTGCAAATATTACAAGCACCTAAAATTCTTTCTTGACCAAAAAGACTGCAATTCTTTTGGAATGCCGTCCATTACCTGAACCCTCTATCACTGCTGGAAAAATCAAAGTTACAAAACCTATAATACATGGGCGATAAAATAAGATAATTTACCACCAAAAGGGCCTGCTCCTGGAGGCCAGCCCTTTCTGCACTTATGCTACCTGCTACCTATATCTCCATTACTTCTCCAAGGTTCATCCTCTCTGATGATACCACCACCACCACCATACTGTTCCGTCTTGGCGTAGTGCATTTTAATGGCTGCCACAGGATCTGAAACACCATTGCAGGTACCCCCCACAAGGACCCCACCTTCTCTCGCCCCCACCAGATTGATCCCAACCAAACCTCTTCTTTGCTGGTGTATACTTGATGCCAACAGCTCATAATCTTTTCGTCTTTGCGTCTCGGACAATAAATACTCTTGTCGCAGCTGATCTACCGTATAAGGCTGCACTAACTTTGTTCCATCTCGACTCCTGTACATCTGATACTCAGGCACTCTAGAATTGCTGTGTACTTCTCTAGTTGGGAAAACCACACCATTCAAGCCTCTCTCACTACTCTTCACAACTGAATGCAATGGCTGCTGCTCCATCTTAGAAGCAGAAGTAGATGAAGGGGATTTCCCAAATGCAGCAGGATATTTGGCCAGCAGGATGGCCGAGTCTGGCAAAGAAGGGAACCCAGTTTGTATTCTACTCCCATCCCAAAATCCATAACTCCTCATGGGAAGGTTATTCTCAACACTCAAATAATTATTCTGTTCAAACTTGGGCAGAAATGAGTTTTTGTCAATAGTCTGATTACCACCGAACCTCAAGTTGAAGGACTTGCCCCCATTCAGTTTTGAATGATGAGCCCCCTTGTCTTCATTGTCTTGAGAACTACAACTTGGTTTCTGCTGAGGCTGAGACGAAGGATGGGTTAAAATCTGGCCAAAAAGTTTCACATCACCACTCCTGCAAGGTTTTTCAACATCTGAAGAGCTATGCGTTTGTTCTTGGGTCAAAAACGGAAGCTCTGACATCAAACCATTGTGTTTCGGGCCACTACACTTCTGAAGAAAGCAATCCCGCGATGAGAGGCGATCTGTGTGGAGATTTCGAACATTCGAGACACTTTGGAGAGAAGAAGTTGACTCATTGCAACTGACATCCTTAATCATCCCGTTTTGGGTTGACAACGTAACAGGATAACCCCTCAAAATCTGCGAAGATTCAACACAATCCAGCAAAGAATGCAAAGGCAGATGCTGGTGATAACCATCAGTACTAGCAGATTTCTGACAAAGCCTATCATTGCTCTTCCGGAAATCAAGCTTTGATGATGTGTTATCATGGCTAAGAGCCTTCCGGTGGTGAACTACGACAGTATCTTGGGAACGAGAATTTGAAGTCTGAGAGCAACTATCCCGATCCATACAAGGCATTTGTGCACTATGGTCAATGCCAACTCCCAAAGAAGTATCTCTATCCCCAGTAGAATGGTGAGCAGAATCTGAATCTCCAATGGGGCAAGCATTTAAGCCATTCACTTCACTGATATTGCTATCCAGATTAATCCCAGGAGGCAACAGAAGTTTACCCCTCTGTATTGCAACCGTAGAATTCTCAACAGCCACCTCTTTGATTGCCTCTGTATCAACTTCCGAACCAGATCTAGAAGGCAGGCCATGCTCATTTCTGTCCACTGATACTGCTTCCCCCAATATGACATCTCCCATATCTCCCCTTTCTTGAGCTTTGTTCCCATTAGCATCTTCAGTAGTCTCACAAACTTCAGAGACTGGTTCCAAAGTAGCCTCTTTGGTATTGCTGACAGTGACAAGATTGATTTCTGGTTTCACCTCTACCTCAGAGTCATCGGGCATCAAATCTTCTGATCTAAATTCAACATCTTCTTTGTGCTCCAACTGATTCAGATCAGGCTGCAAATTCACGTCCCCCGTTGGATCAGTGTCAGTAATCTCTAGTTTTAAATCATCCATCTGCAAATGCTCTTCTGTCTTACAACCTGAAACTTTATTTTCACAAATAACTGCCTCGGTCTCCACCATACAAGCATCCTCAGCATCACTCCCATCACCTCCATTAGCATCCATTTGTCCTTCACTGCCAGGCTCTGGATGAATCATATCTAGTCCAAGGCACTTGCGAGCCTTGCTAAAAAAGACCTTGCACTGATCCCTTGACCTTGTTCTCATGCAGCGTGCAATCATAGCAAAATCCTTGCCATAGGAAGCCACAGCCTGTATAAAATTGGACTTCTCTTCGTCAGTCCAATCAGAAGCATCTATCTCATCCCCACAACTCTCATCAGAACAGGTCTCATCATCAATAACACTCTGTGTCACCTCCGGAGTCAAATTATGCCTCTTTGACGATCCTCCGCCTTTCTGACATCTCCAGTCTTGGTGGCATCCATCCCCAAGGTCAACGGAACTAGTAATGCAGGAACTCATTGCTTCTGATGATATAGACCCACATATACCTGCCAATACATCAGCAGCAGCAGTTTCTCTCTCATCACCAAAGACTTCAGGACTACTTGACCTCTCTAAAATGCCATCAGCACGTCGCGGTATTTTATACTCACTGGACATGCCAATATAGAATCTCGAAGTACATTTCTGCTGATTATCCAATCCATCATCAACATTAGCTGCAATTTCTGAAACTGCACCAAGCATATCAAGAGAAGCGGCATTTGTCTCACGATTCCATCTTTTCCCTGATGTAACCAGGTAGGTATTAGTCGAAGAGGACTTCCCCTGTTTTGTGAACTCTGACTTCTTCTTTGTTTTCTGGAAAGATTCTGACTTATGGTTCTTGTAGTAGAACTCAACACAATCCGCCGTTGTTTTGTGGTTGAGAAAGGAAGCAATCTTTTTGAAGTCTTTTCCAAAGGTAGTGAGCTTATCCAAGAAGATTTCTGTTTCTTGCGATGTCCAAGGATTGACCACCCATCTTTCCTTTTCCATCGCACATGGATCTTCCACTAATCCATTATCTGACATGAACCTTGAAGCCATCCTTTCCTTCTTGTCCAAGATTAAAGCAGGCATCTTAAGTGTATTCCTGTAAGGCTTAACCTGGGAATCTGAAAGCAGCCTCTTCGTATAATTAATAACTTCCAAGGTGGGTACCAGGCTCAAATTTCCAGCTGCGAACACAATACAGAAGATACAAAATTTTAGAATGCTAAGTAACTCTGTTGCCATCTGAAAGCTCACAACAAAAGCCAAATAAAAGTATATGCACTAACCAAAAGCGCAATAATAAAATGTTCAGTCACCAATCAATATCAATCATCAGAAAGTATACACCTGTTTATAACAGTACAGTACTGGCATCAGAATATGCTGATGAAACATATTTACTTTAATATTTAAATAACAATGCTTCTATACAACTCAGTATCAACTACCACACTGAAAGCAGTATGTACACAAACAGAAGAAAGAGAAAGAATGACATGCACCGAATTTTGCATCTTTAAATAGCAGACCATTCAATCCACAGTAATGTTAAAACTCCAGCAACTTGACACAAGGGGTACATCAATCAGCACCAACAAAATAAGACTTCTGGATTCGTCCATACTCCTTAGGCATCTTCCACTTGTAATAGATTATTACATTATCTCATTGTATTATTTAGAAAGAATTATTCTGCTTATGGCAGTCTTAAAACGTCGGACATATATACTCATATTGACAGTATAACCACCTCCTCCTCGTGGCCTTGCATATTATTCAGTTAAAAGCTAATTTACTCAAATATGTATTTGATTAAATTATTAAGGTCCTTGAGTTTTAACATTTTTTCTGTAAGTACTAAGTTGTTTCGGTCATCAGCACCTTCTTATCCACATGCTCTTTTCTAAGAGAGGCCTCATGTTTACTACCCTCTATGTCCTTAAATGAGTGTTCTGTTTTGACCTTTTTTTGGTCATTTTCTTAAACTTTGAACACTCTTCTATGACAATTGACTTCTTGCAAAATTACTAAAAATGTTAATGATAGTTTACTTGATAATCTTACAAATCTTGAAATTTAAAATCTAACATAATAAATAATAATTTTAAATAAATTAAACTGACTTTTTCAAAAACCAAACAGGACACTCATTTAGGGCGGAGGGACTAATTTCTTATTTCATCGAAGAAACTGAAATAATGTTGAGCTACTGAGTGTGCAATGATTCCTTCACTCGGTTGTGATGTTCAAGAGCGGTCAGTGTGTTAGCTTTTGCAATAGAAGGGTGATTCCTAGCACTCTCCTAAGATATGACAACACTTCTTTTAGACAATTATTCCTGTACTTTAATCCTGCAAGCCAAACCTAATAAACTAATACATCTTCTTTACATATCTAAACTAACAACCTAAATTCTAGAAAGTTTCCATCTATTAATACTGCTTCCAGGCGCTTTCTGAGGGTTAAGCATCTCTCTCGATAATCTTCATCGCAGCCCTAACAAGCTTCAGACATGACCCTTAGAAGATCAGAGAAATCAACAAGAACTAACAGGGAAAACATTTCAGCCATAAATATCCCCACAAATTGCAATCAAAATGATTTTGTGGCTATTACAGATGAACTTTCAGTTCATACAACATTGCGACGACACAAAAAAATGTAGCAGCTAAAACTGATCTCCGCCCCAATCGATGACTAATAAAGTCTAATCATACCCCGCGCTTTTGACAAAATGATCAGCACAACATACAGGTACATACTGTATCAATAATGAATGAACAATACAATTGATCATTTTTTTCCAAATGAGCTTTTATTAAGCAAAACTTGACAGCCGCGGAATATAAAATTGATTGCTGAACAACTTTCACTTTTGAAACGGAAACCGCCGCTCAACTGATACTGCAATCCAAGGCATAGGTATACATGTCCACATATGATCCAAAAGAGGGCCCGTTTCAAGAATGGACGGTCTCGATGAATGTCACTTTCCTAGATCAAGCCAACTTGTGTAATGACCTTATTCGACTTACTACATTTAGCAACTGGAAAACTTGACCGTCTCACAATAACTAAACGCAGGGAGAAAAATAGACCTAGACCGACTCACAATAAATAAATGCAGGAAGAAAAATAGACCTATTAAGTTTTCTTGACTAATCTAAGTGCCAAACAATGCTGAGTATTCTCCTAGCAAAGAAAATCTGCATAATACATGTGCATTAGTACTTTCTCTATGTAACCTAGTGTGAGTTCTCTGCATGTCCCGAGATACAAGAACTTTTTACATCCAAATTCAGTTTTTATCATTTAATAATCAGTTGATCAGCTGCATGACAAGTAAAATCAAAGTTTTATGACAAATAGAATGTGACACGTTTTACTAATCATGTTGACCTAAATCTTATTTCAGTATCCTACTGTGAGACTGGGGACCTTCGTGCTACATTAAGGTTGCTGAAGCTTGGCCTACACCTGAATTGGAATGTGCCAGCGGATAGCGATGGCAAGGCTTCCCCATGGTAGCTGTGGGAGACCCTATCACACTTGGGATTCTTTACTGTTTTACAGCATAGGTGAGGAGAATGGCACCACATAAGTGCTTGACATAGGAGATTACTGTGGCAAAGGTCATTGAGCACCACTACAAATAGTCGTCTCACCAACAACCCCCATCTAAGATTAGGAAATAAGGATTCAATAGTATCCATCCCCAAGGGCCATTGATCAATACTAGGTCAGGAGACGCTATATGGTAAGACCATAGTAGTCAATAGCGGCCCGCAGCGGCGCTATCCCGGGATAGCGGAGCGGATTTGGGGTCGGCCGCTACGCATCTTCAATAGCGGGATGGATCTCCGTCGCGGCCGGAGCGCGGCTGAATAGCGGCCAAAATCGCGGGAAATAGCGGGGAAATAGCGGGCATAAGGAAAATCCCGAAAAAGCCCCT
>JAOWAN010000051.1:4438036-4448836 GCA_028566635.1 Lobelia cardinalis | reverse complement strand
ACGTATTATGGATTTCCGAAAATTTTTGGATGGAAATTGGAATTGACTTTTCCATTCCGAAATTTTTTGGAATTTTTCCGAAACACCCTATTTCCGATCCGATCCGTCCGATTTCCAGACCTACTTCAGGGTCATCAGTAGCCTGCCATAAAAGAAAGCACGATTCTTACAACCACTTAAGGAAGTACTTTTTCCTGGATAACTTGCTCTAAGAGAGAAGAAACAAGAACCTGCAACCAGCACTTTTCCTAATTAACTTTAAGGGATATTTAACAATTGAGAATCTGAATCTCTAAAAACATCTTACAATGGAGTAGCAGGCTGCTCCTTGGATAAAAGATGGGAAAAGCAATGGAACGAATTTAACTTTTGTACAAATCATGTGTATCTATCTTATCACATTCTATTTACAACACGAGGGCGGGAGCTTGGATATTGGCGAATTGATTTCTAACCCGAGCACTCAGCCTTGCAGATTGGGCAGACCTTTTTTAGCAACAACCACTTTTTGATGCAGTCCACATGGAAGTCATGCCCACACTTTTTCATTGTTCCGACCTTTTCACCATTCTTGTACTCTTCCTGTTAACAGCAAATAATGCAAAGGTCAATTGGAGATTATACCCATGTCCTCAACTGGAGATCATAAACTAACAGACATCCTCAGTATCAAGTTGTAAAGGAGCAAGACAATTAATGCCAAAACTAATCATCTTTAACCTATATTCACTTCAGAAGGACAATATATAAACAGCTCCTTACAAGGCAGATAGCACAGCTAGGTTCCTCATTACTTCTGTCTGATGAATAATGCACTTTTTCCATCAGACACTTGGACATCCTATCTTCAGATAGACCAGTGCTGACAGTCCCAATCCTTTCCTCAAGAGCAAGAAGGTCCTACAAAAGCCAACAACTAAGCATCAAATACAGCTGGAATGGAGCATAAGAGACGGACATGGGTGATAAGCTTCTAGAATTTACTTCATAACTCATGCTGTCTATATCTAGCCTCATATCTCTATACTGATCCAAGAAATTCCTGGAACCACCATAGAAGGCTGCATGATCAACCATCATCATAGCCTGCAAGATAAAAACCAAAAAAAACAAAGATCATTGTACCAAAATGATGAGTTCCTTGATCTGCAATCAATCAGAAGCCAGATTCTCCACAAGCGAAATTTTGTCACCATTTGTCAAGCCAAAACCAATGGACATACTCAGCATTATATACCCTTTAAAGAACGTGCTTCTGCCTACTAGTGAAAAAAGTTTTAACAATCATTTTTTCAGGTAATAAAGACTTCAAAAGGAACAAATGGGACATTTCAAAACAACATTTCCAACATATCATACAGGAATGTAAAATTATAAAATTAAAAGCCCAGCTATTTGGTAACATATACATCCTAATTATTAATAAAAAAAAAGGACAACAGAACCACTTGCGAGTTGCGAGTAAAGATTTTAGAAGTTCAGATTATAAAGGGTGTAATAGAAGGCTCCGTTTTTTTTTTTCCTTTTTTTCTTTTTTTGAGAGAGACAAAGAAATCTTATTAGAAAGAAAATGCTAATACACAGAGCGGGACTAGAGATCCACCAAGAACATCAAAAGCCAAGATGGGTAAAAACAAAAAACACATCTGGGCTAAAGCTATAAGAAACACAATGCAGCTCTCCAATCCCTAGCCAAATCTACTAAAGGCAAGCTTGTAAAAGGTCCCACACTTCGCACCCAAAGAGAGGCCTGATAATAAATCTTCTCTCAAAGTATGGCAAATGAGAACTCACGGTCCCTAAAGATCCAAGAATTCCTCTATCCAAATGTTCCAAAGTAAACTGAACACTCACAGCTCCACAAAATTTTAGCATCCTTAGCCCTTTCAAAACCCTCAAATCTGATCAAACACAACCTGAATAGTACGAGGGAAACTACAATATTCCCCTCTCACCGCAAACAAGGAACTCCATAAATGCCGCGCCACGGGGCAATGTAAGAACAAGCGATCATGTGTTTCACTACTCCTCAAACACATAACACACACATCTGGAGATAAAGCCTTAAATGGGCGCAGTCGTTGCCTCCAATCTTTGGTATCCAGACGATTAAAAGCAATTGGCCAAGCAAAAACCTTGTACTTAGGCAAAACCTTGGACTTCCAAACAAAATGGTGAAAAGGCAAGTCATATGAATTTGAGGTCAAACGAGGAAATTCATGAGATTTGATAGAGTAAAGACCTGAAGATTCTAGAAGCCCAAATTGACGATCCGAATGATCAGAAGGATGAGCGTAAGACAATTAATCAAGCAAATAGTAGATTCCTCAGGAAATGGAATCCCAAGAGAAAATCCCCCCTCCCTAACCAAGAAAGAAGAAATAGGATCATCATGAATTCCGGAAAGATGGAATAAACGAGGGAAGAAATTTTAAGAGGAAACTTCCCCAACCAAAGACACAACCCTGTTTGCATAACCGTTTTTTAACCATCATTCGCACGACATAAAGGGCAAACATAATACAATCATAAAAGTAAAACATGCATGACATCTAAAGATACAACCTACTTGTGAGATCTAAGTGTGTATCATAGGCTCCCTCCTAAACCATAATCCCTGCACTAATGCCCTTGGCACACATCTGAGACATTTCGCTGGTCTAAGCATGATGCAGGCAAAATGCTGCAATAGTTCTTTATCATAGAGAGAATATTATTTTATTTTATTTTATTTTTGATACAACATGAAGCAGATATTTTTCAAGACGGGTTTTTATTCAACACCCAACATCTATGAATGAAACTCCGTCTGAGTCACATGAATGACGCCACTAATGATCAACGCAGGTTAATTATATACTGCTATCAGAAATTCAGCACACAAGCAGCCCACAGTGTAGAGAGAGCCATACCTCAGGTCCCATTCTATCATGGGCATCCACCACACCAGCAATAGGTTGGAATCTCTCAACAGAAATCCTTGGCCTTCCATTCCTGTAACTGTTGCGCCATCCTCCAGCAGGTGAATGCCTCAAATATCTGGACGATAAACTCTCTGAGGGTGAATGCTGTGCATTTGTTGATGAAGCAGTCCCATGTCCTAAGTGGGAATAACTCGGACCAGTCCTGTATGAAGGTGTAGCTCTTCGAGAATGATGATGTCGCCCTTCCCTTGCAGCCTGAGCATGGGGACTTTGAAGATACGGAGAAGAAGAAACAGAATGTCGACTGAAAACATTTTCATGCTGGCAGCCACCAATATCAGCATCAGTTCCCCCAACCAGAAATTGATTTGTCTCGAGGGTCGAGCCATTTATATCTGCAATTTTTTCAAACAATTCATTAGAAGGATTTCCGATGTTTTTGAATGCAAACATACAAGCACGAAGTTAAATCCCATAGAAAGGGAAACTGATGTAATGAACCCTTTTCTGTGCTTGAAAGAATCTTTGGTCGACAGGTCAACAGGTCAACATAAATGACTAAATCAATAATGCTACGAGCTCACTTTCACAATCACCATGATTTAAAGAGGAACTGACAGCTCCAACAAGTAACCAACACATTAATTTGAGGAATTTATAAGTATTAGCGGTAAATATTTTTGCACATACTGAGGAATTTTCAAATCAGGGACAAAAAATGAGATTACCCTAAGATTTCCCTGTTCTGATTTCTTGCCACTCTTCCATTTTTTTTAATATTCACTTTGTACATTCTGAGGCCCAAAGCCGAATGACTAACCATGACTAGTTAAAATTGGGGAGAAAGACCATCACTCAACCCTACCTGGAGTCGTAAGCATTCCCTGAGTGGCAGGAGCATAAAGAGGAACACAGTTCCACTCTCGATTGGTACCATCAGCATTCAAATTGGCCGACTGTACCTGGCCAGAATGGTTCGCTGGACGAGTTGTTGAATGGTAATGATGAGAGGAGTAGCTCAATAAATGAGATCTTGCCGTGTTGGGTTCCAGCTCAAGTCTAGAGCGGCTTCTCACATTCCTCGCTGAATCTTCGCCCGCAATTGAGACACTAGAGCCCCTGTAGGGAGGTACAGCAAGAGATCCATGAGGGATGCCATGACAATCTGCACTAGACTTCTCCGTCAGCATCTGAGAAGAGCCAGATGAACTCCCAGGACTGTAAAATCTGCTGCTTGAGCCGCCTCTCTCACAATTCCCAGGTATATCTGGGCTTTTCCTTTTAAACGATCCCCGTCCAGTGCTAGTTGTAGAATTTAATAGACCCACTTCAATATCACGAATTGGTGGTCGGTTGTAGCGACTAGCATGCACATGCCCAACATTATTGGCTGGGCCCAGTGATAAGCTACCTGTTACTGATGAGGGTAGGTAGGGATCGTAAAGAGGGCCAGTAAAAGATGGAGAAACATGCTGCACTTCCATGCTTAGACTGGATGAAGGATATTCATTTGCTCTGCCTTCTGAAGCCCACTGGGAATTAGAGTGCACTCCACCTCTTAGCGTATGATCAACTGGACAAACAAAAGAGTTACTCTCTGGAGCAACAGACCTTCCTGAAAGATTTTCACAACACATAGCTTAATCAAAAAGATCCAAGGATGGGTTAGTAACCAATTTTCAAACAACCTTCTTCAGAAAATTTGATCAGTCACTTCAAATTCAATTCACGTTTCAGGATCAAAACTAACCAGAAATATATTTCAAAAAGAGAGAAATTCTAAACTTAAACAGAGTTGCCTCAAAATCATGGGAAAGAGCAACGCTCCAAGTGGCAAACTCTAGTACAAATTTAATAAAAAGTAGCAAGAACTGCACTTTAATCATGCAATCACCAAACTTTGAATACTTATTCTTTCAGAAGAATAACGTCAAAAGAAGATACCCATGGGAATGTAAGACTGCTCTGGTGGCAAATGATTGCACTCATGTTGGTCAATTGGAGGCGCATTGAACGGTGTGGAGAAGTGCCTATGCCTCATGTTTCCTCAGAGTAAATATAGGAGAAGACCTGAAAAATAGGAACAAGAAGATAGTCATGCCAACCTGGTACTAGCAAAAGAGTGAAAATGTATAAGTGCAATATAGAAGACCATGTCTCAAAGGAGTTATTGATAAACATACGCAGTAACACACCCAACAGAAAACAGTTCCGTCATGAATAAACTGACCATTGCTTTGTGACTAAAAATGATCACACATTATTTCTTCGTTATCCTTTAGTTTCTTATATGTCATGCATACAACTTCAGTTAATTATCTCTAAACAACTTCTCCTATCACGGCACTTGATGATTCCATTAGATGTAACAATCACAACCAAGCACTTGTAGAACACAAACGGCAGATATGTCGTTTAAGAACTTTGCGTAGACAGTGCTTGTATTACTTCGGTAAAAAGCAGGCTTGGTTAGGAAAAAGACGTTTAACTCTACAAGGGTGTGACCAATTCGGATAATAAACTATATATTATCTTCTATAACCCCAGATATTTAAATGCCAAAGAATGAAGTTTACTTGAAAGAAGATAATTGGGATTCATACGGGACCAAAGACAAACTTACCTAATGATGAATCCCTTCTATTAACATGGGAACAAAAAAACCACTATCTTCTATAGCTCTTCACTTCAGAAGCCAAGAATCAAAGAGCTCCACGAATCTGATCAGTAACCCAGACCTAAAAGTGGCACTACTACTATGTTAGTCACTGAAAAGCATGTTTTGAACCCCAAAGATAGGCTTCAATCGGAAAAAACAAGAAAAATGGATCCTAATTATAAGTAAAACAGTCACACTAGCTTAGCAGACAGCATAAAGCAATCAACGAGATTCCACATGTGGTTAGTTCTAACCATTTCCTACATTCTAAGGTTCCCAGCAAGAGGATTGGTTATAGTCCAAGGTCACAAGAAATCATTTGCTACAGCAAGTAACTAAAGCAGCATCTACCAACTCATTACGAATAAAACGAAGCCGAAGGCAAGATCTTGCACTATGTGTAAAGAAGGAAAAGAATATTTATAATGCAAATTTGTTGGGTTCTTTGAAGTACGATTACTGGGAAAAGGAGTTTCTAAATTGTGTGCATCAATTGACACAACAGGGCATGTGTTTTTTCAGCCAACTTTTACATAAATTTTCGGGTTTATTAATTATCCCCATACCTGCACAGTGATATTTTAGAAGACGATTCTGTGAGGTTTCTTTCTCCGAACGGAAAAGTAGAGCTTCTACAAAAGCAACATAAAATGAATTTTGCTTCCCAATTATCAACTGTTATTCCAGGGAAAATCCACTATTTTCTTTTGTGTTCAAAGATCAGTGTTTAAAGCAAACTATAGAACTCATTCTGCTATTTAAGGTATGAGAGCAAATCCATGAGATTAATAAGTCATGAAATGGACATGTTGCTACTGACATGAAAGCCTTCAGCTAATAAAAGAAAGGATGCATGGACCAGTGAATAATGGCAGGAACAAGAAACATATTCACAAACTGGAAGCAGGATTTTCAAGGAGATTAATCCTGACTAAATGGACCAGCATCCGTTCTTGTGTAAAATGCATCACATTTGTAGCTTCACCAACAACATTCCATTAATCCCAATTTAGGAGACTGCGGTCCCAAGAACAGGAGCAGCCGCAGTTGTAGTGATACGAGTGTTATCATATTATCAGAAAAGTACACAATTTTCAAACAAACTTCAATATCTTCTTATTCAACCATCAAGCAATCAATTCTGAAAGTTGTAGCTGGTCAACAATAGTGAAGACTTATTTAATATCCTTCTAAGATTCCAACACCCACATCACCATGTTTTCAGCTCATATCTATTTTTCTTATATATCTAAAGAAAGGCAGGTTTAGATGATTAACTAAGCAATCAGAATAAAAATTAAATTACAATTCTCAGGAGATTCCTACATGAAGCAATTACAAAACAGAACTCTTGAGAAGGTAGAAAGTTACGCTACTCATCGACATTATCCACAAAGGACAACCCGAATGTGAACTTGGCAACAAAGGAACGGGCACGGAATCCAGTCCTTGAGTTTTGGCCCCACTATGAGCATCCTGGCACTAGGAACTTGAAAACTATATGAGCTAGTCTGAACATTGTAACATATGATGGTCAACTTTCCAGTCCCAGCAACCTATCTAAATTCTGAATCCCACATAGAACAAAATCTTCGGTCCTAATTAGCTATCACAGACTACTCCAAGCTACAAATCATTATATTATATACATAAAAGAGTGTGAAACATATTATCTCTGATAAATAGGATATTATTAAGCTGCATCAATGCATTTAACAAGGTACCTCAGTATTTCTCCCTTGCAAGTCGATCTATATATTATCGTCCTGCACCGCACAAAAATGTTATTCAAGGGGAAGATGACCATTGCTTCAAATCCAGCCCCGTGATTTATGTTAATGGAGTAAATATAACCACTTATCGGCCTGATTATTACATAACTACCAAAACGAACGAAATACAAAGCAAAAGGGTACCCGAGGAAACAGAAAGCAGTGAGACCTAGGGTAACAGATAACTGATGAAACTCCCCCCCCCCTCCTACAAGTAAAATGTCATTAGAAAGCGTCAAAGGGGACGCACAGAGATATAGACCACTATTCACTGCGACAGGAAACGGTATGAAATTCAGATCTGCCCAAACTAGATCGCCAAAAAGCTTGTTACCTTTTATTCCATATCGGCATCGAAACCAAAGGCCTACATGCAATAAATGAGAAAACCTACTCAGCAGAAAATTTAAACCACTAGAAAGGGAAAGATTCTGTCCGTTACAATTATTTACATCATGCCGCCCTATGTACAAGGCTTCCTGTCAGGCTAACAATATATACAAATTTCAGAACATCTCCTCAGAATACAATAATCGGCTGGATATCAAGGGAATCTTCATTTAAATATTCTAAGAAGTGATGCTCCTTGGATATTCTTTTAGAAGTTGGGCTATTGCGACATTTGGTAAACAAACCCGCTTCAGAATGATGTAAAGTTGAAGCTTCTGGAAAGCTTGCACTCTTAAAGCAGATGAGTTTCAGCATATTCATAAATTCACCCTACAGTCGTAAGCACTCCAACATACACTATTTACTTGGCAGCTGTCCTCTCAAGGGTTAATGTCAGTTTCATTTTCACCAACTACTGAGATAATTTTCAATTCTCATGATGCTCCATCAGAAACTACAAGAGATCCAAAGATCCCTTCAATCCAATAGCTAAACTTGTTCTTCAATATCAACGACCCGCGATCCATCTCGATTAATTTGAGTGAACAGCTGCTCGCCACTTTTCCTCCAATTGGAATGTCAGCATCAGATGTAAGCCCACACATTCCCCTTCAAGGTTCGTGCTATAAGCTTAGTCAGAGGTATGGCCAACACGCAATGAAACTCCAGACAAATCATATCACCAGAGAGAAAATGATTTTAATGACTGAATGCCAAACAATTTTAGTCTTCAATACTAGGATGAAACACAAACTAGTTCTCACAGCCCCAGGACAAATAGGTCACATGCCACTCACAATCTATAGAGCCTGTGGACACCTTTTCAGGAGATGCCATTAGACTTCGCCACTAGATCACAACGTAAAGGCCCTAAGTGGAACTAAAGATAATAATCAGCATCTCAGGTCTGCAATCTAGTGATTAGATATATCACAAGGTCAACTCATATGGTCATTAGCTCATCCAAAACTGGATACTAAGAAGCCGATCATCAGATGATATATACATAGCAACTCTGAGGCAGTAGCACCTCAGAGTTAAATAGTTGGCCCAAGATAAGTGCACATGTAACTTCCAAACTTGAGTTAACACTAATTTGTCATGATTTCCACCATATACAAGGCATCGTATGGTGGTACTTCAGAAATTTGGTCAAGAATTCTCTAGGTCTCCTGTATAATGAGAAGTTCTAACACAGAATTGCTGCTGATCATACATAACGAATCTTGTAGGAGCATTGTACTCAAAATGTATACCCTTCTTCTGTTGCTCAGAGAAACCATAAGCGCCTGCAATGGAACACATTTTATCAAGATGACGAGAAAAGATGAAAGGCTCAATAGCATCTACCAGATGAGGCTTCTGGAATTGGCTGCAGATTACAAGTTACTTGAAGGTGCATAAGAAATTTATAAAAGAAAAAAGATCTTTTCCCGAAAGATGGTGTAAAAATTAATAAAATGTATGTCATTAAGGTGAAGATTTGATTGTCTGAAGCTCTAAGAAAAGATACTTAAATCCCTTCAAGTGAGTCAGGAACTTCTCAAACACCGAGTTCAATGACAGGCAAAAAATGCCACGAAGTGATAGAATTTGGAAAGAGCTAGGAATGCAGAAAGCCAACATAAAGAAAGCTACATGATCAAACAGAAAAGGAGGGAGAGAGAGAGAGAGAGAGAGAGAGAGAGAGAGAGAGAGAGAGAGAGAATGAAAGAATATGAATATGAGCTACAACACACCAGCCGCACCTGAGAGCCAACAGACTAATGCCTCCAAGCAGTTGACTGACGTGTCTAAACATAGAGAGAAGAATAACTGACCATGGACACCCCTGAACCTGCAGTAAGACCTAAACCTATACAAGTATCAAGATATCAATAACATCGAATACTCTCAGCTGCTCGTGAAAATTAGACTACTCTATAACAAGGTTGTAGACTTCGCTTAATATCTACAGTTGCTAATTCTCTTATTTATAAAGAAAATAAAATCTTTACTAAACCGTCTTAGACTAAGTATTACGGGACAGAAACAATGCTATTGCAAACTAGTGGGTAAAATATAAACTCAAATTGAGTGCTTTGGATAGGATGGTTTTTCACAAATAAAGGATGCAAAAACTGACATAATTTAATATCAATGAAAAGCTGGTCAAAGAAAGGATCGTATTACTGCTGCAAAAGAACTTCGGCTATGACCAAAATTTGAGGAAAAACAGCAACTAACAAAGAAAGAATCTAGATCTATGTATAAGGACTTGGCTCATAGCTTCCGAGCTTCCCAAGCCCCAACTTTAACAAAAGTATTCTTCTGTTGAACAAGGAACTGGTATACTAAGTGTATAATTATCTCTCAGGTAGAAGAAACTTCAGTAGCTTGTTGATCATTATGTTCTATTCAACAGCTCGGACCAACTTCCAAACCAAAAGTCACCGAGAGAAACTGAGGTAGGCAATCACATCACCCCTAATCACAACAAGCTCATGAGAGTCCGAACATCTCGATTCCAAATATATTATAGGTCATAAATCTGAACTTTAACTCAGTTTTTTATATATAAGTTGCCTACCTCCATCTACTTCTTTCATCCATCGCAATTTTTTCTTCAGCAACGCCTTCTCTTTAATGTTGATAGGTTTGCTTCTTTTCTTTACAGAACTTCATAAGCAATCATCAAATGCATGCTCAAAATAAGATAAGTATGGCTACTTGTAGCAGAAAATAAGATAGTGATTCAGGAGAAAACAAGTTTTCCACTTGATTCCAACAAAAAAAGATACGAAAGTTAAGAGCAAATGATAAGATGGAAAAAATGAAAAGAGAACAAAAGGATACTATTGCCCAATAAACATTATCCATTGAAGTCCAACCAATCTTTCCTTTGAGAACTATAATTTTAGGTATAATTCAACATGGTACCACTTGTTAGATTAGTGATCCTTGAGATAGATTACATGCTTGTGAGTAAGTCAATGTATAGAGAGAGAGAGGGAGAGAGAGAGAGAGAGAGAGAGAGAGAGAGAGAGAGAGAGAGAGAGAGAGAGAGAGAGAGAGA
>JAOWAN010000051.1:4393277-4419017 GCA_028566635.1 Lobelia cardinalis | reverse complement strand
ATTTGTCAACATGTATTTGTTTAAGTTTTTTTATAGATCCGATTCGTCTGTTTCATAACCCGACCCAAAAAAAAAAATCGGGGGGCGCTGCCCCCGAACCCCCGTTGTTTTTCGCCCCCTCCATATAACTTTCCTGGATCCGCCCCTGTTCATGGGTATCTGTTAAGGGAGTCGTGGCTCAAAGACCTGACTTAGTTGGGCTAATTATGCATCGTAATGCACTTACAAATGATATACCTAAGGCATCAATGACACAACAACTGCCATCAATGCTACGGGTACGATTGTTATTTGAGCCTATCTATCTTGAGGAATCCCTTTTTGCATGCTGTCTAAGTATGTATTCACTCTATGCAGAGCCCAAACATATGCAAAGGTTGTTGGCACCTTAGTGTTTGTACCATCTATCACAAGGTGAACCTCTGATCCACCCACTTCTAGAACCAGTGTCACTTTTGTCCATTTTCTGTTTTGGAAAGGTGGATTCGGTTTTCATTCTATGCAGTTTATAGAAAAAGAATATTAGGATATGATTTTTAAATGGTTAAAGACAGCAGCTTGTATGAGCACGCTCAAACAAGTTTTACATATACTGACATAATCCTAAGATAAATTGAGGCAAATGAAGGTCCTATTAGAGTGGCATGAGCTTGCAATTTTTTTTTTGTTATGTGCTGCTGTACCCTCATTATCACGCCTTCCACCGTTTTGCTGTAGTTTGAGCATGCCTAGGTGCATTATCTATCCTTTGATCGATATAGGCAGGTTTGGATGATTGGAGAGATCCCCGGGGCCAGGGCACTACACACGAAAGTGAGCTAACTAACAACCTCAAAGGTGTTGTTTACAGGGCCTAGATGAACCATACAAAAATAATGTGGAGAGCAGGAATAGGAACATATATATATTTTTTAAAATAAATGACATTTACGGCTAACTATGAACTTGGTAAATAAACTAGATAAGGATTTCTCGCACAACTAGGGGTGAAAATCGGACGGAACGGATCGAAAATACATTTTTGGAAATCAAAATTAGTTTTCGATTTCCGTTCCGCAAATTTCAGAATGCAAATATTGATTCCGATTTTCGAAAATTTCAAAATTATCGGAATTTCGAAATTTCGGAAAGTTCATAATTCTGAAAATTTTGGAACTTTTGGAAAATTCTGAATTTCGAAATATATTTCTTCTAAACAAGTGATCCTTATTCACTATGGCATGCTACTACGCAGTTTACACTACTCATTTACCATGATTCACCTTTACATTTTCAACAAATTAAATACTTTCAAATCAAGATGATCTTTCAAAATAAATTCTTTAAAAAAAAATAGAAAGAAAATACAAAAATAATGCAAATCAAAGTGTACAAAAAACATTGAAGTGAATACTATTGTTAGAACATAAAGTACTATAATCTCAAAATTATGAAAAAAAAAACGTTATGAAAAGAAAGACTAAAAATTATGATAATTATTTGTGCTTTTTACTTAATCATGTTTGAGTTTAATTAAGTTACATGTCTACAGAGCTAAGTTTGACTCATTTATGATGAAATTAATTTAAAAATATTTAAAATAAGTTGAAAATAAATTAAATTCTTTTTTAAAATAAGTTGGAATTTTTGGAAATAAACTGGAAAGTTTTCGAAAATGAATCTATTTTTTTTGAAAATAAATCGGTATATGTTCGAAAATAAATTGGAATTTTTTTTATCGGAAATCGAAAATTCTCATAATTATAAATTTAATTCCGATTTCGATCCGAAAAATATCGGAAAAATCAGAAATCGGAAATTCGAAAGTCGGAAAGAATATAATCGTTCCAAAATCGGAAATTTTCGAATCGGAATCGGCGAAAATCGGAAATTCCGTTCCGATTTCCACCCCTATGCACAACGGATTAGAAACATAGCCGTTTTAATAAAGAACTGATAACTTTTTTAAAAAAAATTTGGTGTCATATTTGAAAAACAAAGTTTACAATCTGTGTGTTGGTAGAAAAAGACTACCCTTTTATAAATAAAAGTATATTATAACTATTTATCAATTAATAATAAAATTAATTTCAAATTTTAGTATAATATTATTTAATATAACTAATTAGTTTATGAAAAATTACTTTTAAGTCAACTTCTATAGTCGACTCTCTTGTTTGATTCATAGATACTTTCGAGCTAATGTAAAATTCTCATTTCCCTCCGTCTCTTGATTTCTGAAATTTATCTATTTTCCATTAATTTTTGGCTTAATCTTGAATCATTTCTTCATGTGTAAGTATTACTTTTTCTACGGTTCATTCAAGTTCTTTTAGTTTGGGAAGAGAATAGGAAACCAAGTGGTTAGTGAACAAATGGCTGCAAAAACACAGCATTTGGACCATTGCAAACAGAATTAAACAGAGAGGATAACAGGGATTTGGACTGTTTATTGACCACAAAAACTGAACATACCAAAAGGAATTTAAATACATATTAGATATTGCTATACATTTCAACCCTATCACTATTCACAAGTGTACTAATTTTTATCCATCATGTGGAGTGGACATTGGTGAAACAAACTGATCCATGAACTTACACTAGGGTTTGAGAAAATATACATCTGCAGGAAAGAAATGGTCAGCACTTACACTAGGGTTTGAGAAAATATTGCAACAAACAAAGTCCTTGATCCATGAACCAACTGATCCCTTTTGCAGTCCACAGTGGTTATCCTCTATAGCTACTTGCATTCTTCAACTTTCTTAGACACACCGCCAAGAATTTTTGCATTTTTCCTGGGATGTACCGGTTAAGATTTCATGTACTTACTACAAGTGACTTTGATGCCCACGACAATCGACCCAAGTAAGCTTCTGAAAGGGAAACTAACATCCGATGAAAAGCCATAGCTGAGGCCGTGAGAAACATCAAAAATGAAACCCAAGAAAGCCTGAGCATCAATATGGGTTTTCTCCTTGTAGATTTCAGAACCTTGAGGAAAATTACTTTCAGCCTCCGATCCCTCAGGACAGATTGATAATCAAGGACAGTGTCGACCTCATTAGCCATTCTTACTCTGGAACTATATCTGTTTGTGGAGCCAGTTTGCCCAAAAGTTGTACACATCAACTGATATAGCACATCAGTAATTACCCCACAAAGTTGTTGGCGAAATGGAATAGCCTCCCTGGAGACCACTGCTTGCACTAATGAAGCACCGTCCTGTTCAGAAAAGGCATTTCAAGTTCCAGCAGAAAATAAGAAAAGCAAATATCTGTACACATATCCAATACGACAGCCTTAAACTAATGAATGAGGGGGGAAAAAAAGTAGATATTCTATAAGACGAGCACTTCAAAGAGCAGCTGAATGATAATGCTGGATATGTGAAACCAAAGCATCCAATGTGATAACAGATGATTTTTCATCCATCAAAAATGGAACTTCCACCATGCAGTGACACCCAGAAAATAATGTGCAATTGGCTGTTGACACCCAATTGCATATTTGGAAATTGGAAGTAAGTTTAAAGATGAGATATGGATAAACAAAACCGTAAACAAGTATTTGTGAACTGAAAAAGGTAAATAAATAGGTACTCACAGCAGTCATCAGGAGTCGTCTCAGCACCACACCATCTTTAGAGAGTAGAAGTCTTAGGACCAGATTTGCGGCATCAAATACACTAGCAGGTCCATTGGGAGAATAATCAACAGAAGATTCACTCGTTGATGCCAAGTGCAACCCTTTTCTGAACATGAATAGCATATCAAATACAGCAAAATCTGGTTTCTATAATGATGGTATAAAAAGTTTATGCAAACAATACATAATACTTCACAAAAATTCTTAAATGCGTTGGAGCATTCCCTGACGCGCTCCAAACGACATGAGACATTATTAAAAAATCTCATATGCACATCTAGTAATTTCTTATTGACAAACAGAGGGACAAGGAATTCTCAAATTTCAATGTACTAATATTGCAACAACCTTCCACACTTGCTAAAGATAACTGGTAAATACACGCAATTTAAAAGATGTTGACCTGGCTTTGTAGGAAATAGCAAACATAAATTGTACCCTAAAAAACAAAGAAGTTTGCATATAAGTAAAAAGATCGGAGGCGACAAACTTGAGAGTTGGTTGGTGGCCATGGCACTCTCCCACTCAACTCAGACGGGAAAAGGAACACATAAATATGTTCCAACAAACCCATCAATGAACTATAGCTCGTTTTAGGCAACTGAGACTGACATGTTTTCAAGATAATATGTAACACAAAAAATATTGAAAATATCTACATGAAATGCCATAAACCAACATCCGAAGCCTTTGAAGTTTAAAATAGTCAACCCCACTGAAAAATGTAGTTTGATCACAGAAAGATTTAGGTCATAGATAAGCGTAAGAGGCTGGCATTAGGTGAGGATGGCCAAACCAAGAGGAGAAAAACAATTGACATAATTCAATCAACTTACTTTGAGTAAGAAGTGAGAATAGGGTTCAGATTGGGCCTATAAATATATAATATAACCAAAATGTGAAGCAGTATAAACAAGAATGAGAACAAAGACAAGGTAATTTTTAAAAAGGGCAAAATCCATTTTAGTTCCCATGGGACTTTGCGATCTGGACCCCCGTTTCAGAAACAAAGACTTAGGGTCCAATGTCGCAAAATTGCCAAGTTTTAGGGTCTACGCCAACTTTTGTTAGCTTTTCCTCGTTAACTCGACATAACTGCACACAAGAGATGAGGGGGGTATTCTGCAAATTTTATATTTTACAGGTTAAAAATAAAAAAATAAAAACCAAAAATTAAAATTAAATTTTAGAAGATTATATTCAATTTATTCCCACGAAAAAAAAAATGATAGTAAATTTATCTAACTGTTAATTAGCTTAGTAAAAAACTTACAGGTTTTTCTTCAATTTTTTTTAAAATTTGGCTTTTTAAAATAGGAAAACAAAAAGAAGTCAGATCCCACCCACTTCCACCGCCTCACTCCCACCTCTAACCCTAGAGCCACCACTACAATTATGACCAGGAATTTCTCCAATCCAAGCACCACCACAAAAATTTCAAATCTCAGTCATAATCGAGCCCTTACCCCAGATTGTCATCATCATAGCCTAGCTCCGGGTTGAGGGAAACGAGGTGGGGAGGGGTGGCGGGTTGAGGGAAGAGGAGTACTGGACAGGGGTGGCAGATTGAGTGAAGAGGAAGGCGGAGGGAGTGGACAAGGGTGGAATGTCAAAAGGAGAGGGACATGTGCAGGTGCACATGATGGCGGTGGATTTAAGTGAGAGGACGAGGACAGATGGGTGGGACTTCCCAGTAGCTTGAGGGCAAAGCTAGGAGGGGAAGTGTGGATGGAAATGGTGGGTTGGAGGGACTGAGGGAGATGTGGGAGCGGGGTAGCAGGTTAAAGAGAACAAGGTCTTTCCCATGCCCCCTTGGGGCCCAAAAAAAAAAAAAGAGAGAACAAGGTCTTATTTCAAGATTCTTTGTGATTTATGATCAGAGAAGAAAACAAACTTACATCTGCACAAACAGGTAAAAGTTTTGAGAAAAGGACTTCTATCAAGATTACTGTTTATTTGTTACTAATTTCCAGACCAGTAAAAGCGCAATGAAGAAAAGGAAAAGGAGGGCAATAAGAGAAGTGGATCAGCATGGTTAGTAAGGTGAAAAGGTAGGGTATCAGGGCTAGTAATTGATTAGGGAGTTAAGTAAATCTATGTTATTTTTTAAATTAAAATTAACCTAGTTGTATGCAAATAAAGTTATGCTATATTTTAAATTAATTTCCACCTAATTGAATGCTTTAAGATATTTATTTTATTTTATAATTCTGAAATAAAGTATATAACGAAATTAATATGGGCATCATTCTAAAAAGGTTTCACCTTTTACTTCTAATATTCAATATTAATCTTCTCGTATTTTATTTTTATTATTTGTTATCTTTTATAATTCGCCTTAAATCATTGTTTCCGAAACCTGCAGGTCCAGGGCGACCTCGTGTAAACCATGGGGCCTAAAATAAAGCTTACCCTTAAAAAAATAAAAATACCAATATAAATAGATTACAATCCAGCTTAAAATGAATACAAGTTTATGGACAAAAACTTCACTATTGAAGTATGCAATAACGGCACAAGCCAGCATACCTTGTCGCTCCAATTCTTAAGAAAAAAGCAAGCTTCTGCCACTGAAATTCTTTATTTTTGTTGAGCACAACCTGCATAAAGAGATTCAATGCAAGTGAATAGTAGCAATATGCCAATGACCTCACAACCACACATTACGAATCGCACATATATTTTGATTATCATCAGCTTCCATTAAGGAAATAAAGCAGAATGAACATAACATACAAGTATGTTGATGAAAAATCCAAGAACTGGTTAGAAACAAATTCTGTTCTCCATGGAATACATCCATCCAGTTTCGCAGATACTTTTACCTCTTTCATGAGAAGATCAGCAAAAAGGATCATTTTAATTATCAAAACGCTCCTTTGAGTTTGAGTTGAAAGATCAATCAAGTTAGCAGCGTCCAGTTCTTTTTTCGCAGGAAAACTCTAATCTGCCAAAATAGATGAGCCATACTCCATACCGTGCTGAGTGTCCCTTTCTGGTTTTTCATAGAAATTAAGGAAGTTGAGACCTATGTAGTTTAAGTAGCACATGGACATAAAGACCCTTAAGGTCCATATGGTAATATTCAAGTAAATACCCTTACATGACTGTTAGCAATTTGGTGCTTTTTTACACAAAAAGAAGAATCATTCTGGGACCTTTTTTCTTCTAAAAGGTACACTGATTTTGGAATAGGGGAGTACATTATCTCCAGTTCAAAATCTGCCAGTGTCACTTAAAGTTGGGTTTAGATATTAATTGTATACCACCGCATAACCAAATGCAGAAAACAGCACCAAGAAAGTAATTGTTCTACAGGTAATACCGAATGTAGAATCCTCCTCGAGGCAACTGAGTTGTCAGTAAGAAGTTTACGAACAACATATGGATATGCTGCTTCAAATGTCTTAAAGTTTGGATCTCCAGCCATTGCTAACCCTGAATATAGTTGAAAAAACATTAAACCAATATAACATAGTGACTGTACCTATTCATGATCTACACAATAACATCACCGCATAGGTAAACATAGATATTGTCAGAAGATAAATCTGGAATACCTCACAAAAATGCCGCATATGCAATTGTATTTCACTCTCAACAATCTAAACACCAAACGAATGAGGAAGGGGCTGGGCAAATTGAAGGAGAAGAATCAAATAAAAGGAAGAACTTCTTCAATGTAGGTTAGAAGAAGTTCCGATAAATGCTGATTGCAATGCAAACAAAAATAGCTTAGGCAAGTACTCAATGGCCTAACCAAAGAAAACAAACGATTTTAAATTCAAACTTGTTCATCAATACTCTTATATGTCCGCTATCACGTCTGAGTCTCTTCCGAGATGAATGTGGAAAAGTTGATTAGGCTAAAGAAATATTCTCTTCCTTCCATGCAAAGAATCCATATATGATATTAGTTTACCCAGTTTTAATTATACTTTGACCAATGCTTCTTCATACAGATACGAATAGATTTATGAAATAATAATTTAACAATTCATAGTTTTTTTAAAAACAACTCTTAATGATAGAAATTTTATCACCTTAAACATAGGAAAGTAGGCTAAACTTTCAACGACTCAGTCTCATGTTGACTTTCAAGCAAGGATAAAAGTCGACTCGTTGGTTGCAACAGAGGGAGTACACCATATTTCATTTTTTTCCAAAAAACTGGTGTTCAAAAGCAAATAGTGCCTACCAACAAGAAAGACATAAAGTTTAGAAAGAAAGGTGATTTATAAGAATTAAAATGCATATTCATGATTAAATTAAGAGAACTTCTATTCCCCTACATGCATGTGACTGGAACTAAACAGAAATTTGAAAAATGACATGTAACAACCTACCTTCCAAGGAAGCAAGAGAACGCAGCATAAGTGTATAGTATGGCGGCATGCGAAAATGATATTTGAGAGCTACCGACCATATTTTACCCAGAACCTTCAGAAAAACAGTGCAACAATCAGCCAGGTTAAGTGACTAACAAGATAAAACAACTTTAACAGTAAAACAAGCTCGAGGCAATTCTCCTTTTAAATCAATTGTTTTTGGCGGAAAAAAAATGCCAGTCACTTTAAAAACACTTCTTAGATTTTAGGATAGTTTAAATCTGTACACTGTAAATAATCCAACAGTGAATGGCCCAGAACCTAGAGTCCAGTTATGTGTACCATTGTAAGCACAGTTGAGAAAAGGTCCTTCCTAAATTTTTTATTTTATTTTATGTGTTTAAAGGGGTCAAGGGTTCAGAGCATAAAAAAGGGCCATAGGATGTGAAATATCCGATTGCTGCAGTGAATTATTTTGCAGTCCTTTTGACTTTTGCCCTTGGGCTTAGAGGCCCTCATAAAGGGGGCGTAACTCCTTGTGTTATTTAACTTAATTTCTCTTTTGTTCTCTGTCTTTACCGTGTTTATCGTAACAACTAAGCTAAAGAAGGTGGCATATATACACTCGGATTTGATTAGATTTACTTTCTATCTTAAAACTTAAAAGCTTGAAAAGAAACAAGGGATAGGTAGAAAAACAATTTGAACTGTCCAAAATATAAAGAACACATATCTTGTAACTATACTTTCTGAAGAAAAATAGAAAATCACAAGAAACAAAAGTTACCGATTAGATTTTCTACAGCATACCAGGAAACACAAATTATCAGTCTACAACTGTGATCATATGAAGGATTTCTAAAAATGAGTTTCCAACAGATTACCATAATTACTAAGGAAAGACAAATATAACATGGACCACAATAATTAAGTTCATGATCAAGTGTGTTCCAGAGAATATTGCTTTATAGAACAGAATGGTGAAAAGGGATTCATGCAGCCAGTTCAAATTTTGTTAACATAATGGCCGAGTTGAGTTGAACTCCTTAACGTTTTCATCTTCACTTTCACCAAGTAAGAATGACAATATAAGGTACTCACCAATATGATCATGCAAGTCAAATCTATTTATCAACTTGTCATCCACTATAAACAGGCAAGCCAAACCCTGTGCTCATTTCAAAGGGACAAATTATGGAGGTTGACATTGGCTGAAAGTGGCTTGTTATCATTAGAACCAAAGAGGATGCAACGGTCCAAAGTACATTACAAGAGTTCTTTTCAACTTCCAGCAAGTTTAAGGAAAATGTCGCTATGGACATATTCTGATAAAGCTCTATTTTACTTGAGGCAGATGTTTGACAAAGACTGTAAGCTGCTCAATCCGACAGCAAGCATGCATTACAAATCTTTCCAGCTTAAGAAAATATAAACCATCCAGAGGAAAGTGAGGAACAATTAGGCCCATTACCTTTGCAGGTAACACTATCATTGCGCCCAGCAAGTAACGGCTTTACCTTATATCAGTAAGTTGCTCAATGCCACAACATGCACGCATTACAAATCTATCCAGCTTACGAACGTTGTAACCCAGACAGAGAAAAGTGAGGAATGAGTACTTCTCAATTAGCCCCATAAAGTTTGGCAGGTGATCTACCACTGAGCCTAGCAAAGTAGACCTACCTTCTCAAACTTGGCTCAATCATTAAACAACCTTCTATTCTGAGAGGCTTGGCTAGTCTAGCAAGCAAACTATATATGCCTAAATTAGTATGGATTGAATTCCACTTAATCGAGAACCCTTTGATTACTTTAAGTGCTGCATGCAAGTAGGAACTATGAAACATGGACCTTTTTCTCAAGAACACTTAACTGTCTAAGTCTGAAAATGCCCGAAACCTGAGTAAATCATTAACAAGGTAATTGTAGCTTCTAAGAATGGATTTCACATTTCACCTTCTTATTGTTTGATAAGTTGCTGCTGAGCATGATAATTTCGTTAAAGACTAGAGAAATGACGTATATGAAATGTACTACGGACCTCATACAGTAGTATAGCCTCTAACAAGTGACGATTCATGTGAGTTAAAGAGTTAAAAAGCTTTAAAAAAGAACATTAGCATAAAAACCGCATTGCACTTACCCGACTAAATTTGATGTCAGGAATTCCATCTTTCAAATCTACCTCTCCCAAGGCATATTCTAGATCCTGAATCATTTGAAGTTTTGAACCATGAGAATTAGTTACTAAAATGGGAGTTATATGGTCACAAGAAAGATAACTTGCATTTCGTGACTATCCAACTTGATCAAGGGAAATTATGTCGCATTAAATGATTTAGGATGTTTCCTAATTAACTATGGGAGTTCAGCATCATGTTCCATACCTACCAAAAGATACATAAACTCATATTTCTAAGCCTATCTAATTATGGAAGATCCACATCCTCCCACTCCCACTCCCGACTCGCCATTATTTTTTCCCGAAATACCGCACTTTTGATCTTTTTAAGGACAGAATTGTCACAATAAAGTGAAAATGTGCATTGGAAGTAATCATTGTCATATTACTCCCACAAAGTACTTTTCACATGCACTGAACTCCAATGCACATATTCCAACACACATCTTTATTGCCTCTGCCCTACAAACAAGTACGAAGTGGAGGTATTTTTGGGGAAGATTGATGGGGGCTATGTTACCCGGACACGGTAATAAGGATCATGTCGGGTGCTGGATCCGAGGATCGGATGCCGGCATTTTTCTAGTTTTAAGATCCGGGGATACGGCTAAAAAGTATCCAGAAATAGGATACGGGTGCGGGAATCCTTTGTTCAAAATATTAATGTTATTTTTATATACAAGTTTACATCAATTTGTTTTTCAAAAGTATTATAAACTAGAGGATATAATTGCTGAAATAATATGGTTAAAGGGGTGACTTTGTAAACTTACTAAAAAGAACCATGACAGTCCACGCACAATGAATATTCTTTAGGGATTGAGGAACCCACTTATTTTTCACCATCTATTTTAACTCTGACCCACCCATTAAACCCAGCCCAATCGTCTAAACCTAGAACTTGACTCTCTCTTCTCTTTCACAAAACAAACAGCAACTCAATTTATCAAGCGGCATACAGAGTCGCTCGTGCAAATTTCATCACCTCCCTCTCCCGCAACCGTTACCGGAGTACCAACTTCCTGCCACTCGGGACTTTGCTAGTTTCTCCTTCTCTCCCTTCCTCTCTGATATATTCCACCTTCCTTTACCGATCTGCACTCAAATACCCACCACCAAATTGACCTATTTCGAGAACGGAGTATCTGCTCTGCGTTTCAGGGATCGGACATGGGACCCGTACCCGGATCGGGATCATTCGTGTCGACACGGACACAAGTGCTAAAAATGGAGGGTCCGGGTAACATCGGATGGGGGATATGGCTATTTGTGTACAAGAGGATGGGATGTTAGATTAACCCACATGAGATGGTAATGGTTGACAGCTAAATTACCATGGTAACACGCCAAGTACTAGTTCCTGGCCTTATAACATCCATTTCAGTGAGCGCACCAACAAGTGATGCCCAATCTCCATTCACTATGTGGACAATGGAAGCCAGCATGGCAAACTGATGCTTCTTTTCCATCCGACAAATCAAACCAAAATCGAGAAACCTGCAAAAAAAAAAAAAATCATAAATAGAGAAGTAAACAAGCAAAAAAAAAAAAATCATAAATGGAGAAGTAAACAATAACTATTAAACTAAAAAACCACAAGGAAATCCAAATCAAAATGAGAAATCAGATCATATAACAAATGATTATGACAGAACATGAGAATACCCTATTTGTCCAGATGAAATGTAGCGCAAGTTTCCAGGGTGTGGGTCAGCATGCAATAAGCCAGTTTCAATGAGTTGAACTAGACATGCCTCAACACCTTTGTTAACCTAAAACAGTCAACACGGCAATCTATAAGCATAAAAGGCCTGTACAATGGAAAGGTCATCTAATACTAACAACAATATAAAATGGCATAGTGTCATACATGTATTTGTTTATCGCGTGCAAAAGTAGAAAAAAAAAATATTATTGGACAAAAGGGACAACATATTATCTAGCACAGAGGCCAAAAGAAAATAAAAAACAAGAAAGCCTTGATTCATCATATTCTGACTATCAGAAAATAATCACTTTGTCAAGCAATAAACTGTCCAATTTGTATATTTGCCACTTTTAACATGTAATCATGCAAGTAAGCCATACAGACCAGATCAAGAAGTCGCCTTTTAGCATCATTTTGCTGCCTCTCTGAATATATCGACTCGCTGTCAGTGGACACTTGATTCGTTATTGAGATTAAATCATTTGGATTTTCGCCAGACATCCACTCCATGGTTAGAACCCTCTTTCGACTCAAATGTGGAAGGACTTTTGGAACACGAATAAAGGGGAAAGGAGAATGAACTTCCTGCGAAAATAAGTCTATAATTAGTACGACGACATTCGTCAAGTATTCCTGAAGTTTACCATGCTAAGACCTTAATTGGAATGATGTGTGACAAAAGAAAATACTAAAATGCCTTAGTTTAAACAAAATTACCTGACCCCTGATATAAATATATTAACATGAAATCAGATTGAAATTATATATGATCACCATAAATTCTGAAGCATTTGCAGCCTCCAATGTATAATCCAACTCCCCAACTAAGCCTTTCCCGAGCTCATCGGCATAGAGGCGAAGATCACTTTTCCTTTTTGCTGCCTTTCGCAAAAACCCCAGCTAAAATAATTCACAGTTAATAATTTACCAACTCAATGCGCAGATATATGTAGCATAGAGAACAAGTAGACAATGACACAAACCCCAAGTCGAAGAATGTAGATATCCCGAGCCACCACATGGTGCAGATTTGGACGTTGAACTTTCAGCGCAACACTATAGCCATCAATGGTGCTTGCCTTATAGACCTAGGCATGCCATACAAAGTGAAAAAGAAAAGGATGAATGACTGAATCGTTAGTCAAAGGAACAAGATGGACTAAGTCCAATATTCGGCTGAATTTAGTCAATGCTAAGTGGCATATTGGAGTTTTATGTAGAGCTAGCTAACAGACACCTGACCAAATGACGCTGCAGCTACAGCTTCATCAGATACGTAGCTGAAGAAGGATTCCACTGGAGCACCCAGTTCTTCCTCGATGATCTTCATGGCCAAAGTCCTGGGAAAAGGAGGAATTTGATCATGCAGCTCAGACAACGCCTGCAATCATAACTAATACCACTAATGAAGAATACGAGAAAATTTACAAATAAAATACAAGAACAATGCTCAGTTGGTATATCGAGTGCCTAGGCACTCCTTGGTTAGAGTGCTCATGGAGCAAGTGTGTTACACTCTCCATATTGGCAAGTGAGTTGTGAAAAAATTGATTCTTCCATCACACTAATTTAGGATTCAAAATGGTATGATTAATCTATTCCATAATTTCAGGAATTTTCATATAAATTATCAAATTAATTATATATAATTCCCGCCTAGGAAAATGATCTGAAATATTCTAAAATTAAATTTCATCACTTATGCGCATTCAGATAGACACGTAAGTACATTCGGATACACCACTATCTCTATGTACATTACAAATATTCTATATGCACATTACAAACATTGTATATGTATATTCCTAGTCATCTCTATGTACATGAGACATTCAATAGTTCTTAATTCTGATCTATATGTACATTACAAATATTCTATATGTACATTACAAGACATCTCTATGTACATGACAGACATTTTATAGTTCTTAGTTCTGATCTATATGTACATTACAAATAGTCTATATGTACATTGCAGGCATTCTATATGTACGCCACTATCTCTATTTACATTACAAATATTCTATATGCACATTGCAGACATTGTATATGTATATTCCTAGTCATCTCTATGTATATGACATACATTCTATAGTTCTTAGTTATGATCTATATGTACATTACAAATATTCTATATGTACATTGCAGGCATTCTATATGTACATTATTAGTCATCTCTATGTACATGTCAGTCATTCGTCGTCGAAGTCGGAAGAAGAAAAGATGTGAGAGTGGACGGCGGTGACAGCCTTGATATGGACATATAGAATGCCTATAATGTACATAGAAATGACTTGCAATGTATATACATATCAAAAACCACAATCTCACCATAATTTCCGGCTAACCCATCTCCTTTTAAGTTGAAACCCCTCTCCTCTCTCAAAACCACCATTAAAGGCGGCCAACAACCTTTCTTCCCCCTCTCACGATTTCTTCCTCACCAACCCGTCACCCATCTCCCTCATCTCTCTCGATTTCCCCCTGCCTTCTCACTCCTCCATTCCGCCATTACATCCGGCGACTCCCTTCACCTTCCCATGCAATCGCCGTCACCTATCTCCTCCACCTACAACTGCGACCAACATCCCCTGCTAACCCTCCATCCAGATTTGTGGAGCAGTCCACCTTCGGAGCGAGGAATCGAGAGAGAGAAAGAGAGAGATGGAGAGCGAGATAGATGGAGAGAGAGGGAGAGAGAGGAAGATGAGTTCTGTAGATGGGATTTTTTGAAGAAATCCCTTAATTTTAGGGATTTATTCAGATTTGAAAAAATCACGTTGGGAATGGGTTAGGGTATAAGCGCGTGTTATTCAGTGTTTTGCGGGAGTGGGCACTCCTATGCCTAGGCGCTCCTTATAATTTGCCAACAATGCTTGATAAGCAAATAAGAGAAAAACAGAAAAATAATCTACACTTCATCTTTTCTTCTTGAATTACTTTTCATTATCAAACTATGGTAAAGAGTCCGAACCAAAGCATGAGCTTCCACAAATATTGTGGATAGGTTACTTTATATCCTCAATATTACCGATAAGAGTGAGGGCCCTGCTGCAAGATCCATACAAAGTAGGTCCTGTTCTGTGAATAATTAGAACCAGTTGCTGAGCGTTTGAACTGTCCGGGAAGATCTAGCATTATCAAAGTCGTGCAATTCACATACCATTTGAGATTCAACGAGAAAGTGAAAAACAGGAACACTCCGTGTTACCCAAAGTCAGTACAAGATAAGTGGTTCTATGCTTGTGCAACATCTGAAGCCAAAACTTCTATATCCTTGCATGATAGTTATTATTTTATTCAGCTATCATAATTATTACTCAACTGGATACAACAATAGAATAATAGACAATGAATATTCAAAACGAAACTTGATTATTGATACATCCACAGGCATGAAGATGATACATAGTACAGAATTGCCAAAACAAAGAAGG
Source organism: Lobelia cardinalis (assembly GCA_028566635.1). Lineage (NCBI taxonomy): Eukaryota > Viridiplantae > Streptophyta > Magnoliopsida > Asterales > Campanulaceae > Lobelia > Lobelia cardinalis. Next base: position 4,403,732 of record JAOWAN010000051.1, on the reverse strand, counting down.
CAATAAAATGGCAAATATTATCAGCTACCTTAGAAATTTCATAACCAATTATATCAGGCCTTGTAGAAAGGGACTGCCCAACTGCATCAACAACAAGCATGTCAACAAAAGATAAGTAACACAAAGCTCAAGGAGTAAAAGCAACTATAACAACATGACAAAACGGAGAATCAAGAAAAACATATAAACTGGTTCGCCTGAATGCAAATGAAGTTTCAAACCAAGTTTTCATTTTAGTTGGTGTACACACCTTTAATGAAAGTGGGCCCCAGGTTTAGCATGGTTTCTTTAAGCACCATCCCAAAATTGTACTGCGAAATGCTCTTATCAGCATCCTTACCCTCATTCGAGCTATTTAGCTTTCCTATCCCAGAGAACTGAATTCTGATTGCAGCAGAAGCAAAGGAGGAAAATACCTTCCAGAAGCACAAAATTGTTAATCTCTTAAAGATGTACGTTCATAAGACCTGTTCAACAGCTTCTCATATTCATTATACAATTAATCTATCTTTCCGGAATGGATGGCACATTGAAGAATTGCATAGCTACAGAAAAGGGACAAATGTTATAAGCACTGAAAGTGAGCACCAAAGACTATCAAGACTGCATGGTAGTTGCCACAAACAGGTCTTCAACACTTTAGTGCACTTTCTTCAATGCTTAAGGGACTTCTCACAGCCAGTATGTTGAATGTAAGAGCAACTACATGGTGGCCAAATGCCAACTTTTGGCACTCTCCCCTCCACCTCATCTTTCTCTCTCCTCTTTTCATTAAACCAAATTTTGGCACACTTCATCACAATGGAGTTCCCAAATTCCCAACATTTTCACAATTCCCTATCACCTTTTCTCTTTTCTCTATTATCATTAAAATAAATTACTTTTAACATACAATATTTAACAATTATAAATGATAATATATAATTATTCATTTCAAATTTCGTATTTAATATCTAAACTTAATAAATATAAAATAAAACTCAAAAGTAAAAAACTTGAATTTAATAATTATTTGGTTTGCAAATTATTCTTATGAATTATTAATTTTGAACAGGTAAATATTGTGGATTTTAATATCTCAAATTAGAAAGAAAATGAGTTTATTATTATAATAAATAAATAACTTAAAATATTATATCATACAAAACGAGCTTGTTTAAATTTTGATCATAAGTGTTCAACCAGATCTGATTTATGTGACTTACATGTGACATATAAGGAAATCACATGCCAAGATTCCAAATAAATAATCATGAAAAGGAAAAAAGAAATCATTACAAGGGGAAAAAAGGGTAGTAATGGAATCAATGAATGGATATTATTTTACTGCCATTTTCTGTTTGCCAAACACTCCAATCTTCTATAGTAAGAACTTTTTTGCATTGGATCCATTTTGCTCGTATCCATTGCAAAAAAACTGATTTTCAAGTTCAGTTTCTCCAATCGCATTTTTGTGTTCTTAAATAGCATTGTAATCTTCTTTAATTACATTTTATTTATTAATGACTTCAGCGAGTGAAGTCATTTTATCTAATAATAACATATTAGCAGATCGGGTGAAGTTGGGCCTCATTAGTCACCATTTCAACTAATTTTTGACAAAAATGCAACGACAACAGAATAAACCATCCCAACGACACGGAACAGAAGATTAAAATACATGAAGTGGGCAAAATCGGAGGAAGAATCGCTTATCGATGCTTGACTAAAGGTGTCGAAATGCCCCATAAAGAGGCCAGATCAAATGCCTCAATATTCTGGTGGGGCGTTCCGGTTTATCACGCTACTAGAGGTATGTATTGTGATAGAAATATTACGCAACTCAAAAAACATTGCGGTGAAATGTCCAAAGTGGCCACCAAGTTTGTCGGAGTATAAGCATAATTGAATGCGTAACCAAAGCGGTTACTATGACAAAAAAAGAATGGCGGAATTGTTGGAACTGTCTACGGCATAAACACGTAGGAATTCAAGCACCAGCGAGCATGGGAATTGTTGAGGGACGAACCAAAGTTTCTATATTTTAAAGAACGAGTGTTTGGAAAGAAAAACAAAAGATGAATTAGGTGAGTATACTTCTGAATCTAACAGTGACGATGAGGTGAGTGAAGTGCGCACCATTGAGTGCCCAAATTGGGCAAAGAGCGGCAAAAAAGAATGCAAAAGGCACAGGGTTGCATCTGATTCAGGGGTAAGAGAACAGGCTTTTGCCCGAGTACAAAGCTACAACGAGGTAACTTCCAAGAAGGCAGCTGCAATGACTCCACTCGCAGAAGTCATTAATAAACAAAATGTAAATAAAGAAGCTTCAAATGCTATTTAAGAACATAGAAATGCTTTAGAGAAGCTGAGCTTGAAAATCAATTTTTGCAATGGATACGAGTAAAATGGATCTAATGCAAAAAAGTGCTTTCTATAGAAGATTGAAGTGGTTAGCAAACAAATAATGACAGTAAAACGCTACCACCCAATGTTGCTTTAGTGATTGTATTAGTTTATTTTCGTGTATTTAGTTTCATGTAATTTGCATTCCAAAACAAAATGTATGTCATTTTCAGTGTTTAAGTTCATTCTAATATATGTTTTTAGTTTATAAATATCTGGTTACTATTAAATTTAAATTTTTAGTGAACTCCATTACAGGGAAAATGTAAGTTATCAAAACATCATAGTGAGTACTCCCGCAAAAAAAAAATGTCCATTTATTCTTTTACATTAATTCCATTATTTTATAATTTCCCTTTCTCTTTTTCCTTTTTAGGATGATTTATTTGGAATTTTGGCATGTGATGACCTGAAAATGCCACATGGAATTGTCACATCAATTCAGCATCCTATGTATTTTTTATCTATATTTATGGAGTTAAATTTAGAGCTTCTCACAGAAACCAAAATCAAAAGTTTGACGGCTTCTATCCATATGCAAAAACGAGACGGAATGACTTAATAGCACCTTGTTGAAGAAGATCCAGAGGAGTAGCTCACGACAAGGGTGACAAGCATTAGATTCATAATTAATAATTCTGAAATTTATTTGGTTCGTAATCTAAAAATTCTATATTATCATTTATAATTGTAAAAATTGTATGTTAAAAGTAATTTATTAATGATGATAGAGGAGATAGAAAAGATGACGTGGAAGATGTTGAGAATTGTGAAGAGTGCCAAAATTTGGCATTGCAGTGAAAGAGGAGAGAGAAACATGAGGTGGAGGGGAGGGAGGGTGCCAAATTTAGTTGCTCTAATATGACCTATTGTATGATGCTCCTACCATTTTGCGGTTTAGAGAGGGTCTATTAAGAATATAAACATTAAATATTTTCTGATAAACAAATCGTATCTAAGTTTCAATGTTAATAAACACATAAAATTAGTACAAGTGGGACCACTAGCATAGCTATTAGCTACCATCACCGGGGAGTGAATCATATGTGCTCTTTGTGGTTGAAAGCTAAATAGTGATTGTAGGTCGCAGAGTAAACATATGCACCAGACAAAAAACAGAACCTCTAGTATCATTTTGCAGTATTATTACAGTAGTTCACCACTGTAACAGGATTCTATAGCTGGGGGAAGCATATCATCTCCAGGTTCCAAAAGTTGAGCAGGTTTATTGTTCAGAGATCATAACTAATATGTGAACAAACAGAATAAGTATCCCCGAAATTCACTGATAGTATCAATGAACAAGGATGGAGGATTGACGAAAGGCGTCAAACATGTGGTACAAGATGAACTCTCAACAAGCAAGGTTGCAACCACAAACGTAGAAATAGTTGAATCAAATGCACAACTCATGTGAAGTAACAAGAGATTTACCTCAAGAAGACGAAGTGCCACTATATGAGGCCTGCAACTAAAATAATCAGCAACTTCTAGTGGATCATAGACCTCGGGAAGTGGCTTTGCCCACATCTTAGACATATAGTAAAAATAGCTAATATATGTCTCCAATGCTTTGAGATCAGCCAGATACAAATCAAAACCAGATAATTCTGCCAAAAGATGTCACATTCCCAAATAAATAGATGCCAAATCACAATAGCCTAAGAAAAATGCTGCATTTTGCATGAGTAAAAATGAAGTGAGTGACAGTGGAAGTCCAACACATTAAGCATGGACTATACAAGCCACCCTTCTCGATTTCAATTTCAAAGAACTAGCAGAAATCAGGTTGCAGCGAGTTCGTTATAGTTCTGTATACTGGTTGCCTATCTGAGCCGAGTCACTTATTAATATCAAACTAGTTCTAACCGGCGTTCCTGACTTCAGGTGCTTTAGGCTCCGAGGCACTCTCAGTAATCTGGTCCTGAATGCCCAACAGCACGGAGAGGAGAACAATCACACAATTCCGACCCTAAGTCTAATGATGCAATCTAAAAAGTCATCTTCAATCCGTAGATTATTCTTGCCTGGTAATTGAATGTTTTCAAGTGCAGTAACTGTGAAGGAGTAAACTTATCAGATGCAAACACCTTAAACAGATGCATAGAAACTTTTAACGTTATCTACCTATGACTCAGAAATAAAAATTAATCACATAACTTTCTGCAATGGTAGACCACCTGGTACATACAATAGGAGATCTAATTGTTTTTGCTCAAGACAGACCTAGATCAGAGAATATTACGAAAAGGTCAATTGTAAACGGACTACTCCAGTCATTTGCTTAAATTTTCAGGAAAAAGAGTGGGTACATCTACTACTCTTAGAGCCTCCATCCATAACTTGCTTGTTCATAGAAAGCTGACTTGTGTCATGCCAACTTTACGAACCACCGCTAAGTGGATTTTGAAGAAAGAGAGCTGATGATTCTGTCAAAAGAACAAAGCTCATGTGTAGCATTAGTTGCCTAATGGTTCCAAAGTACATGTGAGTGTGGTTGGGCCATGGGAGTAGTCCATGAGGGTAATGAATTGGATTGCTTTGGGAGAATTACAAACTATTAGGTGATGTTTGTTTCTTTAAGATGCTGAATGTTCAAGGCTGAATACAAGTCTGGACTGAAGAACTAAAAAGTAGCATTTGTAAGCTGAAAGTTGAATCAATAAAATTGTTTGGTAACCGAACTGAATGAATTGTCTTTAATACTATTCTTGTCCATTTTAACCCTCCGATAAATATTGTTTGTTGTTTATAAGTGCTCAATAGTGATGTGTACATATTTTCATTCTAAATAAAATGCTTCAAAGGCAAATAAAAATTATAAAATGCTTTAGAATATTATTATTTTTATTTATTTTAATATATTTGGTAAAATATTTTTAAAATTAAATTTGTAACATACCAGGGTGTGTTCTGAAACTTATTAATACATTTTTCCCGATTACTTTAAAAACCACTACATGAAAATCAATTTAACAAAATCTAAATAAGATTTTATTTGTAACTATATTAAAGACGAATAATAACATAATTTTAATTTTATATTAAAAAAATGACATAATTTAAAATGTTTTAAAAACTCAAATTTGTTTTAAATTGTATTAAATTAAATGTAGAAAGAAAAAAAAAAGGAAAATAAAAAAGAAGAAAGGAAAAGTAGTAAATTTAAACATCTTGGATGGCACCGAAGCACCGGATTTAAAATCGATGAAAGATACAGTAAAATAGGTTATACAAAGAATAATGCCATATGTGGGTAAAGAGGGATCATATCAAAAGAATAATTCTGCATTCGAGGGAGAAAAGATGAAGAACTCAGACCCAAAAGCAATTAATATTGTACACAGGATTTGAGTGAAGAGAGAGGGAAGTTATTATACATAGAATTTGGGTGAAGAAAGAGGACGGATGAGTTGGGTGGACTTGGACGGATGGAAGGGAGAGGATAAATATTTTATAAATGGGTAGGGTTGGAATTATTCATTTTTCAAAGGGATAAAATTTTCCAAAAGAAGCTTAAGATATTGGTCTTAACTATTCAGCTAAACTAAAGCTGATTTGGTAGGAAAATTTAAGCTGCTTTCGGATATGAAAGAGAAAAATTACCAAATGATCCGAATTCTAAGTTGTCAGATCAAATCAGATGAAATCCCCTTTCAGATGTTCATTAAGCTAAAACATACGGCACCTTAATCTATAGATACCACTTTGGCATGGAGAAAGAATGAAAGCAAAGAACATGTTAGGCAGAAGAATTTGATTTCGTCATGGATTAGCCGTCAGGGCTCAAAGTGACAAATTGAGGAATCAATCAATCAATCACCTGAGTTCCATCAATGTGGGAAGGTCACTATCTATGGTGATTTTGATGCCTTCTTCTCATGGTGAGTATTCGAGCTATCTTAATTAAGTTAATCAGTGTCATGGTTTAAACTCGTTGGGTAATACAGTCTTCCCAGTGAGACCATTATGGTTCTCTCTCCAATCAGAATACATGTAACACATTTTTCCTCTGTGAGATCAGCAATGACATATTCTGAATTTCAGCCACTAATCCAACACCCTAGAGCAGTACTTGCCGACAAGCTGTTGCAATCATGAAGCAATTATAATTACTGTGAAACTGGTACACCGTACACCTAACTGATACCTCCCAAGTGATGCCCTCGTAGGAGTGAAATAGCAATTTCATGTATACTTTAAGGTATAGAAAGTCATTCCCTGGGCCCAACTTGATTATCTATATGGAGGTCATTCCTCAGCTCAACACTGAATCAGAATGCCTCTTAGAAGAGTTCAGAGGTGTTCCTTAATTTAGGTGGCACCCAGTTGGATCCATCCCCTAATAAAGTCTTCATAAAGTGTCTCCTTCTCTCGAGCCATTCCACTGTGGGATGGTGGTGCAGGCTGGCTTTTGTAAGATGCCTTAATACACAACTAAATTTGAAGCAAATGAGCTCATACTTAAGGAAACTCCCAGCTTTAATGACTGGGATTGACAACAATCTAGCACACAAAAATAGATTTGTCATTGAACACTGGAGATTGTTAAACAAACTAAAATATTGTAGACTCGAGTTGGAATTATATGCAGATGAAGTTGGTGTTCGATCCAAAATAACGATTTGCACTTGTGAAGTTCAAAATGACTTGAAAGTCGCAAGATAACATCCTGAAGATTGACCATGTAAACAGATTAAAAACTAACATGTTCTAAAGTAAAAACCTAGATTAGGTTCATTTGCAGTTATATGTTAATGATCATTATTCTACTTTTTTCAACTTGTCCCTGTGCTGCAAAGCGGATGAATTGAACTTATCCGTCAAAAAATCTATTATGAATGATTGAGGAGAGAGAAAAAATGATTGCAAAACTGGGTGTCATTCAAGCAATGAAAGATCACTCTTGAATCACAATGAATGTACGGAGATGATATTGAAGACTATCACATTCTTATTTAAATATGCCCGGCAACGTCTAATTATGGCATTAAGAAGACCCCTCGGGTTAGAGCACTTAAGCAATAACAGGCTATGATAGCATGCCCTGTTCAACGAAATCATTATACCCCTCTTTTAACATATTCTTCAATAAGTCCGCTAGTGCCGCAAGAAATTCTTAAAATAATCAAACTGGTCGAGAGAAACTTTATAAAACTTCAAGCACGCCAACAATAAATATTTGTGGTATCACACACCATATTAATTTACTACCATTCCAGTACAATGACACGATTTTGTGTTTCTAATATGGGATATACTAATTAATGTAGGTATAGTAATTATTATCATTCTATCAGCAGGTGTGATTGTTGTTTATTATTACTCAAAACTCAATCTCATATGGACCCCAATTCATAAGGATAAAAATTCAATGAATTAAAAAATTACAAACGCTTATGTTTACACTGTGAAGCATTAATTTTATTTTTTAAATGAATGCAAAGTATAAGTCAAACAATCGAGGATTTCCTTATTATACACTCAATGGAGGCCATTTTGTTCTTCTTCCGGTTTCAATAATTCAAGTGCATTATACAAGTCACAAACCGTCCCGTCAACTTTTAGAGCACGTAAAACTTTTGCTACATTCTATAATTTTGTAAAAAGAGTGTATAAATGTCATGCTTTCGTTTATAAGAATCATTTCTCTTTTCATGCCTATTAGACTTCAAGAGTTTGACTTCAGTCACTTCACAGAGAATCCTATTCACAAAATGAGATATCTTGAATAAGCATGTTCAGGCCTTGAAACGTCAAAATATAAATGACCATAACACGAAGAAAAAAAAAAAAAAAAAAAAATTAAGAATCATGACTATTAAACATGTATTTGGAATATTATATCGTAGCCATCAAACCTTGAATAATATGATACAGCTATAATGTGGCAAACAGCACAAAAAAACTGCAACTCCATCCATACATGAGGTCCTTGTTCTCTATACTGCCATTCACTTTGAGTGCCTTGTTCCTCACACTACTACTTTTATTACAGGACACCACTCGAACACATTTGCAAGCAAGTGAGATTTATTTCGACTATGAGAATCTCTCGACTTATTTACGATCCTGGAGTTTCCAGACACATCGTACTTCCAAAAATGGTGCGAGAGGCCTCAAACTCATTCAATCCAAAAACTTTATTTCTTAAGGGAATTTAATCTTTTACCATACATCAAGGTTCTTTGATCACTATATCTTTGTCTCTCCTATGAAACGACAGCTTCTTCTTAAGGATCTACTGATGGCCAGTGAATTTGACTGGCATAGCTCAGAGATTTGATCCTCTGTTGGTGAGGTTTCAAACCATTGGAAGACTGATTTTATATGACAGAGACATAGAATCTTCCTCAACAGGATCAAGCTCAGGATCGGAGTTGAAAGTTGCTTAATGGATAAGCATTTGCTACCAATGGAGCAAAATAGCTAAACCTTCCCTACTAAGGATCAGGAACGGTAGAAGAAGAAGGCAGCAGGTAGTTCGAGTCTCTGCCACTCTGCTTAAGTTAAAAAGCATTGGTAAATTGTGGGGCCATCTTTCAATCAGCATATTATTTCATATAAGTTGCTTATTTGACACTTTATCAAAAGGTGTGGCAAGGTCTTGGGTTCAAGTTATACCCCTTGGATTATTCCTTCAAATATACTCAGCAGACAAGTTGACATTCTTTTGGTTCCGATGGACCGAATGATGTACCTATGATTTAATCTCTACAGTCGTATGTGAGTAACAGGTGCTAAGTCAATGCATAAATGGTCGTATTATAGAGGCCTCCCTGTAAAGGGCGAGGTAGTAACTTAACAAATACACCCTCCATCCTAAATGATGGTCAATTAACAAAGTGATATCAATAAAATGTTGCTGAATGTCATCCTTTGAATAGTTAACCATTTTACATAGCACATAATACCGGTCTAGACTGCAGCGTAACATGCCTGGTCTGACTATTAGTCACTTCCAATTAAAGGAGTACTGCATTAAGTAGGTAAACTAGTTTACACATTTTGCAGACGTTGACTAACTTACATTTTCATCAATAGAGATACACATACTATTTACCAACAATTTGAACTAACTTCAACAACAAAAAATCGTCAATAGTATCCATTTATCCCTATCAGACTCTAGTCAAACACTTGAGCACAAACAGTACATGATAAACCTATACAATAATACACACACACACACACACACACACACACATATATATATATATATATATATATATATAGAGAGAGAGAGAGAGAGAGAGAAATGAGAGGGACCTGGATACAAAGGTTGGGGCCAAGAAGGTAGGGGAAATGGATTGGAGGAGCTAGCAGGGTCTTCGAGGTTTCGAAGCCAAAGGAGGTGGTCTACTTTCTCCATGACTTGGGGAATGTGAAGAGCTTCATTTGCCCAACCAATTCCTTTGCTAATTCCTTTCTTCAAAAAGTTGAAATCCTTCTTCACAACGTCTGCGAAATTCCCAAAGTTTCCACTAGTCTGACCCCCGCTGGCTTGAATTACGCTGCCGTTCTTCTTTTTATTCGAGCGAGCTCGAGCGGAATAGAATACGGAGATCGGGATGGACGATGCCGCAGTGCCGACGGCCATCAGGAATAATTCGGTCACGGCGGCAGTTTGTTCGGGTTGGTTGGGTGAGAGTTGAGTTACACTATATGATTCGCTAGGGTTTTGCGATGGGAAATTGGGTAAAGAATAAAGACAAACGGTGGTGGTGGTGGTGGTGGTGGTGGTTGGGGGCCTGTGGCGGGAGAAGAGGCAAGGTAGTAATGAATAGCGAGTGAGAGTAGCGTATTATCGCGCAAGTGAAGTGAGAGTGAGATTTTACTGGATTTTCCGATTCTACCGAGAGAGTTAAATTGTCACAAAATAAGGAGCTTGTTATTTATAAAAGGGTTAATCGCATTTTAGGCCCTAAGTTTCCATAAAATTGCTAAACAAGCTCCCAGGTTCCAAATATTTCATTTTAGGCCCTAACGTTTGAATTTTATTGTATTTTGGGGTTTTTTGGACGGAAATAGACGGATTCCGTCCAAAAAACCCCAAAATGCAATAAAATT